>CM038551.1:66393729-66993729 GCA_021527575.1 Ensete glaucum | reverse complement strand
ACTCTAAGAATCAACTCAAAATGAATACATAATCAAAATAAAGCATCCCATTGGCATATAGCAAACACCCAAAGGAGCACTCCCCCTAACTGCGGATGAAGAGGCTTTATCTTACGTGATGAGTTTGTGTTATCCCAATCGCCGATGGAGTGGTGTCCCTCACCCGCCAAAGTAGGGACACGTTCCTCCCAACTATGAATGGAGGAACCGTCTAGCCGCCACGTCTAACGGCCCACTAATCCCTAAAGGGAATCGCCCTACCTGCCCTCGATAGCAAATAACACCCTCTCATATTGGTCATATCGAGATGGAAAAATACATCAAAATGTCTTTCCCAATATCATTCATACCAAGTACTATAATTTAACCCTTAATTGACTTGAACCCTAGTTCAATAGGTCCAATTAAACTCAATTTAACTAGAACCTAATTGAACCATTCTCTAATCCTCATTTACTTGTTTGGAATCACCCTAAACTAGCATAATTTAAACTAGTTTAGGCTTAATCTAAGTTAAATAGATTTGAATTAGTCAATCAATTTTGGAATCACCCTGAATTGATCTAACTAATCAAATCTAGTTCGATTAAATCAATGTTTGGGCTCAAATCTAACAAATATATAATACTAGGTTATTTCAAATCAATTTTTATATAGTTTAGGAACAACCTATTTTCATTAAAGATTATATATAAAGAAAAATATTAAAGATAAAATTAGGAGATAAGGGTTAATGCAATGAAATAACTTCTTAAATTTAATAAGAATTTAAAATCATACTTTCAAATCTAAACAAACTTAACAGTGCATCATAACACATTACACATAAAAGAATGTCCAATAATATTTTAATATAACATGAAGGTTTTGTTCTAGATAAAACCAAATCTAAACAAACTTAACTTTTTATTGTAATATATTATATATAAAAATATCCAAAAATATTTTGATATAACATGAAATTTTTATTCTAGATAAAACTAAAAGATAAATTGTAGTATCAAAAATATCATGCATTATTATATAGAATATATGAAATCTTAACATGCTTAACTTCAAAGATAAAAATCTTAATAAGATGATCGAGAAATATTTTAAAGACTATAAATGTCATATTTTTAATTCAACAATAAAAATTTTTAAATAAATATTTTAAATATAAAAAAATTTAACATTTAGTGAAAACAAAAAAAAAATTATTTTTCTAAAGAAAGGTAGCGAAACCTACGGTGGATGTAACTCCTCGTTCCTCCTACTGAGGAACGAAGGAGAGTAATCCCTCCCCTTAAATAGGAGTAGGTGAGCCTTTCATTAAAGGAAATTTTTCTTTAAATTTTTATAATTATTTAATATTAATTCTAATTTAGTATGTTAACAAATATAACATATTTTTATTTGGAACGGTTAATATTCATTTCCTAATTTACAATGGCAAACAAGGAAATACGAAGTAATATTTTCTAAATCATAATATTAAATAAGGAAGTGCATAATTAGTACTTAATTAAATATTTGATTGATTATATATTAGGTCATGCCTAACAACACAAGTTTGTTTGTACCTTATCATATGGATCAGGTCGTATATAGCCACATGGGTCGGATTCTACTTGGTTGCATGAGCTGAGTCATACCTAGCCACATGGGTTAAGTCATACTTGCCACATGGGCTGGGTCGTACATGGTCACATAAGGTGGATCGAGATAACCACATGGGTTAGGTCATTAGTGGTCACATAGGTTAGGCTATACCTGGCCACATGGGCTAAGTCGTACATGACCATATAAGTTAGGTCGACCCATCTTGACAAATCAATCTGACTCAAGTCAGACTCCAATTCAACTCATCTTATCAAATTAGATTTCAATATTTTGAATTATAAATAAATAACTCAAATCTATAAAATAAAAATTTTAAATTCATAATCTTAAATTTAAAACAAATTAAATCATATAAATACAAATATGATTCTTGAAACATAAATATATCTATTTAACTAATATAATTCTTTAATATTTAATTCAATCTTAAAACTAATGTAAATCAAATAATCATTCTAACATCACGAATCAATTATCATTATTTATTAATCATAAAATTTTGAAACTACAACATTATTATGCATCATAAAATAATAACAATTCTAATATCAATATTTAAAATATAAACTAAAGTTGATAAAAAAATAGAGGATCATACCACTCGATGACTATCTTGACCTCGATGATTATCTACTCGGGAAGTCTCGTTTTCGATACTCGAGAAGATTAGATCTCCTCAAAAGAAAAATAATATTTTTTATTTTTAATTTTAATTTATAATTGTTATGCTTTCGTACTGTTAATTTCTCATGATTCACACACACCAAAATGCAACATAAACTATGTACTTCCTAAAACTCACATCACTCTCAATTATTGATCATTCCAGCTTCTCTTATTGGTTTCATGGACACCGTCACCAGCAAACACACAAAGCGTTGGTGGCGCATCAAATAGGTTCGTTCAGATCTCGTCTCGTCTTCCTCGGTGAGCCATAGGGCCCTCTCAGCTTCACTCCCATCAACGGAAGTGAGCTCACGAGCAGATAAGGCTGCCAGTGATCCGCCCGTCCCGCTCTGCTTTAAGATCCGCGCATAATCAGATCGACGAACAGTGTCCGCCGCCTCATCTCTCTTCCCTCCGTCCGAACCCGCACAAAACATTTCCGTACGAAGCAACAGCGGATGGGGGTGGCGGTTTGGAGCTGCTGCTGCGGCGGCGGCGCCGGCGCCGTATTCGCCCCCGCGCTCCTCGCAGGAAGGCGTTTCCACGGATCGCCTCTCGCTCCCACCGAGCTCCACTTGGCCTCTGCTTCCTCCTACCCATTCCCCTTCCTCAGCGGCCCCGCGATCCCCTTCTCTCCGGCGCCGATGCCGTCTTCCCGTGCTCCGCTGCGCCTCCTCCGCCTCCGCGTCCAGGCATCCGCCGGGGTGGTGCTGCAGGACGCCGCCGCCACGACGGTCTGCTTTGCCGGTGCCTACTCCCTCGTCCTCGTCTTCGATACTCTCGCGGAGCGCAACATCGTCCAAAAGGTCGCATCTTTTTTTCCCTATTCCTGTAGAGGACGTCGATAAGACTCTTTGTTCGAACTTGCCTTTTTTCCTTTGGGAGTGCTTCTACGAATTGAAGAGATGGTGATGGACAGGAGGAAGGAAGGCAAATTCTTCATACGAATATATAGTGGTTTTGGCTAGTATTGGTGGGTCTAAATCGGTAAACGATCTAGTGTTGTCTGCATCGAAACAGCATGCAAGATTGCTTGTCCTTTTTAACCTGCATAGTTCTTGGAAGGAACAGTCCCCTTTACCTGATTGGGCCTATGCCCTTGCACTTCCTCTATACCGTCAGATTTGGTGTCATTGATCATTGTCTCAGACTGTAACAACTCCAGGGCCTGGTATTTTTCTTCCACTAAACAGTTCCGATGTTTAACTTTCTTGTGGATTCTTCCCCTTGAAAGCATATTGCCTTGAGTGGAGGATGCCAGGCTCCTACTCCATGCTGCCTATTTATGAGACAGACTCCTGATTGCCTGCAATTTGAAGCTCTGTTTGCAGTGACTGACCTCTTGCCTCACATGTCTGTGTTACCACAAGTTGGAACCTGAGGACAGACCAGGAAGGTGATGTGTGAGGCCTGATCGATTCTCTTACTCCGAGACATGGTTGACAGATCTACTAGTCTAACTCAGTTTTAACTTCTCATAATAGCTTGGTCGAGCTCATGGTCAGTGTGGTTGGGACCAAAAATGAAGTTTCTTTATGCAGTGATGCAGTAAAACTTGGGGTTTCCCTCTAGGTTTGATGTTTATGCTGAGATCTCAACTTCTCTCAACTGTCTCCCTACCTACCTTATGAGTTCGATTTCCGGATTCCCTAGTTTCATGCATTAGCATGGTGTTCATCTTTCATATTTCCATATTATGAGCTTATATATATTACATATGACGACGACGACGTCGATGATGATGATACAAACCTTTTGGTTCATCCTTTTGCCATCGACCAAATAGAAAAAAGAAAAAGAGGATAGATAGAATATTGCTCACCCAATTTTCTCAACACTAATCACGCAGGACACTAGAAGAAGAAATGAAACAGAGTGTCAGTTGTTTCTGCTACCTTAGATAACATGTTGTGAGGCCTTGTTGATATGTGAAGCATCTGATTCTTGAACTTGCAGCAGAGCTTGAGCAGAAAAGCTGTGCATGTACTCTCTGGGCTCCTATACATCTCCACATGGCCATTGTTCAGGTAAGAGATCGGTCTCGTTCCAATTTCTGCCCGCAATGTTTTCTTACTAGTTGCTGTTTTCATATTCATTTTTCCAATGTCAGGTCTGTGATTTGTGTTAACCTAATCAATTTGCAGCTCTTCGATGGCGGCACGATATTTTGCAGCAGTTGTTCCTCTGTTGACCTGCATTAGGCTTTTATGTTATGGCCTTCGTCTTCTTACCGATGAAGGTGTGGTCAAATCTGTTGCGAGAGAAGGAAGACCGGAGTAAGACACTGTCATTGCATCTTGCTCCTTTTCTTAATAGTAATTTCGACATCGTCTGTTATGGATACGAATTCTTTGCAGGGAATTGCTGCGAGGTCCTCTGTATTATGTCATCGTATTATTGCTCTGTACTCTGGTATTTTGGCGTGAGTCTCCTGTTGGAGTTGTGTCATTGACGATGATGAGCGGTGGCGATGGTAATTTCCATGGCCCTGTTAATTTCCCTGTCGGCCTTCAACATTAAATTGAATGCCATCGGTTCACTCTACAGGATTTGCCGATATCGTGGGTAGAAGATATGGGGTGACCAAACTTCCCTACAATCAACAGAAGAGCTGGGTCGGGAGCATCTCCATGTTTGTCTTCGGTTTGCTCTTCTCGGTCGGGTAGGTTCATAATGCTTATACGGCACGCACGGCTTCTAAAAATTTTGATATATCGTTCCTCATGTTATTCATATTGTAGGATGCTCTACTACTTCTCGGTTTTCGGATACGTGCATTTCGATTTGGAGCAGGCCATCACAAGAGTTGCATTGGTATCTTTGACAGCCTCGGTCGTGGAGTCTCTTCCGATCAGCGATGTTATAGATGACAACATATCCGTTCCTTTGACAAGCGTGCTGACATCTGTTCTACTTTTTGGTTAATAAAACCAGGATTTGTATTCTATATACCTATTTTGTTTTTGGTGTATGATTCGGATTAACATTTTTTTTTTTTTTTTGTATTGCTTTTCTGGGTCGATGCTTCGATCTTGTGGTTGAGATCGGAGGAGTTGGGGATTTACTTCAACATGTGGCTCCCCCACCTGATGCAGTAAAACTTCTGGGGTTAGATATTGAAGCTGAGATCTCAACTGTGTGCATACCATAAAAAACTACGAGTTCAATTTTCTGATTCCTAGTTTCGTGTACGTACTATCATGGTGTTCCATCTTCGATGTGGAACATATTTTATGAGTTGATATACTAAAGATGATAGATAATATGGAACATATTCAATATGGTTCATCTTTGTGCTGTTAATAATATGGAGAATTGTTTCTAAATCAAACAGGAGAATTCAAAAGAGAGAGATACTAGAAAATAAAAAAATCCTTGTACGCATCATACTGTCACCGACTTAATAATTATTATCAACCTTCTCTTTACTACGGAAACCAAAAAAAAAAAACAAGACCCCTGTCATTAATTAAAACCCGAAACAAAACCAATTAATCGATCACTTCTCCACCTCCTCCAAAATGTTCATATTATCATTTTTTTAAAATTTTTTTTGTTGATTATTCATATTTTTTATTATTTTATTTAATGATATAATAAATAATAATAATAATAATAATAATAATAATAATAATAATAATAATAATAATAATAATAATAATAATTGCTCCATGCTATCTATATGATCATACAGCTGCTGGGTGCCCACTGTACCTCAATAAATCAATAAAAAAAATTATTCTAATTCCTTATAAAAAATTTCAACAGAAAATTTGGAACTCAAATCGAAGATGTTAATAAAGTGTGACGTGAAAAATACCTGTCAAAAAATCACTTGCATCCATTGATTTTTCTTTTTTTTTTCCTTTATTCAAAATTTTATGGAACATAAAGTAGTCCAACCAGCCCTCTTGCGATCTCTGATTGCAGTAACACCTGCAGCAGCATTAAAAGTCCAGAGTGGCATACCCTCCTCTCTCGCAAACCCGTTTCACTCGTCAACTTATTATTACCATGGATGAAATCGTGACTACAAAAAGCAGCTCCTATCTTCACCATGTAGAAAGTACAAAAAGCAGCTCATATCTTCACCATGTAGAAAGAAACCTACGCTTCCCACCCCCCCCCCCTCAAATAAATACATCATGTGGTCGAAATATACAGCGCATGGAATGTGGATGAGGCGCTAATTAGAGCAGAGCAGAGCAGAGCATCGACATGTACACACACACTGTCCACTCATCTCTCCAAGAATCGGTTAAGAACCGTCTTTCTGGAGGAAACTTCGTTGCTTTCTTCTCCCTCTGGTTTTATAACCGTATTCAAGGCACATCGAATAACTGAATTTACCTGTTTCCTTAACCTCGCATTGTCTATGAACATATCAGTTAGTATATTTCTCATCTCGTCATCGTTGCTGTCGTCTGCTCTCATTGGGTTATCGCCATTTGACGCAATCCCAGAACCAGAAAATTCACTAGTTTGAGCAGCATCATCATCATTGCAAGCCTCTTCATCGTTCCTTGCAAGGAGTTGAGCCTGGACAAGAGCGAGACGCCAGTATTCAGTTGCTAATGATAAATCAAAAAATCATCCAAATAAAGAGTGTTAATTCTCAGCACCACAAAATTTAACTCTGTATAAAGCATATTAAGACATGAATGATCACCATCAAAGCATGTAGAGCTGAAGATGCTGATGAAACAAGAAATCGATAAGGGTCCTGAAAGAATCAGGCAAACATCAAAATGTAGCAGCCATGCATTCAAGCGTTTGCCAAAATATCATGAACCCAGAAATTTACGTAGAAATTCTCAGGTACCAGCTTTGTCATTTGCTTGAGCAGCAAAATAATAGAAGAAATATTAAGTAGATATAAAGCAGAATCCACATGTAATATCATATTCTTCTCTTAGGAAAACCATTATAGATACAACTCATAGCTGGAAGTATCATAGGCAATAGCAATGTCATCTTATTCGATGGACATCAAATTTAGGCTCGTCACAACAAGGTTCTCTTCCTAAATGGAACCAAAACACATGGACAAAAGCTAGCAAGAAGAAAAATTTATATGATAACGAAAAGATACCTCAGCAAGGAGGAGACCTATCCGATTATCTGAAGTTGCCAGGAGATCTAAAGCATCAGAGAGTGACGAAGGGCTAATAGTGAACTTGTCTTCCTCATCCACAAGAAAATTAACACTGCATTCTTGTAGCCGATCACGAAGAACTCTGCATTCATGTAGAAGGTTTTTGCTTGCTGACTTTGCATTTGACCATTTTTGCTTTCCTTTTTGAAGAAATCCCTGGGCCAACAACGAGTAAAAGAGTAAGACAGACACTAAAGGACTAGGTGAATAATAAAACCAAGTAAAAATAACTTTACCAGAAATTTAAGTATTATTGATACCAAATAAAAGTAACCACAATAAGATGTAGTGTATTTCTATGATCAGCTTCCTGAACCAAATAACCAGACAAATTATACACTGCAGACCAAATTAATCAAAAGTATACAATCAACAATTTTCGATATCATTTTAAATGGATAACAGAAAGAGATTAAGGTGGATGGTCAAGACCAAACAGATTCTGGAAGTTAAACTTACAAACAGTCTTTAACGCCAAACTAGAAAAAGAAAACAGAGAAGAAACATGAGATGTCTGTTTATAAAGGATGAGTTCACAATAGGGACATCAAATAGCAGCAAGAAGATAGTGCTAGAATGGATCAGCCTTGGATGCTGAATTTTTCTACCTTTATTGAAAGATAATACCAACCAACTTAAAAGCATCTCAATTTTGCGATGTGAGCAGCCTAATGTATTTAATTAGATATAAAGAGAAACATCTTGGCCACGGATTATAACAAGAGAAAAAGAAAAAGAATGAAACCACAAAATAGAATTGTGAGCAACCATTGTAAGGTGTTCACCACAGCACAAATGAATGCTGACTGACTGGATAGAACTGATGCATCGACTAAGAGCAACAAGTCATCGGATCTAATTTACAAATAACAATAAGCATATTTAACTCAAAAAGAACACTAACTCATAGGTAACTAGAATATTTAACTTGAATAGGACCCCAACACTCCTCATGTGCCCCAGAAAACTGTAATAGACCGAAAAATTGTCATCTATCAGCTTGCATGGAAAAAGGTACTCATAGTTACACAATTGTTAAAGGACTTGTATATATCACTCACCGGAGCAACGAAGTCACACCAGGTGGCTTAGAGAAAAAATAAAGGACATGGGAGGAAAATGTTTTCATAATGAAGGTCCTAAGAAGCTAAGGTTAATTGTATGTGTTTTTTACTCTTACATCTGAGGCACAACTACCTCAAGTGCATTCCATGTAGCACAACAAAACCATGTAGAAATGCCAAGTGCCAATTTTGGTTGTGACCTTATACATTTTCTTATGAATTTTCTGTACAACAACTGCTGTTCTATTAGAAATTTAAACATTAGGTTCTCTCCTATTATCAACTTTCTTCTTTGGAGATTGAGGAAGTCAAGACACCAATGTTAAACTGATGGACAAGTATGAAGTGACATCTACCGGTACATGCGTTACGCACATCAAACACTATTCTTAATGAATGAAAATTGACTTCTAGCCTGTCAGTTGCAATGGAAATTTCAGCACACTACCTCTAACTCTGACTTTTCTTTTAAAGTTTGATTCAGCAATTCCTTGAGCTCTGCTTGAGATTTCCTAAGGAACTTCACTTCCTTGACGAGGACTTTGATATCAGCTTTTGATTTTGATTCTTGTTCTTCTAGATGCTTTCGCATGTTCAGCAATTCTTCCTGTTTACTACCTAACTCTTGCAGCAACACTTCTTTTTCATCGCTAGCAGTCATCTTCTCCAACTCTGCACGACTTTTTTCATTCTGCAACAAGTGAAACCAAAATAGAGGGATTATATGCAAATGAATAGCATCAAGCAACATTAATAAACTTCAGAGAAAACCACACTTGTTCAAGCTTGAGTTTTGACTCCATCTCTGAACACTTCCTACGTAGTTCATCCACATCCCATTGCATTTGGGTCACTCTTTCTCTTTCAATAAAGACAGCCTGTTCCAAGTTTTCTTTACCTTTCTGTTCACTGGCTTCCAGTTCAACCTCTAAATCCTTGACCTGCAACCAACGATACAGATAATGATGATGAAATGGCATCTAATGTAGATGATGAAAAAGTGGCTTGGTGTTAACTCAAGGGTTGTGTTTGGTTCCACAGAAATGCACAGACAACTAATTTATCATAGTTATTGCAAAATGTCAGTCCAAAATTAAACCTCATCACCCACATATAAACGGAAGATAGATTAAAGTAATGGCCAGAGATGCACCTTTGTCGTAAGATATTCTTTCACAGCCATTTCTTGATTCAATCGTGCTATAAGATCCTCCATATCAGTTTTTGCTGTTCCTAACCTTCGTTGCATGGTGAGGAGGACTCTATTCAATTTATGCCTTTGATCAATTGGAAGGACAATTTGTGCATTATCAAGTTGTGTCCCCAAGCCAGCAAAAGCATCCATGACATTTGAAATTTCAGCACCAACAGGGACATCGAGGGAACCATCCCAAAGTGAATTGGTGGCACCAGTGAATGATAGTTCACTGCCTCTTATAGAACTTATATCACTCCCAACGCTTTCAGAAGAGAGCCTTCGAGCATGACCATAGAGTTTATCACGGTCATGATCTGATGATGTGGACTCTATTCTGTCTCTGAAAGTGCTTCCTCCAGTTATCTCTCTCTCGGAAACAAGGTTCCCCCTTCTTTGGTTTGACTTACTTTTAATGAAATCTTCGGGTTGATCCATAAATGATTCACCTAAAATGCCATTATTAACATCATGAAATGTCAGATCTTCAGTGCTAGTATCAAATTCTCGAATCTTTCCTCTTCTTGGAGTTTCAAGGTCTGATGTTTCGTCCGCATTGTCACTACAGATATCTGGTGGCATGGAAGGAGACTTTGCTGCAACTGTATGAGACTTCGATGCATTTTTTGAACAATCAGCAAGAGAAGCACTTGAACTAGGTCTAGCAGGAATTAAAGAGGGCGCAGCAGTAGAATCTGTTGAACTTGGTTCCGTAGGATGATTACTCACATACTGAAATGCTGAAGATGAAAACGAGTGAGCAGAACGCAAGTGTAAAACAAGGTGACAAATTAGCTCATTTATAAAAGTGCACCAAAAACAAAGAATATTTCATCTTGAATCAAACATAACAACAAACAGATTATAAAAGCATGCATGTTAAATAGACACCAGGAAACATAGAGGTGGCAAGACATACCTGATCTTGCAGCAACTTCTAGCTCAAGAAAACCTGCCACTGGTGCACTTCTAGAGAACTCTATGTCAGAGAGTAACTTTCCCATCCATTCTTCCAGAGCACGCCTTCTCTGCAAGAGAAGTATCTGGTTTAAGAATCATTGATAACCTAGTAGGAAAATGAACTCCAAAAGAAAAACTGAAGCAAAGGAGGAAACCTAGCATCTTACTTCAGGCTCAAACTTAAACCCTTTCTGATAATGAATATCATGAAGAAAAACTACTCTTCAACTTTTAAAACAACAATAAATTGTAACTGCAGTATTAGTGAGCATCTAGGTGCTCACCCAAGCGAAGCAAGATGTTCATCAATATAAAAATTATATAAAATACAATTACGGATAAAGTCAACCATTAAATAAATATCCAACAATACATGAGTTTCATATCATTTTATGTTCAAAAGAATACCACTAAAACATCGAATTACATAAGTTTAACCATCTATAAAGCATTAAATAACTCAATTCTTAACCATTCTTAACAAAAGTTAACTAACAAGAATTAACTATTACTAACAAGGGTTTGAGCCTCTTAGTTGATTCAGCCAAAGCAATTGGTTCGATTAGGTTCAAAAATTCAAATCAAACTAGATTTGGTAAGGGACTGGACTCAATAAGCCTGAAACACCCAGATCTCATTAACAACACTGATCCCAACAAGTCCATTTCAAGTCCAGTAAGATATATTGAAGTCGACAGACAATAGCTCCAAAGGACATAACAGACCAAAAGAGAGAAATTACAAGACATATCTATGGTCATTGGACCAGAAATATAAACAAAAGAGATACAAAAGAGCCACATGTGCTGCTCAATTCTACAATAAACATATAGAATTGCCTCTTTTTTCATCTACGGAGCTGGCCGCCAAAGGCATTTGGTGACTTTTAATGGACAACTGAATCGAAAAAAGTTTCTAAATCTAGGTCAAAAGGTTAAAAAAAGTTTTTTAAATCCAAATGATTTTTAATGGACAACTGAATAGAAAAAAATGTGCTTACTGGAGTATCTTTATAGCCATTGGATGACTTGATCTCCCTCAATACAAGATGAAGCCACTTCACAAGGAATTAGAGCACCCATAAGTCCTTGGACCTCCTAACCACAACTAAGGACATTCTACAAAAGAAAAGGAACAGCGGACAAAGGCACACCGAGGATATGTCCATAATTTTTTAATCTCTGCCTCTACTCTTAGCCCATTCCCTCCTCTCACTTCTCCTTCTCTGTTGTAGACAAGCACACTGAAAAAGGGTTTTTTTTATTAATTTCTTTTCTTTTTTTGGTTTTCTGGTCACTACCAAAGTCAGCCCACGTGTCAGCACAGAATATTTTTCTACATTAATATAAGTAGAGCGGACAATTCTAATTCAGGGTGTAGACTTCATTTTGTTGCTTGTAGTGTGCCTATAAATAGCAACAGAACTAAACTAACACAAATATTGCTTAGCCTCATACTTAAAAAGGTAAACTCTGTTCTGCCAGTCTATGCACAACTAAGGAGATACAACAGTAACATAGACACTCCTTTATGTATCAAAGTAGAGAAAATAGAACGAGAGACGAAGAACTTAGTTCTAGACAGGGTTTGCAATTTCGTATCATACCGGTATACCAAGCTCTGCTCAATATGGTACAATACAGGCATGCCAAGCGGTACACCCATATATATATATATATAATTGAAAAGAAGGCGACATCACTGCCTCAGAGGCGTCGCTTCCTCCTCTTCTCCTCGTCACCTCAAACGAGGAGACGAAAGTTTGAGGCAACAAGGAGAAGAGGAGGAGGCGACATCATCGAGGCTTCTCCTCATCTGCAACGTTTGACGAGGGAGGACGATGCCGGATCGGGATCGTTGAGGGAGGGACAACATCGGATCGGGACATGAGGTTCTTCCACTTCTTCTCCCTCTTTCTCTTTCTTTTTCCTTCTCCCTCGCCGCAACCAAGCTGATACCGCTCGCGAGGGAGGACAATGCCTCCTCTTCTCCTCATCTACGGCGTTCGACGAGGGAGGACGGCGCTGGATCAAGATCGTCGAGGGAGGGTGATGCCAGATCGGGACATGAGGTTCTCCATCTTCTTCTCCCTCTTTCTCTTTCTTTTTCCTTCGCCCTCGCCGCAACCAAGCTGATACCACCCAGTAGCGGGCAACGACGATCGAAATCGACTGTTACCGACTTGTTTCGGGGCGGTAACGAGGCGAAAACAGCCCCGATCAACAGTAACACCCGATAGCGGGCGATCCACGTACCGATCTGTTGGCGGACCGATATGTACTGCCCATACTAGGCAATACGATTCGATTCTGAAAATCTTGGTTCTAGACTTGTAGTAAGACACAAATAATGACACCACTAACAGAAACAAATACGAACGAAATTGTAGTTTATAAACTGCCATAGTTTTAACAAAACCAACAAATCCAACATAACAAAAAAGCATCATTTCGGAATAATATTATACCTCTTCTAGGAGCATCCGACTGGCATTTATTCTCAAAAATGCATGCTTTGGTGGGGCTGCAGGAATATCTCTTCTAGGAAATGTCTTCTTAAGCTACATAAATGACAACATAAATAAGTAAACCCTAATCTAAAAGCAACGTGAAATCCATACTAAGTCTTCCCATGAAAATAGCATATGAAGAAGTTTCTCTCACAAACATAACAATGATTATCAATATCAGAGAATTTATTAAAGCAAGAGAAATCAGCAGCAGCTGTAAACATGGTAATTATCTTGCACCGCTGAAATGCAAACTATGTAGGTGGCACACGTCTTGCGCTATTGAATAGTTCCGGCAAATTTTTCATAAGCAAAATGACTGTAAGATAAAATTACATGCATTTTCTCATAATAAACAGCAGCATTGGCATTACAGGCATGCTCCTTACTCCTTAGATTTCCTGATATGGAAAACATCTTGCAGATGTTAATGCCTTCAATTACAATGCCAGCTTATGAATTGCCTTCCATTATTTGAAACCTATGTATGTTCTCCAGCAAGCTTTCCTAAAGCAAAACGTCAGTAAAATGAAAAAAAATGGAACTTTTCATTAAAAACAGCATCATTGATGTTACAGTCGCTCCTCAGACATCTGGAATTTGGAAGTATCTTGCCAACTTTATCCTTCAATTATGATGCCACCTTATGAATTGCCTTCTACCATTGTACCTACAGTATGTTTTGTATATGATTGATTTAATAGTCGAGTGCTCCCATGTATTTTCTTACAAAATCTCAAGTGTGTTCCTTAATTAATATACTTAACTTACTCTTGGTGCAATCGCCATAGTTCATAAAAGAAACTACATGTTTGGACAAAAGATGAAGAACCAAATAAGAAAGCACAATAATCATTGCCATCACATGGTAAAAATAAATTTTATCGTACAGCAGAATGTAACTTCAAGAAGTCACTGAATCTTCGTAGTAGTCCATGGCTGGTGCTGATGCCTTCTGGAGATTGTATACCCACATGAATCCTGTAAAACTGTCCTTTAATAATGTTAAAAGCAAATCCAAGAATGAAAACATAAAAAAGGTATGATAAATTGAATGCATCAAATAGCAAACAAAGAGGACTTGTCCTCAAAAAAAGTTTAAAATATTATCAGATAATATAGCACAAGCCTTCCAATGAGAAGAGACAACAAAACTTATCACATCACATTAGAAATGTACAAGATAGATCACTCTATCTTTCACATTCAAACCCTATAGCAGATTCTTGTAGGGTAATACGAATTAACATATTCAATGATGCACTTCATTAAAGACAGTATGACTAGTATATTACAATGAGGTAACGAGTAGAAAAGCGGAAGGAACAAATGATACCAAAAATTCTCATGTGAAGCTTACAGTTCTGTGGGAAGACTAACATTTGCAGGCAGCCCAACCAAGACCAGAAAAGGCAAATCTAGTCTTTGTATGTAGAATGACTAACATTGCATGCTGAGTCATAATGTCCTCAACCACAGACTTTGACACTACATCATCGTAAACAACAATTTATGAGTGGTAATCATCTCTCATCCACTACTTTGCATAAAGCCTCTCCTATATTTCATTGAAGTTGTGGTAATTAATGGCCACTTCCTAATGGCATTTGGATTAGCAAAGTAAATCTGGAATGAAGAAATAGAGTAACTGTGGAGATTCAACAGACACTTAAGACTTCACTCCAAACCATTATATATCTGCAAAATCTACCAACTCTCTCTAGGTAGGTGAGCTACAAGCATAACAAATAACAAAATGTTTACAGCCTATCTTCCAATGCTAGTTCTCATTTGCTTTTTGTTAAGCAATGAAAATAGGTCCTTGCTTTTGCTTGAACATATCAAAGACTCGCTTTCTGTCATATTCTTACTCCATTTTGTATAAGCAGCACCAACTTAAAAAGGGCACTTCCTTTTCAGCTTTAAAATGTGTTCATGGAAGGCAAATAACAAAACCATGATTATGGTAAAGCAACGAGAGGAGGAAAAAGATATTTCCCAATCAAAGCACATAGTTTCAAATGAGAAATATAGTAAAATAATAAATCCGACCCAAATTCATAGATAGATAACTTCTAATGAGCACATGCCAACAATGTGTTGTAACACATTCATCAAGCTCCCTCTATATAGTAAACTTTTCCAACTCTCATTAGTGATAGCTATGTTTCTAGTAGCATTTGCATGTCACAATATATATTTGCACGACTCCAACACTGTTGATATTCCTTTGTATGAACCTCAAAAATCATTATTTTCATACCATTCCTTCAAAAACTTCCTCAGATTAAGCTCATTGAATTCCTCAATCAAGATTTCATCTACAGTAGCTTGTGTTGTCTCTAGCTTCTTAATTCTTCTACAAATGCTTTTAATTGAAAAGGGCATGTAAAATAACTTCAAGAAGCAAGTCTACCCTGCTCTCATTTGTCTACTCAATCTAATGTTAGAATATAACTATAGACCAAAAACTGAAATTAAAGTAGCTTAAGATGAAGTTGAGTATCGGATGTTACATTGTGTAATAAAACCAAGAAACAATACGATGAGTCTGTGTGCCATGGGTAAAAAAATTTATCCCTATCTCCCGGACACACAAAGGAATTTAGCAATTGAGATAAAAAGGGAGGGGCCATAAGTAACAGTTCCCTAAATATTTCCACAAGGCAAAGAAAAGTTCAAGGCGAACAGGATGACCAAAAGTCATCTCTTGACATTGCAATGCCTATATCTATGTTAGACCAACCTAAAAACAATAAGGTTATTGTTCTACCATCTCTCTGGAAGTGCCACAAAAGTGCCAAGAACATTATTGGACCTAGATCTTGATAGATAAATCAGGACACGTTGAACGTATTGGATAATGTTCTTCAATATCTCCGAACAATGTCAACATAATTTAGTGATAAATGGCATTTGAATTAATAGACTCCTCGTGTCTTAGGACCCTATACATTTCAAGCCTCATGTACCTTAAAGTCCTACAAGTTTAGGCATTAGATATATTACCGGTGATTCAGGTTTTTTATATCTGAACTGCCATATGTTGACAGAGAATTGGATCATATCCACAGAATTCATAAGAGTACTACTGCTGACAACTGCTCAATTTGTGTACAGGAAGCAGCGACAAATAAATGCAACTTTTGTTGGAGGTACAAAAAATTAGAAAGACTGACCACAGCTATAGGACACCCGAAACTACATAAATATGGAACAATAGTCAAACGTCCATCAAAATTGTCTGCTTGAGGATTTTCTACATCAATTCCTTTTCTCCAATTACAGATATGATGAAACCTAGTTTCATTTAGTTCAAATTTAATAAATGTCATCATGTCCAGTTCCAAGAATCAAATTGCAATTTTCAGTATCAGCAGTCTATGTCAGAAATACTTGCACAGCAAAATGCATGTGCATCATAGTCCATATAAAAGTAATAATTCAATGAAACACTTAAAAATGACACCTCCACTCCGCTCATCATCAAAGTTGGGTATAAATGTAGAACTGCAAAATTTAAAGCACGAAAAATGCAATTTATAGAGCTAGATCACATTAATCAGTCCTAAATGTCATTTTTGTAGCCATAATTTCCTGCAGTTTATAATACAGGAGGTAACAAATACAATAATCATGTTAAATTGATCATCATTCCATTTGTTTTCACGACAATACATTTCTTTTAGAAAGTCCTGTACCTAGTAATTACATCTCTTTGACACGTAAGAGTAAATTATATATGTTTAAGAGGTGTATGAAAATTGTTAAGGCAAAGGAAGATTATTACAACAATAGGATTCAAGAAGCTTTCATGGGTTCCTCCAGGTTCTGTCTGAACGATCCAAGAAGGAATCATAACACAGTAACTCCAACCAGTTTGAGGGTCATGTGGCCAGATAGTACTTCTTCCATCCTGCAACATGCAAAGGAACTAAATGATGATTAGGCATTTTAAAGTAGAAGAATATCAATATGAGATGCAAATCTTACATGTGGAGAAACTATCTTGCATGTGACCCATAAGAAATTCAAGCCAGTTTCAGCTAGAATGGAGATTAAGATTTTTCTAGGTGGTATATTCAATATGACCTCCTACTTGGATAAGGTTCAACACTTGAAAATTGAGATATTTATGAAGTGATGTATAAAATGCTATAGGAGAAGAATAAAGATATCCAGGGGTGTTCAAACCAGTTTGAACTGAACTGTTTTCTCAGTTCGGTTAGGTTAAAGTAAGGTAATCCTGAACCCAAACTAATTTGGACCTATCTAATCAAACCAATTCAAAATCAATTAATCCAGTTCGATTAACCAATTTGTAATTTCAAGTAATTTAAAATATATATATTTTTCAAATGAACCAATTCGGTTTGATTGAGTCGAACCAAAGCCACGATCTGCTTTGGCTGACACGACAAGATTTGTGAAATTGAGCGTACATCGTTTGTAAAATTGAACCTTTGGGCTAGTTTGATTAATCGGTTTGAACCAATTAAGGGCTTAGGGTAATAAATTCAACCGGATTGATATCTTTTAAATTAAAATAGGTTCGGTTCGGTTTGAACCGGTTAACTGAACCAAAGAAGGGTACTCCCAAACTAGAACCATTTATAACCTTCAAAACCAAACCATCAGTGAACCAGTTCGGACCGAACCGGTTCAGTTTAGGTTCAGCTTCGATTTGGTTCGGTTTTCTGATTTGATTTGAACACCCCTAAAGATATCTTAACATAGAGTTGAGGTATACTATGGATATTTCGGCCATAAGACCCAGAACAAAACAAAAGTTAATGTGAGGCTGAAATGGATGGAGCATTTTCCGATGCAATTTAAGAAAATTAAAAAGAGCTAAAAGTAGCAGGACTCAAAACAGTTGCAGGATCTGTGCTTAGAAGCAGATGGGGTGGCTTTTTCACTCCCAAAAACCTTGTGTTCATTATATTGGTGAAGGCTTCTACTTATTTTGTGTGTGTTTTCTACTTTTCTTTAATTAATAATCTTGTTGCTACTTGTTAGAAGTTACAATCCAAATCTTTCCTAAAGACTAACACATATACAGTTTTAGATAAATTGATCCTTTTACAGCCTGCAACAAGTGGACCAGTATATTAGCTGATCAGCACAAACATTTGCAATTCAAGATGATAAAAAATCACTTTAATTTTCTACTAAGTTTACTCCACACTAGTGAAAAAGCAGATTGACCATTGAAACAATGATCGATGATGCTGATCGTAGAAATAAAAAACAAAACAAAACAAAGAAACCGATATATGCCCCCTTGGTCCTTGATCCAGATCACTCAATCACTTATAAGCAAAATCACTAAATTACTTGTAAGCATGACCTGAATATGTCATCAGCCTCCACTTAGCCTGTCGCGCAAGCAAATGCGAGATTCAGACTTCAAGAACAAAACTTCGAATGAAGTTTAACTAACAGAACGGAATCACATTTTGATCGTCTAATATAGCATTCATCCAGCGCAGGAAAACCCCAGATTTCATGTAAAATGTATGATCCTGACTCAAACCCTACCTCAAAGTAAAGCATCGCCAGGATCTAAATCTTCAACAACAAAATCAACACAAATCACCAAACCCTAACCGAAAGCTCAAACTCGCTGAATCAGGGAACAAGATTCACACGATAAACCCAGAAATTTTAGCATCGGCCGCATCTACCACGTAACAGGGAGCGGAGATCGAGGGAGGCGCACGTACCCAACGCTTCGGGGGAGGGCTCCAGTCCATACCGAGGGGCAGCGGGGAGGTCCCATCGTGGCGGTGCTTCGGGGGACTGTTCTTGGCCATCGCCGCTAAAATCGGAGGTGCCCTGTGGGAGGAAAAAGGGCGGATCGCGCCTCGATGGTAGAGATGGAGACGAGCTTGATGAGATCGGATCGAGAACTAAGAACTTGAAGCAGCCTCCAAGAGGCGAGGCGAGGCGAGGCGAGGCGACAACACCAGACTCTCCTCGCTCCGGTCTTTCCCTCTTCTCCTTCTCCCCCTTCCTTCCACCACGCTTGCAATGATCCCCCAAAACTCCAACAAATTGAAGTGGCCCTTTTTACAGATTAGTCCCTCATACTCTTCTATTTATATATAAGTTTCACCATGGCCGGCCTGGGCTTGACATTATTGCTTGGGCTCGATCCAACTAGTGGCAGGTGGGCCCGCCTCGACTTAGGTAGGTTCCGCGTCGGTCGACGGCTGTGGTGCGTGGCTTGGAGAATTGATGTTGCAAGTGGCATTGGAGAGGATCCAACTCGAAGACGCCATTCTTCAACTCTTAACTACCCCATCTTTTAATACCATCTCATTCGGATTAAGATAGATGTGTCGGTATAATTTAGGATTAATGGGATCATTAAAAGTCTGTCGACTCCATCGATGGAGAGACTGTCGAAATGGATGAGATTTCCCAAGCTTTTTTTTTGAGTGGGATGAAGGATGAGATCATGCACGCTTGCCGGCGGCAGACACATACCTAAACGGTGAAGAGAAAGTGGAGAGATGAAGCTGACGAGAACAAGAGAGAAGGGTGATGCTGTTCTTGCACGGAGGAGGAAGCTGCTTGGCTTGCTCTCATCCTCAAGTGGAATCGTTTCAGTCCTCGGTGTGTCTGCCTGCTGCCGCAGTACCTCTGTCACGCTAACCTGCAGTTTCTGCATTGTCTTCTCTCTGTCCTTTTTTTTTTTTTGTTTTTTTGATCTGCTCGAATCGTATAATCCATGTCTCTCTAGGTGCTTTGTCAGTGCTTGTGTTTTCTAGAGATGGCCGTGCCCTACCATTGCTATCGACGTCTGTGGAACAACAGCTGGGAATAGAGGCCACAGAATTATTGAGCTTGCGCACTCTGCAGGAGTGATGGATTCAGCCACTGTAGTTTTGTGTTTCTTCTCGTCTCCCTGACGTCTATTTCTTTTGACCTTCTGCTGAATCTTCTTCTTCCTCCATCTCTCAGACAAACTCTTCTGCAAACTGCATCCCGGTAGGAAAGCAGCTGTACGAGTCTGTGATAGATCCTCTTCTATAAGCTGTAACCACAACCAGCAATTGCCTGATTGGTATAAATATACAAGTTTATATCGTGTTTGAGTTTGCTATTTTGTTCTCCCCCTCCTGTGAATAATTGTTTTTTTTTGCTGATTCCTAATCATTGTAATGATATGTATAATTCAAACAGGATCGAATGGTTGCATCCTTGTGAGCCCAATTCTGTTGTTTCCTTTGGCCTTTATATAATATAATTTATGTTCTAAACCACGCATAAGAAATTGATGACTGCCGCTAGTTTTTTTTTTTTTTTTTTTGGTGGTGCATGAAATGTATGAGATGCTTCAGAGATCATGTATGATTGTTTAAATTCTGACCTATACTTGGGATCAACGGTTTTGCCACTTTGACAAAACTCAAGTGGAAGAATACTTTGCTCCAAATGCTTTACAGCTTTTGAAGCTCCTTGAGAGTTCAGACCATTAATGGGTCACCATGCATGATTCTAAATTACAGCCCAGTGGTGAGTTGTTTAGATAACACAATAGTATTTGTAAGAACAACACGATTAACTTACTGCTCCTCTTCACTGGAAAAATGGAAAGAGGAAAAAGAATGGATATCGCAGCTCCTCTCTTTCTTTCAGAGATTTCTTGTCATGAACAGAGGTCAGCACCAGCACTGCATGCACCTGTTTCTGACTACATTTGGCTAGTTTTTATCTGGTGCCCTGGACACTAAATTTACTCGAAAAGGGGTTACTTCAAAAGTATCATCATGGAGAACAAGGATGAGAGAGGTGAGGCAGAAGAAAAAGCCTGGCTTGATATCACGTCACGAAGCCATGCTTTTCTTTCTTCCTTCCATCATCTGGTGCCCAACAGTATAACCTCAGAACCAAACAAGCAAGCACAAGACACTGCCCGTCTGTCCATCACACACACAGCAATCGTCTTTGTGGTATAGCTTAATGAAACCATGTGATCTATGCAGTCGAGTTACACGCAGCAGCAACACTGACCTTTGGAGCGCCCGAGAGAGAGAGAGAGAGAGAGAGAGAGATGAGAGGAGGATCTGTGTCGCCGCGTCTTTTGCTGGTTCTTTCACTGGCCTCTCTATGTAATTTCCCACAGCTTTATTGAACTGCACCATGGGAAGATGACTGCCGTTCAAGAAAGCTGTGGAAGACTACATAGAGAGCCACACCTATCCATATCGCGAGGGAGGGAGGGAGAGAGATGAGGAGGAGGCTGGCTGCTAAAGCTAAAAAGCTGAGAGGAGGAGACGAGAGAGAGGTGGATACTTATAGAGGGAGAAGGAAGGAGTCGAAAGGGACTTGGGGGAGGGGGGGGTTGGAATCCTGATGGGCAGATCCCGAGAAGAATAGAGGCTTCACTGATCCCCCCTCACTTCACATGCAAATGTGCCCAATCCAATTCACATGCCGGGCCTGATCACATAGCCGTTTGGATGCAATGGGTCCCATGATTCCCTGGCATGTGATTAGCTGACAACCTGGTCCCACTAGCATGCCCCACCAGCAAAAGTTGACCACTTTTTATTTTTGAAAAAAGAGTTAATGCATCCATCCATTATATGAATAACAAACACACAGATTGGAGAGGTGGGACATCATTCATCATCATTGTCAGTGCAGTTAAATTTATTTTTTTTCATTTGGTGCAGCCAACAGTGATCTGATATGTTTAACATGTTAACCCTGAGGGAGGGAGGGAGGGAGGGAGGTTAAATGAGTCAAGTATGGGGCACATGAACAAAGTGTAGAACAACTCATTATTCTGTCACAGGATACTTGTGTCCAAAACAGTAGGCTGGATGGCATAAAGAGGAAAGCCAAGCAGAGCACAGAAATAATTGCATTTGACAAGACATAATATTCCCCTTGGCAGTATGATGGTACATCATCTAATCTGGCTAACATGGAAGATAATTATTTAAGGGCAGACCATTCAACCAAGAGGGCATGCTGTCTGCCCAGGAGATGCTGTGCAAAGAACAGGGTCTGGTGGAGATGGACCAACTAGAAAACTAGAAAAAGATGATGATGATGATGATGATGATGGTGCACAAGGCACAAGCTTCCTGTTAAAAATGGAAATATGACTCAGATTGATTAGATGCTTGTCCCCATCTTTTTGAGGCTGTCATCCCCAGGATTTAGGCTGTGATTGAAATCATGTCAAATCTCCAACTGACAAACTTTGATCTATTCAAAATTTTCTTTTCTTTTCTTTTTTTTTTTTCTAGTACAAACCTTCAGCACCTCTTATGTGTCTAGAAAAGAAAAGACAATGAAAGATGCTTTTCTTCGTAGCAAAGTATAAAATATGCACACATATCATAGTCTAAAAGTGCCCTATTACACACACTAAGAAAATAAAAATAGATGCTGCTGCTACTACAAGCACACACAACAATGCCCATACAGGAGGAGTCACAAAACTCTGCACACAGACCGTGGGTCATCATCATACAAGCAGGTGTTGATTTGACCTCAAGAAATCATAAAACTTCCTCTTCCACACTGCACAAGGAGTTAAATCATGCAGCCAAAGAGACTTAGAAGACAAACCATCAGATGGAAAACACTCTAATACACTTTTATACCAACAATGCAGCTGCAGAACACCACAGTACTTCCCTTCTTTCCATCATTCTAGAATTTAGCATCTATCAAAGATGACTATTTGCAAATCTACCAGCTTACAACACAAAAGACATTTGAAATGGAAGCATTGCTTTACCTGAACATCAAAGTAGCTTGTGAGACCATCAAAAGCGTTTTCAATGATACCATAACAGTAGGCGATGCAGCTCTCCGTTGAAGATGACAATCTCAACTTTGCAATGCAGTAACTAATGAGACAACCCACACTTTTAAGCCAATCAAACTCTCAGGATATAAGTAGCACCTCTCTGGTGCCCACAATCATATAATCCGATACCTCCATAAAAACCGGTTGACCCTTGAAATCTGCTTTACCATCTTCATACTCGATGCATATGTATCATATGCGTCAATCGTCGATTTTTATCTATCATTACATAAGATGTCAAATAAAACTTTACTTTCTGATGTTCAAACAGAAAAACGAGTTTCCTGCTTTATGAGATTGTCGAAAACTTTTCACTCGTTATTCACACTGAGAAGTAGCTTGCTTCCCTGTCAAGCTAGAGAAAGATACACACAAACCTTTAAGCTTTATAATGTTGCTAAAAATTAGGCTATTACAGTCACGAAAAGCATCACAGTTCTCCAGTTTATCAGGGTATCTACAAATATGCCCTTTATCACCAGCTCAACAGCATGCAATAGAAAAGTGTTCTTATCGAGAGTTCAGCAAACGGTAACAAAGCCTGCAACAACGATATTTGCTTAAGTTAGGTTTCACTCATTTTTCAACTCATGGTACATAATCACTACTGACATCTATAAAAAAACTACAGGAATCCAATGCCATGTAGCACTGCATCCACATGGTTAAGTTTGCATCAGAACATTGAAAGCTGTACAACTGTCTTACCCACGTCAAGAAAGATAACTATATAAAGATGGTAAGGAAACAGGTACTTAAGAAATTTGCAAGTTACAGAACCATACTTTAGCAAAGATTATTTAGACAAACCCTGTAGGTTAGCATGCCCATGACTCTAGGTCATCTTAGCAAAAGATAATAACCCAATCAGTACTTTCATCTCAAAGTCCAACATCATACATGAATCTCACCGACTCAAATAACAGAAAATACATGAAATTGATGTCACTTACAAATGCATAAACTTTAAGTGTTGCCTCTAGGGGCATTTTGTAATTTAGCATCTCTTCCCCTAAACCCCAAATAAATATTTAGAATCTTCCACCGATGAAACAAGGGAGTCCAATAAAAACTCCATCACTACAAATTTCTGGCTGCATGCTGGTAACCTACGTTATTCTTCTTGAGCAGAAAACACTAGCCAAAAAGCAAATTGCAATTTGGCTTACATTATTTGTAAAATAAAAGTATAATGCAGAAGCACTCTTCTTTACTTGTGATTTGTCTTATTTTACTCTGTATATATACACACACTTTTGGGTACTTCATATGTACTTAAATCCCAAATATTACCAAGCCCAATTAACAAAATACTTTGTACACTGACATCACCAGGATAACTGACTCATTGACTTGTTCAGCCTGGCCACTGGTCCGAAATGCTTAGGACTAAGGTCATGGCAATAGATCCATCTAAAACTTAAGTTCATTTTATTCTGAAACAACTTTCAATCTAGGACGAATGGGGATCTCCCCCATTAAAGGGCTTGATGTGTTCGTTAAGGACCAACACAAAGTCCATAATCAACCCTTAGCATGATATACATGAAACTCGCTCGGCCCAGCGGTGACTCCACGCTGTGATGTGTCCTCTAGCCCTATCCATGAATCTGTCTTTCCTACTCAGCCCTTATCATGCCCGATACAAGGTCAACTCTAATACCATTTGTCACAATCGGACTTGATGAGATGAGTGACCCAATAACTTATTGAGTTTGAACCAATTACCCAAAATGCTTGAGCACAAGTTAGTTATAGTAGATACATCTAACCCTTATAAATTCATTCAATTCTTAAACCACTTCCAATGTCGGACTAATTGGGGTATTACAAATGTTGATCCATGCAATTCAATCCTACATCCATAAATCTGACTTTAGTAAACTGTTTGTATTGGTTTCTCACCAAATAACTTTGTACACAATTCTATAATATCGTGTGAAAGGCTTGCAACTTTGATGATAGATAACTCGTGACCAATTAGAGTATCTTCAATCTCAAAACAAAAGATATCACATTATCAGTAGTTACATTATTTAAAGGAGTACGAAAAATTCAAATAGCATAAATATGTTAAAAGGGCAGGCATATGTAGGTTTTACCTCAATGCTACACATTGAATCTTCATAGTGGACAGAAAGAAAAGGATGCAAATTTGGGAATAGATGCAAATAACTAAGTGATATACGTCATTAATATTTCATTACACTACCTGAGGCAGCAGTTCTTGAAACCGGTGAATGAGTAAATAAAGTCATAGCATCTGCTTAAATACATAATTCAGATAAAAACAAAAGGCCTATCAATCGAGTAGATCAACATCATGCAAACCAATCTCCGAATCTCATATATCTCCTTAGGATGACAATCCAAATATCTCTCAGCCTATTTTTGGCTGTCAACCCGAAGATTTGTTGTAAAGCTCTTTCGCCGAGTCCGAGTTAAGGAATAATTGTCAACTAAGGAAACAAAAGCATCTGATTAGTTCAATACAAAACCAGATGGAGGAACAAAACCACCGAGATATGGAACACACAAAACTTCAAACAGCACGAGCGTCAGACGATCTCCCGTCGCAAGCTCCCTTGTTCACACAAGCAGTAGTGGAAGAGAAAAAAAGGGACAGAAGCACATTCACCAAGATATGGAGCATAACATTTACAAAATTTGACGATATCCCTGCTTTATAGCTTCCGAAATTTCACCTCAGGCAAGCGGCAATGGAGGATAAAAGACTGAGAAACAAGAACTATAAAGGGAAGGATCAAAGATTCTACCTTTAGCCCCTGGCCTTGAGCTCCGCAAGGCGTCTGGAGAGATCGTCCTCGTCCACCTTCTCGTTGTCCTTTGCCGAGATGACATGTGCGGCCGGCTGCGGCAGGCCGACGGAGACCTCGAGGCCGTAGTCGTCGGCGACCTGCTGCATGAGGCTGTTGACCTCAGTCTCCGGGGTGGAAAGGCTGGTGGATCCGGCCATGGCGCCCTCCATGAACTCGGCCTGAACCTCCATGTTGACGAACTGGCGCTCGAACTGATCCATAGTCTCTGACATCTTCTGGAGGTTGCCGGTGGCGAGGGCGGCGTCCAGGGACTTGACGATGGATCCCATGGACTTGCCGATGACTTGCATCTTGGCCTGGGTATCGAGGCGGGCAACGACGGCGTCGAGACGGGAGGAGAGGCGAAGGTAGTTCATCTGCTCCGTGCGCTTCCGGATCGCATTCTGGGCGTAGATCCGAGCGCCGTCCATGTTTCCCTTCTCGATCGCCTTCTTCACCTTGAGCTTCTCCGACTTCTCCTCCTTCTCGCACTTGCGCGCCTGCCGCTGCAGGCTCTTCGCCGTGAACTTGAGCTCCATGATCTGGTTCATAAGTTTTCCTGTACTCCCCATGGCGTAGGCCGCCGAGGAATAAGATCAGGGTTAGGGTTCCGGCGACGACCGGATTCGGTTCCAAGACAGGCGCAGAGAGAGAAAGGAAAGCAAAAATTAGAATCAATAAATCAATAAAGCAATAAATAAATAAATAAATAAATAACTCATGGGCCGTAATTTGGGGTAAAATTGTAAGATGATTAGGCCGCGATTTAGCCCAAATGTACAGCAAAGTTTGGAAGACACGAGTGCTCTTAGGATAAATGACATGGGCCCCTCTCGGAGCCCACTGTTGCCACCCGTGCCGAACGAAACGGGTTAACGTGGAGAAAGAAGTGGGGGCGGGGACGGTGCCCTCACCGCCGTCCACACACGTGTGCGGGCGGGGACTCGGCCTCCTCCACCAGTCAACCCAACATCATCTCGAGTCACTCGGCAGCCGTCGATTCGTCCGTCGCCGCATCCCATTTTTAACATCTCCCGTTCCCCTTTGCCAACTCCAGCACTGAAACCACCGGAGAAGAGATCGCCTCCTCCCACCGTATAAGATCCCATTACCCTCCTCCTCCACGCTGCTTCGAAAGCAAGGTAGAGACCCTCCTTTTTTTTTTTTTTTTTTCTCTTGCTTTCTGTTGTCGATTTGCCGTCTTCTGAGGAAATTTGATCATATTTTTTCCTATTATGCTTCCACCAAAGAGATGGTTCTTGTCCTAGCGACCTTAGGCTGCGAGAGCTCTTCTCATCGTGATATCGATTGCATGTGCATCAAGTTTAGTGGTCTGCCAACTCTGATCCCCGTGGAGTCTGGAATCTAAAATTCACATTAATCTTGTTTTAACTCTCGCTGTCGATTTCATGGACCAATGTTCAGTAAATAGGAAGAACATGAGTTCCATGTGGAAGTTTTCAGTGTTGGCACCTCGTATTTAGACTTGCTCACCATGCTAATGTATTGGTAATCTTCCTTTCCTCATAGTAATTTCAACGAAATTTCTCGGCTTTCTTTTCACTGCTTGCTTTTGAGCACAGATGGATTGCCGACTAGTTTTTGTCTCCATGGTAGATCCCCTAAATCATTATTGGTAATCTTCCTTTCCTCATAGTAATTTCAACGAAAATTCTCGGCTTTCTTTTCACTGCTTGCTTTTGAGCACAGATGGATTGCCGACTAGTTTTTGTCTCCATGGTAGACCCCCTAAATCATTATTGGTAATCTTCCTTTCCTCATAGTAATTTCAACGAAAATTCTCGGCTTTCTTTTCACTGCTTGCTTTTGAGCACAGATGGATTGCCGACTAGTTTTTGTCTCCATGGTAGATCCCCTAAATCATTATTGGTAATCTTCCTTTCCTCATAGTAATTTCAACGAAAATTCTCGGCTTTCTTTTCACTGCTTGCTTTTGAGCACAGATGGATTGCCGACTAGTTTTTGTCTCCATGGTAGATCCCCTAAATCATTATTGGTAATCTTCCTTTCCTCATAGTAATTTCAACGAAAATTCTCGGCTTTCTTTTCACTGCTTGCTTTTGAGCACAGATGGATTGCCGACTAGTTTTTGTCTCCATGGTAGATCCCCTAAATCATTGGACGCAAGCTTCTTGATTTCTGCAAGTTTGAGTGCTAAATTTTTCTATAAAAGCTTTGCGGAGTCAAGTCTTGTCATTATCATGTTGTCAACAATGGCAAGGATGCGAAGCAATTATGTCCGACTGCTGCATCGAACCTTGTTGATCGATTAAGCTAATTTCTCGGACTCTCTCTATGCGTATTTCTGGTTGTTGACAGCTCCTGCGGTTCAAGAGACCTGCTCAGGAATATGTTATGAACCTCATTTAGTCAATGCTATTGATGTACCAAGTGATGTTCGAATATTAAGCTATTCATCAGCTGGCCTTTCTAAATTTCCTTGGTGGAATTTCTAAGCATAAAACACTTTGTCCATTGATTACAGGATGGAAGTTTGCATTCCTTATTTTGATCCTGAATACGAGAATCTCAATGACAAGATATTTGGACCAAGGTTGGTTACTCGATAAATTGATTGTTTGCGGAAATCGTTATGGTTGATGTTCCTATATTGCAGGGTATCTGTGGACAATGAATCTTGTGAAAAATGCACTGTGGTTAAGGTAAGTGCAGCTCGGAAACGTGTGCCTGTTTTATTAACTAGAACTCTTGCTGATCGGATTGAGTTTTAAGTTGGTCTTTTTCAGGTTGATAGCATCAACAAGCAGGGTCTATTGCTTAAAGTGGTGCAAGCGTTAACAGACATGGATCTGTTTATTACCAAGAGCTATATTTCTTCTGATGCAAGATGGTTTATGGATGGTATGTTGCTTGCCAGATCTTTGTCATCCGATTGAGCTTTGTGTCCAGTTAGAAGTGGCATTGGGGTTGGATTTAAATCAGGATCGTATGGCAGTGGGTTTAGATGGAACACCTATCACCATCATTGATGCTCACAAAGCCTCCTTAAGCTTTTCAAACACATCATGTAACATGGTTGTCCAGAACCTTACATGTTTGTGCAGGTCATATTTGATACAAGGCTCATCGATGGAAAAATATATATTGTTTGTCAATCAGCAGGACTGATGCATCTAATGAGTACTAATGTCTTCCTTGTGATTATATTTTTCAGGGAAAAATGCATTATTTTTGTCCCTCTTTATCTTGACAATACTAGCTGAAAAGTCCTCATTCTGTTGAACTGAGCTTAGATAATATGTGCAGTATCCGGGCCATGCTTGATGTTTATTTGTTTGCATTGCAGTGTTTCATGTCAAAGATAAGCTTGGAAATAAAGTGACTGACGGGAAAGTCATCAGATATGTACAACAGGTTCTCCCTCTTCCTCTCTCTTCCTCTCTTTCAATATTTTTGTATATATATAGTTCGGATCATTGGCACACAAAGTAGGTGATGAGCTGCTCGGGTTTGAGAATCAGTACAGTTTACATCATCTTCATAGCTTCAAAATAACCATAAATTTGAAAGCAAATGACTTCAGAGGTGATCTTTTAGTTATTTTTTATCGACTGAATGAAATGGGAGGTAGGTAGTGGTGGTCTGGATGGGTAAACCAGATAGATTATGATACCTATCAAATGAGTGCTTTGTTCCACTGAATACCATGTTTTAAGATTTTCAGATTACAGGTCTTAAAAGATTGAACTGCCGAGAGGTTGATCATAATTCATTCGATTAGCAGTTAAATAAATATGTAAATTCTAGCTTGATACAGCAAGAAACACAATGGGTGGTCCAATATGATATAGTAGTAATGAAAGCAAACTTCATGAACGACAGCACTAGTTTCTTCCATGATTCTCAAAGGAATGCTAATCGTGTTTGTGTTTTACAGGCCATCGGTGAAAGGGGGGAGCTTCAAATCTCGGAAGAAGCTGAAAACTGCAGTGATGATGATAGTGGTATGGAAACTTCTTCAGAGCGCACAGCCATAGAGATGATCGGTGTTAACCGACCAGGACTGTTCTCAGAGATATCCGCCGCCCTTGCAGAGCAGAGGTGCAACGTTGTCGAAGCTCATGCGTGGAGCCATAATGCTCGCCTCGCCTGTATAGCTTGCATCTCAGACGAGTCCACCTCCACCTGCATAGATGACCCTCGAAGGCTGTCCGCCATCGAAGATCACCTCTCCAACATTCTGGGCCCTTCCTCCTCCTCCTCGGGTGGCGAAAAAGACAGCGGTAGGAGTGCGAGGACTTGTTCTCTTGGGTGCGATAACTGGAGAGGTCATGCGGAGCGCAGGTTGCACCAACTCATGTTAGCAAACCAAGACTTGGATGGTCCACAAGGGCCCTCGCACAACATGTCATCCTGGGCGATGAACGTGGACAACTACGAAGAGGGTAGGAGAACAGTCGTGTCGATCGACGCATGCAAAGAGAAAGGATACACCGTGGTCAATGTGGAGTGCTTGGATCGACCCAAGCTCATGTTTGACACTGTGTGCACATTAACAGACATGCAGTACCTTGTTTTCCATGCCAACATCACCACTTCACACGGCCCTCTAGCGCATCAGGTATGTGAATCTCTCTGTGCGCTCCTACCTCCAATGGTTCTCTTTTCGGATTGACACCATCTCTGATGTTTTTGTTCTCCCGAATTCTGAGTGTGGCAGGAGTATTTTATCAGGCGCAAGGATGGCGGAGTATTGGACACCCAACTGGAGATCCAGCGAGTTTCCAAATGCTTGGAGGCTGCAATCGAGCGTAGAGTCTGTGAGGTGGTACTCACCTGCCTTTTGTTAGATAACATCTCTTCTTGTGTGGTTCAGGTAATGGGACGGTTTCGGTATCGTTCTACAGGGGATTCGGCTGGAGTTGGACTTGCAAAACAACGTACGAGTTCTTCCCTACGTCACCCGAACCCTCCGTGAGCACGGCCTCACCGTTGCCCAGGCAGACATTGCAGCTCACGGAGAGAAGACGAAGAATGTGTTCTTCATTCAGGATATTTCTGGGAAGGAGATCGACATGGGGACGGTGGAGTCGATGAAGAAGGAACTGGAGCCGCTGTCGGTCCAGGTGGAGAATGCGATGCTGCCGCACACGTTGAACTCGATGGAGAGGGATCGGTTCTCCTTCGTTAGCTTGCTCAGGTCCCAATTGGAGAGGTTTTCTCACAGTTTCATCTCGATATAATGCTACTCTTCTTACATAATTGTCCATAATTCCTCAACGTTCTGTGAGTACCTCAATATATATGAATGGTCGTGGATATGAGAGTTGCCTCTTTTCTTTTTTTCTTTTTTTGCCCTCTTCGCTGGTTTCTTTATTTTGGCTTTCTCTCATCCAGCTTTTTGCTTTTAGAGTTCTACTCCAAATGGTTCATAAAAATTCACATCAACAGCGAAAGGGAAAAAAAAAAAAAAACGATACAATATCATAAGAACATATAGAATGATAATTTTAAATGTTTTACATACATTCAAAAAATTAATATAATAAAATATTATAAGAGAGTAGCTTGATATATAGTCTGCTAAATTATGTACGTTCATCGCCGGTTTCGGACTGTGATAAACTTTGCAGCTAATTTCCCATTTTGTATTTTGTATTTTTCAATGTGAACCACTCATCATCGTCATATTTATTATACAATTACAATCATATCAATATAATCTTATTAATATAAAAATTAATAATTATTTTTTAATTGATATATTTAGATAAAACTTTTAAGTTTATTAAATCATAAAATTTAAGGTATAAATCTATCAATAATCCATATTATAACTTTAATTAAAATAGTTCAATTGACATAAACCAAACTCAAAAATTAATCTTAAATCTTTATAAAATCGATCTAGAATTATTTTAGACTAGATTAATTTAAATTTAATTAATTTTAATTATGCCAAATAAGTTTGAACCGATCCGGTTGATCTTAAATCATCTTGAATCAATTTGAACATATCAAGCTTGTCTGATTCAATCAACTAAACAAGATAAACTAATAAAAGTAGAAGAAATTAATTTATGTCATATAATGATAGTCTAAATTATCACATATTGTTATCACGTGCGGTGGACATGCTTGTCTCAAGTTATCACAGATTTAGTTAATATTGCCTAAATCATACGAAACCTTTGTTTGTCCGTCCATAAAAGGGTCAATCTCTCTGAAACCTCTTATTGTCTCCTAAGGACATGCAAAAGATAAGACGGGTTAGAGGAATCATTTATCTCGAGACCCCATAAGTAGTCATTTCAACAATCACTTGATATGCAATATAAATTGCAAGCTCTGAAAAGCCCCGTGACAAAGGGTCTAAGGTGTCATGTCGTGACCAAAAATGTCCACATGATATTGTTGTAGAACAAGATAGCGAACTATCCCTAGACACTATCCCAAAGGCCAGTCATGTGCCACCTAGGTAGCTCCTAAGTGCTATAACTGGTTGACACTTTACACCGCTCTATGGAGATGGAAAACTCTCAAAATTGCTCTTTAAATGGTTTATTTCTGTATAATTTTATCTTTATACGATGACTACACATAATATAGGCTTACAAGCCTGAAACAGTCACAAAAGTCAATCAAAATAAGACTATCAGGTCCACTGCAAGCCCTCTACATATTGTGTAAATCATCAAGTTCCTCAAGGGACTTGTCTCATATGTGTTGCATTGTCTCGAACTATTCCACCATGATCTATTGCACTATGTCACCTCCTCGTGACATCTCCATTGCATTATGATCTTTATGGAATAAACTTGGACTGTGATCTCTCCATGTGTGGCTCTGCTAGCACATCGTTGGGCCTTGGTCATCTCCGATTATGTTTGTTCCTTTAATAATCGATCTTCGTCCACTAGTTCTTGGGTTAAACCCGAATGAAGTGCAACTTTAGGATAATTAATTACGTAATAACTCTTAAAGTCCACCAACTTCTTATATAGATCATGTGTCTTTGCCCCCCAATACAATCTCCACTCAAGACAACTTTCTTCAAGGTAACTCAAATGGCAACAATATAGCATATTCTTCGAGAGACTCGCCTCTATGTCTTCTTACCCCGTGCCAATATCTTTTGACCCTAACTTCATCACTACTAGCTAAGTCACCTTAGTTTCATCATCAAATGCTTCATCAAGTTAAGGTGAATATGCCTCGAAGCTACCGTCGACGATGACACCATGCAAGATGAGTCTGCTTCATTAGAACGATAAACCCATGGAACAATATGAACTCGGTCTTGCCTTTGCAAGAGTTTATATCCTTCATCTTTGTTCAATGAAAGATTTGTGTCTCTAATCTATGTTTCATTTTTTATATCGACTCTCTTCATACGATTTAGGAAATTTATCAATTTCACTCAAGTTGCTCTACTCCTCAATTTACATTGAGTTGGTGGTGGCCTTCACAACCATCATTTTATGGGTCAGCTCTTCATTAAGTCTGATCTTCATATCGACTCTAAGTGTGCCTCCACTTGATATTACCTTGGGTCACTTCCTTACTTAATCTCGTAGTGCATCCACTAACAGATTACCTCATGAAAAATCATACGATGACTCCTTATTGCTCGCTCGGTCTGTTGAGCTTTATGAAGTTGTTGTCTTAAGGTGTCATTCCTTAATATGTATAATTTATTATATATGATTCTCCTTCTAGGGAATTAAGACTTATCCTTCTGGATTTCTATCTTGTTAGACTAACTATTTTTTTTTATATCCTTCTCTCTATAAGTTTAAAAGATTACGACCCTTTATACTACTCCACCTTACTGAATAAATTATGCATTATTCTACCCCTATGAATGTACTTGATAGATTATGTCTCTTCATCAATATATCCCTCACTATGTCCTCGAGGCCTAGTAATATATTAAACTTATTGTATAGTTCAATCTCCTATAGATGTATCATTCTTAAACCGAAGAGAAAGTCTTAATGCTCTATGGTATCAAGTTTTTGTCGCTTTGGGATAGCCATGGATAGTCTATCATTCACATATAAGTCATTATATGAGTATCAAATCTTCGAGTTAGCAATTCTATTCACTTAATAAGCTTTGCATAACTTTTATGGTCACCAAGTAACTTATCCCTCCTTACACGATTTCATCTTTTGTCAAGTTATTTGTTTGCCATAAGCACTATTAGGTTTGATTATCAACGTTTAGTCGTAGCTCGAACTTAGCCATCTTAATATTTATGTATTATACATTCTTTTTAGCTTGCTTATTCTCTTGGTATCTCTTTTCATGAATGGTTGGTCATTCCTTTGAATATCAATGTCAAATACTTACTCCTCTAAATGACTCATTTTCTTATATCACAATGCTCATTTCCCTCGAACAGTCATGCATGCTGGTTGCCCTCAATGTAGCCCCACTAACTCCCTCACGTTTGCATGTCAAGTGTTTTTAAGTATACATTTCCTACTATGATATCATTTGCCATAGACTTAGCTATTTTTGTTTTAAGTCATGTGTCACCCTTGTGCTTGTTCATAAAGAGTCAGCCTCCCCAGAACCTCTTATGGTCCCTTAAGGGTTTGCAAAAGAGAAGATGTGTTAGAGAAATCATTTAACTCGGGATTGCACAAGCAATTATTTCAGCAAATATTTGATTGACAATGTAAATTACAAACATACACTTCCCAAGCTATGAACAACCATGCAACAAAGGGTTCATTATGATCTATCATGACCAAAAGTCTACACACGTACCTACATGACACTACCGTCAAATAAGATAGCAAATCAGCCCTAGACACTACTCGAAAGGCTTATCCAATCATGTGTAACTTGGGTAGCTCCTAGGTGCTATATTGGCTAATACTTTATACCACTCTGTAGGGCTAAGAAAACCCTTGAAAAGATTACTTGGATGACTTGTTTCTTGACAATTTTACCTCTGTACGATGATTGCATACAACCTATGCTTGTAAGCATAAAACAATCATAAAAGCTAATCAAAACGACATAACCAAGCCTTCTATATGCTACATAAAGCATGAATAAAATCGAAAGACACAGACATACACGAGCATTATATTGAATATCTTGTTTTTGGCTTTATGATAAGTGACAGGTTAGGTTAAGGTACAACGAGTTGGATAGATGTGCGATGATACATTCAATGCTAATTACATACTTGGGCGGGCATTGTAGAGTATTATTAGATTATGGTGATGATACAAAAATTTGTGAAGACAAATATCATAATGAGTATTAATTTAACTTTATTTGAAAGGTGAAAAGAAGTAATGAGAAATTAGTTATTATTGAATAAAAGATGATGAACGATCAAAGCTACAATGTCATGCATCAATCGGAGCAGTAATTGAAATAAGAGTGATTGACCGGATGATTTATGAAATTGATGGTCATTCGTAGATGTTATATTTATTTTAGCCTTGAATCAAAAATGCCCTCATGCTTAGATTTTTTTATAGGAAATGAAGCAACTCCTTGTTCATTTTAGGCTGAGCTCGGCTAGGTGAGGAATGAAGGAGAGGAATCCCTTCCCTTAAATAGAAGAAGGTGAGCCTTTCATTAAATGATTTTTTTTATTTTTCATAATTAATTAATATTAATTCTGATTTATTATATTAACAAATATAATCTATTTATATTTGGAATGCTTAATATTTATTTTCTAATTTACAATGACAAACAAGCAAATACGAAGTAATATTTTCTAAATCATAATGGTAAAAAAAATACATAATTAGTGCTTAATCAAATATTTGATTGGTTACGCAATGAGTATTAATTTAACTTGATTTAGAAGTTGAAACAGAGTAACGATAAATTAGTTATTGTTGAATAAAATATGACAGACGACCAAAGCGATAATGTCGTGCATCAACTGGAGCAGCAATTCAAACAAGAGCGATTGACTGGATGATTTATGAAATTGATGGTGATTCGTAGATGTTATATTTATTTTGACCTCGAATAAAAAATGCCTTCATGCTTATATTTTTTTTACAGGAAATGAGGCAAAAAGGAATTCAATAGAATTAATTTTTTATTTATATAATTGAGAGAAAAATAAAATTTATTTTGATGTGAGATGCATATAAAACATCATCAAATATAAAAGCATTACACTAATAATGATGTTTTCATTACCTCTGTCGTCGATATAGATGTATAAATTCTATAAATCAAAAATAATACGATAGAAATTACTACACTCGATAATTCAATTGTTCGGAGGAGCAATCGAGATAGCGATGATGTTTAATTGAGGTAAGTTGGGTGTGGCTATAGGCTAGATCTCGATCAAAGTATAATTGTGTGTTCAATTTTGTTATAAAGCTAATAAATATTATTTATTTATTATTATTATTGAGATGTCAGAACTATTAATAATTATAGTGATTATTATTATTATTGACTGGCAAACACATTCCACCCTCTTTAATATCTGTTCTTCCGTGTTCGATCAAAGTACAATTTCCATCGCGTAATCTTATGACTATGTTTGTTTCTGCAACAATAAAAAGGTAAAAAAAAAACAAAAACCAAAAAAGATCACAACATGGTTGAGGCAACCACAACAAGATAAAAGGAGATAAAAAAGGATAAGAAACTTTAGATATTTAATATAGCACGACTTTTTTATTAGATAAAAAAGGCACGCATGATTTGTACATGCGTGCCTTTCCATTATGTTTATCTCATAAGGCCACTCAATTGTTTAACAGAGGAGGGACTCTATACCTACCACCAAATTATAATTTTTTCATTAAAAAAAAACAATATTCACAAATCATTGACCCACACAAGCAATTCGAGTATTTCCACCATTAATTATATGAATTCACCATCTTACCAAACCATACATTTCGGTCAATTTGATTCTTGATAATAAAACAAGATTAATTATCTTTGTTTATGCCCCAAATTCATAATCTTCTTATTCTTTATTTCCATTAATTAAAAAAAATGGACGTTTATCGCTCCAACAAATGAAACATATAATAAGAAGAATAAACTATTGTTTTATTATAATTGACTTATCCTTCATCCTTTAAATTGTTATCATTTGATACAGTATTATATGATCGGATTGTGTTGATTGGGGTTGTCATCATTTGTGAGTGAGGGTCATTTATTTATTTATTTTCATAAAAATAAACACAATAAAACAACCCCGTCATTTACTTTTTTTCAAATAAAAAATAACACGATAAAACAATAAAAAAAGGGGGTGTTTTTATGGAGCCAAACCATTTAGGCACAAATTAAACGCAGTAAAACAACCCCGTCATTAATTTTTTTAAATAAAAATAACACAATAAAACAATGAAAAAAAAAAGGGGGTGTTTTTATGGAGCCGGCGGCCGTCTCGTTTAGTTATCCTATGAAATCAAATAAAAATAACCCATGATATAAATAGGCGGTCGTCGTCTCGTCCCCCTTCTTTGACGGCAAACTCCGCCTCTGGGCAAAAGCTTTGCCCCTTTCTTCCTCCTCTCTGTCTCTCTCTCTGTCTCCCCTTCGCTTGCCTTGGATCTTTGCGGTCAGGTATGCTCCTTCTAACGTATAACCACGATCTTGGTGAAATTGATAGGTCTTGAATCAAGACCTACAGGCGCTGTCCTGGTCCCTGTGATCGATCGTCTGCGTGTTTAGGTGGGGGTCGGTTCCGTCGGGATCCGTTGAATCTGGACTCTCTCGCGTCGAGATTGTGCGGATTGATCTGTCTCATCGTGAATCCGCATCGGAGTTTCGGCTTCGAGGAGCTTTTGATCGACCGAGGGGTTCGGTTGGTCTGTAGCGTTAGGGTTAGGGTTTCGGTGGGAGGTATTAGGGGTTGGACGAAAATTGGGATATGGGGAAGGGGGCATGTCGATGGCCTCTGATTGTTGGTCCGTTGGATCGGGGATTAAGAACTGGGTACGATGATAATTCTTGTACCGACAGTAATATTCTTTATGCCGTTTGTTCTCTTGTTTCATAATTTAAGTCGTTCATCTTTTTTAGACGGATTTGTTGGCCTAGAGACGCATTCGTTGGTCTGAATCTGCCATATGCTTTCTGCTACAGGGAGAACTTTGTGTGTATTTGATGGATGATGACTGTTCCGATGGATAGGTCGTCTGCTCCCTCATCTCGGGAGCTTGCGCAACGACTTCTTGAAAAGGTATGAACTTGCAAATGATTCCTGCATTATCATGGTATCTGCAATTACATTTCTATTATTTTTTTTTTTTATCATTGTAGCATGGATTCACATCTACACTCACAGGCATTGTCAGAATGTAACCATGTGTCTATGAGTCAGGACACATAATATTTTTTAATTATGCTATTTCATTATCAAACTCTATAACAATACAATAAGTGAATCTTCTGTTCGCCCAAGGCTGTTTATGAACTTTAGTTCTTAGCGTTTGACATTCTCACAGTTTTACCACATAAGTACAACCTTGTTTTTCATGAAATAATTATTTTTCCAGATGTTCTCATATCTCCATTTTGTCTTATTGCTGAATTGAACAATTGGATCCAAGTCTGTAACATATTCTAGCGCATGTGTCAGTGCAACGATATCATCTATTGAGAAGCAATTTGGAAGTTTGTTATTTCCCATAGTAATTATAATGATTATTTTCTCTGTTTCATGTGTTAATTAGAAAGGTCGTTTAATAACTTATATATTTCAAAGGTTTAGTTGCCCCTGTTTTCTGGCCAACTCGTAAATACCTCTTTAATCTCATTGTTTATTCTTTTAGACCTCGACCAGGAGTCAAACAAGTGTCTGCAGAGTCTCTGTGTAGAAGGAAGGTTTTATAACTTGTCCTTATTTTCTTTTCTATTTTGGTATTTTTTAGGCTTCTAATATTTTTTCCTTTGCTCACTACATTCTGGACCTCTATTCCTACATTAACTAAATGTGTGAAAATAAGTTTATCATGAATTGCCTTATATATATTAGAATATGTAAACATGTTATTTCTTCTTGCATGTATATCTGATAAATGCTTCTTTTACACTGCTATCCAAAATGGCAAACCTAAGTCACTAGGTCAGCCTTCTCAGATACAAATCAATCTGACCTCACATTGATAAGAATTAGTAACTTCACTATGAAGCTTATAAGTTATTCTATATCCTCGTGGACCAGCATTATACCACTTGTGGTCACTTCTAGCTTCTTTATTGTTCATTTTTTTTGTGGAGGGGTGAAAACTCTATTCTGGATGGAAGTGTTTGGAGCTTGCCTTATCATATTCATTAATTTGTAATTTTTTTTCACTTTTTAGAACATTGAACTGGAAAATGGACTGCGAAGGTCGGCAAAGTCAAAACTTCCTTCAGACCCTAACGCTTGGCTTCAGATGCGTGAGAATTATGAGACTATGATTCTTGAAGATCATGATTTTTCTGAAAAGCATGATATAGAGTTTGTCCTTTGGCAACTGCACTATAGAAGAATCGAGGAGTTCAGGCAGCACATTAATGCTGCCGTGTCGGCTGGATCGAATGCATCATCTGGTGGGAAAGTTCTCGTCCGGCCTGACAAAATTAAGAAACTACGTTCCGTCTTTAGAAGCTTCCTGACAGAAGCTACTGGATTTTACCATGACTTGATATTGAAGATCAGGGCAAAATATGGACTGCCTTTGAGCTACTTTAATGAGGGCATTGAGACTGAAATTGTGTTGACGAAAGATGAAAAGAAATCTGCTGACATGAAAAAAGGGCTTATGTCTTGTCACCGTTGTCTGATATATTTGGGAGACCTTGCTCGTTACAAAGGACTTTATGGAGAGGGTGACTCCGTTAGTTGTGATTATGCAGCTGCTTCAAGTTACTACATGCAGGCATCTTCTCTTTGTCCTTCCAGTGGCAATCCACATCATCAGGTTTGGATCATGTGCTATCTCTTTAGGGCATCTACCGTCATCCACTGCTTATGTTTTTATTGTTCGCATATGTGTTTTTTTTCTTATTTTCTCTGAGACATTTCATTGTTGCAGTTAGCAATACTTGCTTCCTACTCGGGAGATGACTTGTTGGCAGTCTACCGGTACTTTAGAAGTCTGGCAGTGGAAATCCCCTTTTCAACAGCAAGAGATAACTTGATCATTGCTTTTGAGAAGGTATCTTTTGACTTGGTGCACCAACTTGGACAAGGTTATGTCATTTGTATTCTGTTGTGTTGTTCACGACTTGGTGCATGCTTTTATCATGTTCTGTTCCTTATCTAGTTCAGATAAATTTGACATGAGTACATGGATTAGTTGCAAATATCAGTAACTTTGAGTCTTACACTGTCGCGATGATAGATGCTCTTGGTAGCTCTGAATAAAGGTTCGCTGAGAAGCCTTGTTTGCCGGCATTGGTATCTGTCATGCCATTGTGTCGATTCGGTGATATCACATTGAACCTTTTTGCTGCCTCTGGTTTCTTTTGGTAGATTATTTCTTTGGCCTATGATGGTGGTGCCATTTACTGCACAAATATTTGCTTGGCTATGGAATCATAGATTGTATTTCACGATAGTAGCCTTCTAGCAAGCTGGAAAATTTACCTTTTCTCTTTCCTTCCTGTAAAGTGCATGATTATTTAGAACATTGATTGATGTGAATTTAGAACATGTGAATTAATGGTCTTCAAGGAGTGCAATTTGCATAACTAGTTGAACATGCTACAGCCACAGTGTTTTTTAATAAGTTCACATTCAATTTTGAAAGTTCCGGATCACTGAACCCAGTTGAATATAGATCTTGAATCACCTGTTTTATTTAATAGTTCTTCCATGTGAAAGTTTGACCTTTTTGAAATTTATATTCTTGAACGTGTGGATCTTGTCAACAACACATTATGGGCTTATACATTTTTTAAAATTTACTTATATCTGTTTATCTGCTGTTATATATGATAATGTTTAAGATCCGTGTCACTGATTGTATTTGATGTTTTCATATATGCTCCTTTTGTCTTGATCTTATGTTTTCTACTGACACTTGCTTACAGAATCGACAAAGTTACTCTCTGCTGCCTAGTAATGCGAAAACTGCCTCAGGCAGAAGATTGCCTGCACGTTCAGCTGGGAGAGGTAGAGGAAGAAGTGATACAAAACTCCTTCCCAAAGACAGTAAGATTGAAACTACTGCCAAAGACCAAGAGTTAACCATGTCACAAGTATTTAAAGCCTTTGCTACTCGTTTTGTTCGTCTTCATGGCATCCTTTTCACGCGGACAAGGTATTTGATCTGGTTAGTTCTCTACTATTTAGACTTCATGATGCTAAATTTACTTTTTTGGCTGAAATCAACAGCTTGGAAACTTTTGGAGAAATATTTTCTTCTGTGATTAAAGATCTGAATGTGCTTCTTTCTTCTGGTCCCGAAGAGGTGCTTAATTTTGGTCCAGCTACTACGGAAAATGCATTGACCATTTTGAGGCTTGTTGCAATTCTGATATTCACCGTACACAATGTGAAAAGGGAGTCTGAAAACCAGACATTGCAGCGTACCGTGTTGCTGCAGCATGCATTTACTTCTGCTTTTGAGTTCGTTGGATACATCCTCAAGAGATGCGTAGCACTGCATGATGCTGCCTCAAGCTGCCTCTTGCCGGCTATTCTGATTTTCATTGAGTGGCTTGCATCTCAGCCCGATGTGGCAACTGGTTTTGACGTGGAGGAAAAACAAGCGGGTGCAAGATCATTCTTCTGGACTCAATTTGTTCCATTTATGAACAAACTTATCGAGACAGGAGTTGCGTCTGTTGATGGTGAGGGGAATGAAACCTGCTTTTTAAACATGATTAGTTATGATGAAGGAGAAACTGGGAATAGGCTTGCACTGTGGGAGGATTTTGAGTTGAGAGGATTTGTACCCTTAGTGCCAGCACAGCTCATTTTGGATTTTTCGAAGAAGCATGCCTACATGAATGACGGAGGCAAGAAGGAGAAAGTATCACGTGTTGAAAGGATTCTGGCAGCTGGACGGGCCCTTACAAATATTGTTTCAGTTGATCAGCAGAGAATATATATTGACCCAGGCCTGAAGAAATTTGTAGTAGGTACAGAGCCTCCAGTGTTGGAAGGGCCAATGGACTCTACCTTTTCATATCCGTTGGATTCAGCAGTAGTGAAACAGGAAAGTCAATTTGAGAATGTATCTGGGGCAGCACTTCAAACATCTAATCTTGGAGTGTCACAAACCAAGGCAGAATTATATATGGGAGGAGAAGAAGAGGAGGAAGAAATTGTCTTTAAGCCTACAACTGCTGAGAAGTATCCTGATATATCTGCTTCACCGATGACTGCTTGTGACTCTGTCAACCCTGCACAGGCATCTTCTGCAACCAATTGGACGACACATGCTCGGCATTTTCTTGCGGATTTTGATGGTGCTCAGATGTCTGCAGTATCAAATGTGAGTTCGAAACTGCATCCATCTACCAATAATGTCTCACAGCTACCTATGCAATTTGTAAATTCGGACACCACCAGATGGTTTATAAAGCAAGAAACATTCTTGTCTGATGAACTGAAAAATATGAACAAAACAGAAAATGGTTACTTGAACAAGCAGATGTTCCAAGAAGGCTCAAGTAACATGCAGCCTAGTTCATTATCACCTCTATTTTCTTCTGCTGTTAGTTTGGGCGCCAACAGTGCGCTTTCTGGTCCGATCAAAGCTGCAGAAGTTGTGTTTCCATCTACACTGGATAGTATATTGCCTTCGGAAGCAACAGCTGATGGCATGGCTATGAAGCTCTCTTCAGCCTTGCCACCATCGAGGAAAAATCCTGTTGGTCGGCCCACTAGGCACTGTGGGCCCCCTCCCGGATTTAGCCATATTGCTTCCAAACAACAGGATGGAGCAAATCCTAATTCTAGTGCAAAGGAACAGCAGCCTGAGATCGATGATTACAGCTGGCTAGATGGTTGTCAATCATCATCATCCAAAGGCATGGGAATAGGAAACTCCTTTGATCAAATTACATATAGGCTTCCGTATGTTAATACAGCCAGTTCTGCTGCCTTTACCAGTGTTTCCAGCTTCCCATTTCCTGGGAAACAAGTTTCTAATGCGCAGCCCCAAGTCGTTGATGAGCAAAAATGGCATGATTTCCAGCTTTTTGAGCAACTGAAAGCGTATAATGGGCAGAAGCTTCAGCAATCAAATCCACAGCACACTCTGCCGCCTGAAAATGGTCATGCACAATCTCTTTGGTCTGGTTCATACTTTGTGTGAAACTTTATGAAGATGGTGACTGGTAACGAAGTTCTTATCAGTAATTAATTTTATAATATTCATCAGAAAATTTCATACCTTTGTCTAATTTTAGGTTTTCTGTTTTAGCAATGGACGACGATCTTTCACAATGAGTGGCCTGCTGCCTGGGGACTATTGATTTCATCCCACCTTTGCAGAATTTAACTTCGTCGAGTTTATGTTTGAACATGGTCACGGGAGCGGTGCAGGTTTTTGGCCGTTGAATTTGGTAGGTGTTGACGCTTCAACTTTTTATATTTTCCACTAATATAGGTTTCATATGAAATCGAGGCTTGATGTTGGTCTGATATCTATCATTAGTTATTTTATAGTTATGTGAAAGGAACAATATCTAGACCTGCCATGACTTACTGGTAGAACCTCATTGAGCAACTTCTCTTTTAAGAGAATAAGGGGCAAAACATATCAGAATTGTTAGTTTATTAATTAACCCCATGCTGAGATGATTGCCATGGAATACGTTTAACTCCATGCTGAGATGATTGCTGTGTGTTTATCATATAATTGTTAATTTAGTCAGACTTGTGTTTTCTATCCTTTACAAGCTATATTACCTCTTCTATTATTATGTTATTCCTGCATAACACTTGGGATTTCTTTTATTTGAATTGCTGGGTTTGTGAACTGCAGCATACTACGTTCATAGAACCTCGACTTTGGTCATGATATATCAGCATGTTAATTTTGATGGTAGACTACATAGTATAACGGAAATTACCGGGGAACTATTAATATTTTTTTTATCAAATATGCTTTATGACTAGAACCATGGGTGGTTGTTTCAAATATGGTGTTTTATTTTTTAGGATTTGGAGAATTCTTTATTATCTACTTCTTAACGCAAAGACGCACCTAAATTAGTTTCACTGCTAATATTTATTATCCTTGGTCTTGTATCTTTTGTAGTCTTTGCCATTGTAACTGAATTCCATACTTAGCGTCTGATAAGTTGTCCATGTTGTATATCGATGATGTGGAATGCTTTTGGTCGACCAGTCAGATGAGGCATAATTGCAGATTTCCTCTGGTTGGGTGCTGCGCCATCCCAGTTGACTTTTTTTTTCTAATATTTGTGACTAGCTGTTTCTTTGGCATTTCACTTATTTTTGTTTTATCCTTTTCTTGTTGATGAAGTTAATGATGCCTTTCTTGAAGACATAAATTTGCTTCTACTAACAATTTTTGAAAGCAGTGTTGTCTAGATCATGATAACGGTGTCATTGAATTGTTTTTGATAATTTGTTGAATAACACGTCAATATCATGTCCTGGCCCTATGTTTATAATAGTTATTCTGCTTCGGATCCATGTTGTTTAACCAAGATCACATCAGCGTAAAGTTGCTGGATTCAATGAATTTAAACAGTATTTCCTAATAAGATTTTTCATCTGGAAAATTTAGTATTATGGTTTATTATACTCATGACTTGACTCTGGAGTTGGAACACACTGTTTATGGTTGAGTTTGGGAGATTTTATCTTGATTAATTGCACGGTTACCCATCTGATGTTTTTGATCCAATGGTTTCTTTGATGCTGATATATTTCATGCCAGAATGATTCAAATGCAGTCTTTCCTTTCCTTTCCCAGAATGCACCGACGCCACCAGGCTGAAAGTCGAGAAATCAATTGTGGTTGATTCAGTGGAAAAATCTCAAGCAAGATCAGTACATGACTGATCAAGAAGTTTTAACGGACGTCGTCATGGGTTTTGTTCCTTGGGGGGGGGGGGAACCTGAGTCGAGCTGTAGAAGTTGACTTCCATCTTATTGCCTACCTGCGTTTGTTTATTCATCCATCCCTAATTATATTGGTGGCAGAAAACGGAATCTCTAAGGTGACTTAAAAGAGTGGAGTCTGCTTGGTGATGGTTCTTCTTCACATTCAGGATACGGAGGAGAATCCAGTCCCTTTTGTGGTTGCTTTGAGGAAGCTTTTTTGGTTTTTTTTTTTTTTAATTATAGTGTGGTTTGCTTGTTACCAAAATTTTGGAAGACTGCAACTTCCAACTGTTACATCATCATCCTCGTTAGATAATATTGTGGAATAACTTGTGAGTGGATGTGTATGTGCAATATTATTATCTTCTAAGCTTGCTTTACAGGGAGGAGGTGCTCGTGCGGGCTGAACGAGTTTAAACGTGATCTTTTGATTTGTTTCCGATCATCTATCGTGTGAGACATATTGTGTCGGTTTGTCACGGTTGCGATATTATCGTGTCGGTTTATTTCCGATCATCGCAACTCGCTCTTCTTCGAATCCCGATTCTATGGTATTATTTTAGTGTGTGCGATTCCGATCATCTCTCCTCGACTCACGCTCGCTCGTTGACGAGTCTCCTCGAGATAGATAGTATTTGTATATATATATATATATATTTCTTTGGTGCGAAAGCTCACGTGACATGCATGTGCATCGATGATGGGTAACTCGGGTTATCTCTATAAAATCCTACGAGTGAGGCGGTCGGTTCGGCTCACATGCATCGGAGCGCCGGGTTGGATGAAACCGACAAAGCATATATTATGTATATAAAAAAACAGTAGTAATATGTGGGTAGCTAAACCAAAAGGCCGCAAGTCCTCCTCCCTCCTCTTCGAATCTTGTCCATCGTCGTCTCTTCGCCCCTATCAGTAAGTATTAGCTGACGCCTAGGGTTCGAAGAGGACCAAACCCTACTAGCTATACCCATGGACAGGCACCGCAGCGACCGCTTCGACGACCGCTCCGGAGATCGGTTCGGCGAAGGCGGTGGGCGGCGGATGCCCTCCCGATGGTCCTCCGACAGCCCCACGGAGCGGCATCCCCGTTATCCCAGGGGTGGCGCCGGAGGCGGAGGCGATGGCGGCCGCTACCATCCCTACCGCGGGTCTCAGGACCTTCCCGCCCCTCCGGGCGGCGGCTTCCGAGGCGGTGATCCCGGTGGCTTCAGCCCTCCGGTGTCCGTGGGCGGCCCTAGGCGCGGGTTCTCCGGTCGAAGTGGCTCTCCAGGTATGCTCTAAGGTCCTCTCTTTTCTTTTCGAATATTGTACTTACCGTCGTTCATTCACCGTGTTGGGGTTCAAGGAAGTTTTTTTTGTTTCATACTATTAGGGTTTCTTCCTTTCTTTTTTGGGTCGGACAGTGATTGGTTGGTTTCGACTTGGGAACCACTCTCTTCCTTTCTTTGTCGGAATCTTCCTCGCCCTCTCTTGGTGGCAATTTAATTTTTTTTCCAGCCGTTATTTTGGCCCCCTCACGGTAGATAAACAAATCTTGAGGGTTTTTAGCTTTTCGGATCTTTTCTAGAATGAGAGTAAAACGACTACGTCGTGATCACGGTTACATTCTGCAAGCGGAACCTCTTTGTGACTTTCCTGTATTTTTCCTGAGCTCATTGCGGATTTCTTTTTAGCTTTTTGCTACTAAACTTAGCCTGGTCATGGTTGATCTTGTGTTCTCCCCTATAACAACTAGGCAAGGTTCTCATTCATGAAATCATAAATTAAGTCGTTTGTTATACTCAAATGCGGCCAGTCCGTTTACACCCACTGTTAGAGGCATGCCATTCAAAGAATCAGCTGACTTCTAGTGATGTTTCATCAGTCAGATTCAACTAGTACTTATTTCTTTGCAAGTGTTGAGGCATCTGAACTTGTTGACTTGTAATTGTCTACCCTTCCTACAAGGTGCCTGGGTGATTTTAAAATTGTCTATTTGTGGTGCTTCGATGACATTGCATATGAAAATGAGGAGGACTTCCTTGTTTCAAGAAGTTTGATTGTCTTGCAAGTCTTTTGTTTGGGCAAAGGATAAGTGGTGAAGATGATATTTGATTTTAAGATCTTTCTGTCTACAGTCATAACGATGTCCTCAAAAATTTGTTTCAATCATTATTAGCCTTTGGTAAGTTGATATAGCATAACACCACCAGACCGAGTAAAAATTTATTTTTTGAGATTTTGAACCCTTAAAATTTGTATTGCAAGTTGTTTCTTCTTATATATCGTGAGAGCTAGTTAGGTTATCTTGTCTTAGGCTAAAATCCATGATTTTTGCAGCAAGCAAGTCTTGCGCAAATAAGCCAGATAAGCATCATGCAAAAGTCACTCTCATGAACCATCTTGTATATTTTCCTGCAATTTATTACAAAAAGTACTCATGTGTAGGCTTTCATGCATAGGTCATCAGAAACAGCCATTAAGAAAGAACAGAAGTTCTTATTACAGTTGGGATGATGATGTTAGGGTATGAGAATTTCGTGTGGTATATATCCTATGGAAATTGTAATTGCATGGTACTGTTATTTTTGTGAAGAATGATAAATACTTCAGGTGGTGTGGTTTTTTCTTAAGTTCCTCATGATTTTTTTTTTAATTTTTAGGAATGACACACTATATAATATGAACATGTGGATGAGGAAAATGTTTTGTTAAATTTAATCTTATCATTGAATTTTGATGTACTGTTCAATGTGAGTGTTCTACTGACCCTCATATCTCAAGAGCTTATTGTATTATGCTTGGTAATAAATAATTGAAGTTGTATTTTTTCCAAAAATATATTCATGCTAAATTTTCGTTTGCAGTTAAATAATACAATCACAAAGTATGATAAATGGATTATCGCAGGTTGTTGTATGGAAATATAATAGTGCATGCAAGTAAAATACGTGGTGTCGCTTTTTTATATTGTTATTTAATGATAATCAAAGTTGAATTTCTTCTCATATATTGCTGTCATATGGCTTTATGTGTGATATGTTCTGTAAGTATCATATGATATGGCACCATAGAGCTCAGCACAAACAATGAAATATTCTAATACAGAAAATCTTTATCCTGAATGATTTTATGGAGTTATACTTCTTGTCGTCCTTTTGTTACCATTTCAAGTGAATAATTGTTTTTCATCTCAAAATTAATATATGTGAACTCGCAATAACCTTTTTTTCGTTTTATTTTACAAATATTATCTAGATCGTACTGGTGGGAATAAATTTGCCAAACTTTTTATTGGAGCAGTCCCAAGGACAGCAACTGAAGAAGATGTAAGTCAATGTTGTTTTTTGTGATGGTTATGTGAATTTTTTTGATTTTTTTTATCATCTATTGTCTTCCATAATTGTCATCATTACTGTTCTCTTCTTGATTCCTATTGTAAGATACTTATTGATTCTCTCATTGTATCTACCACACTATTGCTTCATCTTTGTTTTATTTATAATGAGTATGATATAACAGCAGCAGCAACTCTTTATGTTCATCTTCACGAATCTTCTTTTGATATGAACTTGAGTATGATGCTACATGCTACTGAAATATGTTTCAGTTGCACATTTGAAAATATAGATTATATACAGATGCCTTATTGGTCCAAATACTGTTCTGTTATTGTGTATAAAATGCAGTTATCTATGAGAGAATATTTTTTTTAGTTTTTTCTTTGACTTTAGTGAGGTAATGAATGATAATAATCACGGGAATGTAAGTAATGATGGACATTGATTGCCATTCTGTCTCATCATTGGTAGCAAATATGGTGAGAGAAACTGCACCAATGGTGATTCTTTTCACCATACAAAGATTTTTTGTTGAAATAATTATGTAGTGGTGGATGAAGTTCATACATTAGTTTGAATTATCAGATGGATGTAACAAAATTGTTCCATTAGATTGTTTCATGTGATGTAGACATTACAGAAGTCTCTCCAATGAACACTGATGAAGGGGCATGATATGGATATTTCCCTAGTGATATTTACTGGCTAGAAAGTACTATGGTGCCAATACCACATGGTTTTGTTTTTGTTGGTATTGTAGGGATACAAGAAATGGATGACAGTTCTAAGGTTGGATGTGACATGTGAATGTGATCAGAACATTAAACATGGTTTGTCATGTGGCCTTGGCAGTGGTTTTCTCCCTGCCAGAGTCTTGTTGGTGTTGTTATTTTTATTTTGTTAAGAAAAGCTACATTATATTTTTTTATGTGCTTCCTTTTTGATCAATATGCTATGATACCTGAACTATGCGATCCCAGTATCCATCAATGAATTTTGCACTTAAGAAATATTGACTTAATGTGGTGACTTTTACTTATCCTCTTAGATGGATTTGATTTTCAAAAAATATACTGCATATATGTTTGCTATGGATTTGCTGGCCAATCTTTCATTTTTTTCACTTTCGTAACGCCTCCTTTGGTGTTTGGTCGTAGTTTTTTCTTTTTCTTTTAAATTTTGATGTGGACCTCTGTCATGGTGAAGTTATCATCATAACCTATTACTTGTTCCTCAGATACGCCCATTGTTTGAGGTGCATGGAGATGTCATTGAAGTGGCTTTCATAAAGGATAGGAAAACTGGCGAGCAACAAGGTTTGCTCTGATCCTTTTTAACTTTTCACTGTCATCTTTTGTCTGTTTTTTTCCAGGTTCCTGAGGGGTAACCGGAGAACAATATGGTCATCTCTCCTCTCAGTTTGGTTTTGGAACGGTTGCCTCTTCTTATTGGTTTGCTTGGCATTCTTTCCATTCTGCTTTTTCTCTACATCGAGAAGAAGAATACTTGAAGACCATCAATGGTTATTGACTTTAGCTTCAAATAAAATGACTCTCTAGTATCTGTTGGTGCAGCAGTGCTTTTATAAGCCATGTTGAGCAAGTCAGTAGGTGCAATTTTAGTGTTTGTCATGGTGTGTGGTTGTCTGCTGTTGGTGTATTGCAGTTGACAGAGATGCAGTTATGCATCTGATGCATGCTTTAGAAGTATGTCAGTTGCTTTAAAACACACAACACTTTTGAATATGATAAGGACAAACATTGACAAGAAAAATATTCTGTGCTTTGATTGGTTTTGAAGTTTTGCCCTTGCAGTTTATGTTGTTGGATGTTCCCAGTTGATCTTTGAACCAAGTGATTAATATGGTCCGGTTGTGATTATTACAAGGTTGTGTTTGAACCTGGATTCTTGGCTTGGGTGCATGTTGTTGTGCGAAAGCTTAAGCCATTCCCCTTCTTTTGTTAGCTGGACTTTTGGTTTTTTATCTGTAGCATGAAGTATGGAAGCCAGTGGCTTACATGTCATAATGTTGTCAAGCGTTGATACCACTGTGTATTATGTGAAGTCTCTTCCCTTCACCTTGCCATGGATGGATGTGAGTAATCATTGTTCTGTGGCTGTGACATTGTCAGCATCAGACAGTATGGGTGGATGATAGTATGTGCATTTTGTGTTTTATTTTCTGCCTTGGATGTTAATGGACCTCTAATTTGAATGAGGTAGTTTTCTGAGATTGACATGCATGGCAGTTCTAAATGTATTCTAGTCTCTGTGACACCTCGATGGACTACGATATACCTGCATTCACATTTAGTTCAGTGCCAAAAACAATTCCTGGAGGATGGAACTTCTTTTTGGCATGTCATTACGTATCTGTTTGAGCTAATGAAGCTGAAGTTTCAAATTTGACGTCTGATTTTTGTGCAAATGTCTTGTGTAATACAGCTGAATGATACCTTTCAATGGACCATTCACTAAGTTGAACTGTTAGATCCTCGTATATGTGGCTGTGGTGGTGTACATTTTGCTTCTGTAGCACCACCTTGCGTACTTCTGGGTTCTGGCAGTGTTCCTTTGTGGTCCTCCATATTAAATTTGAGAGCTTTGTTGATGTTAGAAACCTCTGGATGTTAAATGCAGAGAGCAACCATTTGAGAGCTTCTGAGTGTTTGTGTTCTTGCATTGTTGCTCGTTTGGGCCATGCTGTCATAGTAAAAGTGGGTTCATTTTTTGCTATGTGCATGTCAAAATCGCCACGAGTTCTGTTTATGTGCTATAGTCAGGAATTTACAACCCCCCTTTCCTTTCTGGATATTGGTAATTTTTCTTTAATTGGTTGACAGCTGATTTGATTTATGTGTTAGCCGTTGACATGTAAAAAAACTGTCTATTATCATGAGAAAAAAATCAGCATTCAATTTGTTCATAATGATTCTGAGAGCAATTCTGCACTTTTCAAGAGCAATTGCTGCTCTTTTGAGCTCTAATTTTCTTGATTCCAGCTCCTACAAGTCTGTGACATGTTCGCTAATGTGTCAATTTAGGCGGTACATTGTTACTTGGATTTTGTTGGTCATGCTTTGACAATTGAGGCTGTTTGTCCAGTTCTGTGAATGGTATTTCTGTGGTTTGTTTATTCTTGTGTTTTTTTGGTTTCCTCAGCCATGCCTTTGGCCATATTGATTTGCTTGATGCATATCTTGGCATTCTAATGTCCCATGCAAGGAAAAATATGGCTGCTTCACACAGTTTTAGAAACTGGATCCATCTATATTTACTGTTTAATCAGCTTATTAGCTGTATACAAAAAATGAAAAATATTAATTTGATTGTATATTTTTTTCTCATCTTGGCTTTGCATCTTGTTTTTCTTGTGGCAGCACATGATGTTGATGTTTCACATCTTATGCTTCAATTGAACAGTGTACTAAGATTAATATCCGATAATCAAGATGCCCTCTTTTGTCATCAGTGGGAAATAAACCAGCTTATTTCTTCATGCTCCTTCCTCTTATTATTCTCCTTTTAGTTTTCATAGATCTGCAATATACTCATAATTTTTATTGACTTATTCCACCTTTATTCTCTGATTCCTTCTATCGAGATATGAGAACAACACTCTTCTGTTTGTTTAATCTTTTGGTCGATGTACATTGTTGCTATATCATGCCAAGGTATATTCTTGTGGAGTAATAGATCCCTAGACACATGCTTTTGGTTTGTTTGATCGTCACTAGTGAAACCTGCTACTTGTCTAGATTGGTACAACTTACATTCAGATATTGATTGGTATATTGCACAACATAGTTTGGCAGCAAGTTTGTCTGTCTGATTTCATTAATCGGAAAGAACTGTGTTGTTGTTGAAGTTGTGTGGATCTGGAAACCCTCCTTTCAGTTTGGAACAAGTTATTATCATCTCTCCAAGTGTTAGCTCTGCAGGAATTAGAATGATGCCTTGGTTCTAATGGTTCTTTGGTTCTTTGCATAATATTTGGTAGTTGTGCTTGACTGTTAAAAGAAGATCTGCTGGCAAATTTTTGCAGTTTTAGATTTTGAAACCCATGAGTCACAAAGCGACAATGTTTTCCTCTATATTTAGCAAGCATACTTCAGTTATTTGATCTCATTCTAGCAGCAGAATACTGCAATTGTATGTAAAGGTGGTGGACTCGCATTGTAACTTATTACTTCCCTATGAGCATTACTTAGATCTCTGATGCTTTTTCCCATTGCTTCACTGCACCTGAGCTTTGTGACATCTGCTTGTAGGAAACAACTTCGTTTAGTCATAGGGAGTATATTTGAACTTCAAATCTTGAGATGGCTCGAGTATTGGATACTTGTTATTGTTATTAATATGTACAATTTCCTCTGGATCAGCTAACAAGAATATCCAATAAGTCATAAATTTCTCTGTTTCTCCCTGATATTAATTCATTAATTGATCAGTTAACAAGAAGTCAAACTTGCACATTGCCATCAGAAATTCTCTTTTCGATGCGTCTTCTGTTGGTACCCCTTTTTGGGCTATCAATTTTTTCTATTGCAAAAATTTGAGTGGTATTCTTTGCTAAAAGAAGTGCCTGTTGACTGAATTTTGTTTACTGTTAATGCAAGATGCTTTTAATATTGTTGGTGGCATAGTGCTATGTCTGTTTCACTGTGGCTGTAATGATTTTCTTGATTTTAATCAAGTTGTCCATGCATGCCGTTTCCATGTTCAGAATTGAGTTTATAATGGTATCCAAGAGTTACATTATTTAGATTTGGTTCACTGGAGAACCATAAGTTACTAGTTGCTGAATGACATCAGTGCTGTGCTGCTGATATTGATAATTTTTTATGTAATGTATCTTAGTGGTCAACATGTTTCATGGAATGTTAAACATCTACATGGAACTGAAACATTGTTTTTTGAGCTCAGATTTCAAAGGTTCTTAACCCCTTTATCAGCAGCTTTTGCAAAAGAGTGCAATAGAAGAGGTTTTGATAATTCAGATTATCCAATTACTGTTTTATCAGACAGCAGTTTTACATTGTGTCCTTGTGTTATGCGTATAATGCTGGGGCCTGAGCTTGTTGCAGAAGCTTATTATTTGATTTAGTTAGTTTTATTTTATATCATGTAGATATGATGATCTCTACCTTAAGCATCAATCTTTTCCTAATGGATGTTGGGACATCAGGTCATAGCTTTCTGAAGCTTGGATCACAAATCAGATGTGGTGTTCAAAATCTAATTTTACTGAGGATATTCCTAAGAGCTTGTGCAATTTGTTTGAGACACGAAATCTACATTAATTGCGTTGCTGGGTTTGCTGATCTTCGTATTATCTTTTTGTTCTGGTGTTTGGCAACTTTACAGATTATATTCTCAAGACAAATTTGTGCATATTGTTTGACATATGGACTTTACACTAATTGCATTACTGAACTTGCTGATGTTCTTATTCTTCTGGTGCTGGGGTTGCTTGGTGAATATATATGCATAATTTCATATTGGTTGTGAAGCAATTTGACAATAAGTGTAAGTTCATCGAAATTATTCTCGGAAGTGGGGAGAACAAAGATTGTATTATTGTTCCTTGACAAAAAAGGATGAATGCATGCATGCATTTGGTGAAGTTGATATATATATACACACATACATATATATTGTGGTGATCTGTCTTGTTACTGTTTCTTCTAGAATGATCTTAATTCTTGAACCCATTGTTTGATTTGATTGGTAGTCATCAGGTGCCCAAGGTTCCAAGGGGGTCCGGCATCTTGTGTAGTTCATCTTGTGTGGTTGCACTTATATTTTCATATGTGAAATTGTATTTTTGCATATAGTTTCAGTATATGCGAGAGTTTTAGACATCACGGCAATATTAACAAATTTTTTCAGAGCTTCAAGTGTCTTGAAATGTTTGGGTGTCAAATTATCTGATATCACAAAAGAAAATCTGAGATTGGAGCTCAGCATAACTTTGCTTTAATATATTTGGACTGTTCATCTCTTTCCTCATTAAGCATTACTGTAGCTTTTGTCCCTTCAAGTCAATCTGCAGTGTCTGCTTTACTTACTCTTCTGCTACTTTGACATGTTTTTTCACCTGTGTCCATACGCTGTCAAAGAAGAACACCAAAAGGACTTTTCTCTTCTCATTAGAACAAGGTGTCTTGACATTTTTAATGTTAGAGCATGATAGTATGATGATAGAATTTCCTCTGGAAACTGTCCTTTGTCAGTTATGCTTTTTTATTAGGACACTTTGACATTTGAATTTTACTTTAAAACACAATCTTACATGTTTATAAGCATAACATGTCAGGCTTTTGCAATTTTTCGAATGTTTCATTGTCAAAATCCTGGAAGTGATCTTGGTTGTGTTTTTTTTTGTTTCTTGATAATATTTCTGCAAGAGTCTCCTTGGGCAGGAGATTTTGTGTGAGGCTTATATTGGTGCACTTCGGTTTGCATTGTGTCTTGATAGTTGAGACTCATGACCAGCTTTTTAACTTGGATCGTGTGTGTATGTGTCCCATGAAGAGGCGAAATAAAGTGTTTGCTTGGATATGATTTATAATTATAGACCATGACTAAAGCAATTTGTTTGCATTCACAACATTGTTCGGATCTTGTTTGTAAATTATAATGTATTATTTTTTTGCATTATAAGTTATTTGCAGAGGCATGCCATTTAATCTAGAATATTTTCTTGTCATAATCTTGTCAAATCATAAATTGGTGTACCAAATACATCTGGATAATAACAGTAATTGGGTAACTCACAAAAAGTGTTCAAAGTGCCTTTTTATCAAACAATTATTTCAAAGTGCTTTATATTCAAACAATTTTGTAAAATTATATATCTTTGTGTCTTCCTGCTTCCTGGACACCCTTGTAGATTACTTTGGTTTCTTCAATCTCATGTTAATCTTTTGATGATGGATAGTTAGGGATTTGTTATATGGAATTTTCTTGGTCTTGATTATTGGATTAGTTTTAAATGTTGACATTTACTTCTATTTTTTGATAAATTCTGGTCATTTTTAATCCATCCTTGCTTTTTCTTGCAACTTTCATATTCTCTGTTAGTTCAAGTGCTATGAAGATTTGTGGCATAAATGGTATACATTTGGCATGTATATTATCTTATTTTTATTGAATATCTATGCCATTTTATCTTTTTGTTTTGGTGATTTGCTATATAATATTATCTGTATGCACCAATCACCATTATGTCATACTATATTGCTATCTATGCTTCAGAGTTTTTGGATTTTGTTGATTTCCACACTATGAAAAAATCTGTGCTTAACACCTTTTGTCTTGTTTGTCGCGCTGATAGTCTGTACTCCTTGCATGTTCTAGTTGTATCTCTGCAATTGCATCATCCTTTTAAAGGTTTCTTTTAATTTTTTTAAGGATGTCTAGAACATGTGTTAACATTTTCTAACATATGAAAGAAGGGACTTTCTGGTCCTTCGGCCATTTGTTCTGGGCTAATTAATGTATAGTGATAAACTTTCAGTTTTTTGGCCATGTCATGCATGTACTGTTTACATTAATAATTCTTGTTATCTAGCTGGGTCAAGAAACAAAACCTTTCCTTACAGGTTGTTGTTTCGTCAAGTACGCAACTTCTGACGAGGCTGACAGAGCCATCAGGGCTTTGCACAATCAGTATACGTTGCCTGGGGTGGGTACTATTCGAATTTATTGTGTGCCTTTGATGAAGCATTTTTCTTGTCTACAAAGCTGATACACTTTTGAAGCAATTTTGTTGTTTACAGTATAACTTAATTGATTAACATCTATGGTTATCTCAGGGCTCGGGACCTATTCAAGTAAGATATGCTGATGGAGATCGGAATCACCATGGTACTATCTAATGACCTTCATGTCACATATAAGAATTTTCAAAACATTTACAATGATGTGTTTTTCTTTTCTCTCTGGAAAAGACATCTTTCTTAGCTCATAACAAAATTATATTCTGTGTTCAGTATCTTAATAAACATATCATTCGTGTTCAGTATCTTAATATAAATCTTAGGTTCATTTGTTAACCTGAGTATCTTTCTGTAACTTATTTGATATTCTCTTATGTGTACCCCATGGTCAAAGCCATTTTATAAAATAATCTATAGCAATCTTAGTATGAGTATTTGTTTCATTTCTTTTAAATAGTTCTTTTGGATATTTTTTTATTGTTGATACTTGTACAGTACAAGTTGTACTGTAGTTTACAATTTTCACAGTTTTATCATCTTTATTTTTGACCTGTTTCTTTATAGTGCTATCTTATATCTTTCTCATCTATATTTTGGCTGTTATTTTATTTAATAAATTTTTTAGTTATGATAGGTGTTGTATATTGCTCTAACCTATGTGTTAATTCAACTTGTGGTTTATAACTTTATGTGCATCATATATCTTTTTCAATTTTTGGTCTATGTATCTCAGTTTTATGATTTTCGCATCATGTACTTATATGTGTAAATTTTAATTTGACAGCTGTCTTAAACTCCAAGCATTTATGTTGTTTTCAGTCTATTTAAGCATCTTTTTGGGGAAAGTACCATACTAAATTGTGTTATTCTTGAATTCCATTTCAGTTCATATCTCACAAACTTTGTGCCCCTTCTGAATATGATTTTGATTCTGCCTCTGTCTTACCCTCTTCTTTGATAGAGAAGGCTGAAAATAGCTGTTGAGTGATTGAAGTTTTCACAACTTAGAATTTACCAAGTCTGTTTGAGACTAGTAAGTGCTTCTGTGCGTGTATAAGCTTAGGTCCAATAGATCTATACAAGACAGTTTTGAGGTGCTTTAGATTTATTGTCTACAATTTTGACATTTTCCTACATATACATATGGGATTCATTGTTTTGGTTTTGCTGTACTTTTGTCATAAAAATGTATTTTGTGAATGACATCTGGCAAGGAATTATGTGAAAGTTGGTACTAAGGCCATATATGAATGTGTACCAAGTTTGGAAATGTTTGTTTTGCTTTTTCTGACTATACCAAAATTTGTGTTAGGTGCTGCTGAAGACAAACTGTTTGTTGCATCACTTAACAAGCTAGCCAATGCAAAGGAGATTGAGGAAGTAAGTTTCTATATTATCTTTTCGTCAAGGAAGTAACTTTTATGGTACCATATAAGTTTTTACTCTATATCTATGCTTCCACTAGTTCTAGTGAAACTAAATGCTTTACTAATATCACTATTTGATATCCAGATGACCTCTGAAAGAATATACCAAAATTGAATACAAATGTTAAAACATTTTCTGATTGGAAACAACTTTACTGGTTCTTCCTAATTAGTGAGATCTCTTAGGTTTTGTGTTATTTGTAAAAGTCTGGTAAATGTGTGGCAGATATTTTCTCCATATGGGCGAGTGGAAGATGTCTACTTAATGAGAGATTCGTCAGGGCAAAGTCGTGGTAGGTTGATGCACATAATGTGGTAGTTTCATTTATTGCCTGTTTCCGTGTGTTTACTTCTAACGTATTTTCAATATGAGTTGTGAAGGATGCGGCTTTGTAAAATTCTCAACTAGAGAGATGGCATCAGCAGCTTTGAATGCTCTTAATGGAATTTATGTGATGAGCGTAAGTTGTTTGGTTAGATGACTTTTTCATATATTCAACTTACTGATCAAGTTCCTTTCTTCCATCTGCTATTAGGGATGTGATCAACCGTTAGTTGTTCGATTTGCTGATCCTAAGCGGCCAAGACCAGGAGACCAGAGGTTTTTGATGAAAACTATACACTTCTTGTCGAGAGCTTAGAGGAGCAGTTTCAGTCATCAAGCATTCTTTTTTTTTTCATTTTCTATATTATGCTTATTGTAATACTTTGTCGTGTGACTTTCCTGTTACAGGAGTGGACCAGCATTTGGTGGTCCTGGTTTCAGTCCTCGATCTGAAGCAGCATTAGTCATCAGGTTTGGTTATCTACTGGAGGAAATGCTATGTTAAGAGATTTTGAGAAAATTAAATGGTTGACATATTAGTGTATTGTAATCTTTGGGACATTTGGGTGCAGACCTTTTACTGCATATAGCAGTGTACCAAATCTGCTCTCTGGCATGTGCTGCCCAGTGTGCTATGTGCATGGCGCATGTGCCAGACATGTGCTTGCATCGACATGCTCTTGCATAGCTCTAAGCTAGTGGTTGGTTTACACGGACGGTGATGAAATGAAAAATGTTGATAATAAAAACAAAAGTGGTACAAATCTTTTAAATGAAGCCTTTTTCAATTGTTGTTCGTTACACACATATCGATAGGCAGTCCTTCACTTGATGGCTTTAAGATGTGCAGGAGCAAGGCCTATAATTGTATGAGTAGTCCACATTTTGTGAGTGGCTATTTTAGTTATTTATTCATAAATTTTAGCTTTTATAGAAGGAAAATTTTATAAGATAATTGTTTGACCAGTAATGTTCTATGGGTTTGGTTAAGAAAATATACAAAAAATTTGTTGCTAAGATGAGAATGTCGAGGTGAATATGTGGAGTTAAGATAGGAAAAGAAATGTTTTTCTTTATGAACAACTAAGTATTGTTTTGCTAGAGGATAAAACGAGAGAGAATCATTTAAAATGGCATGATGGTATGAATATGTGCTCTAGGAAGCTACAGATGTGGTAGTTAGAAGAGGCGAAATGATTAGTGTTAATGGTCTGAGGAGAGATAAGAGGAAACATAAAAAGACATTAATAGAAACTATAAGATATAAATATTCGTAATTTAACTAAACATAGTAATTTTACTTTATCTCAAGGGTGGTGAGAGATCCATGTAACCAATCCCAAATAGTTGGGTCTTACGGTTTTGTTGTTATTGGCATCGTCATCTTGTTGAACTGTGTAATTTAAGTTTCATATATGCAGAATCTTTTCACAACTGTTTCACTCTGTGTATAACCATGGACAGTGTATACACCAGAAGCATGACTTCTTTTGTATAGTAGAGGTATCAGTTGCATATGAACTGAAATTGTGTTACACAAGTCAGCAACCATGTATTGCTCTTTCTGTGTGTTTAAGAAAGGTGGGAGCAAGATTAATGTCCTCTCAGAATAAGCATGACTTGTACAACTCAATTATTAGGGATTGAGAGTTGGAATGTGTCAAAATAAAGGGAATGTTTAATCGATCCCTCTTTATAATTTGTTAATTAATTGATGACATAAGTCTAGATAAGTGAAATTTGCGGTTTAACATATGGCGTTCTCCAAATCCATCTTCCTTTTGAACTGATTCAGTTAAAATTCAACAATTCGACTTTGGTTTAGAATTTCTTCTCAAACAGACTCCCAAATTTGATTGAAAAATATGTTCTTTCCTTGACGTATTCTTTTTCTAATGCCAAATGCTTTTGATTACAGGCCAACAGCTAACCTGGATGAGCCAAGGAATGGGCGTAAATCATCTGATGCTTGGCATCCAATGAACCCCGAGTCATTTGGATCATCTTCCCAGTCTAATGGAACAACCTCAACACTTCCAGTGCCACCTTCATCGCAACAGGTGCTGATTCATCTTTCTGTTTCTTTCTGATTGTGTGAGCTTGATTAGTCCAATTTTAATACGACAAACTACACAATAATATTAATTCTTTTAACTTACTAGTTGTTTTATTATGTAGGGATTCAATCCTTCGATGGCGTCACTCCCTTCCTTTGTTGGCCAGCAAGTACCACAGTTGGAGAAGCCACTGATGCCCCCTCAAAGCTTCCCTCCACATTTAAAACTGAATACCCAACAACCTCCAGTGTCCCACCCCCATGCTCTAAATCTGCAATCACCTCTGCAACATTTTGGCCAGCTTCAACTTCCTCAATCTGGTGGTCAAAACATACCATCCCAACAGTTACCTGGACTGGGTGGACAAGCATCCTTGCAGCCTTTAGCCCAGCAAAGTGCCTCTTCCATGGCATTGCAGGCTCCTTTAAGCCTGCAACAACAAGCTATGCCTGCGACCACCAATCTTCCACAGTTTGCCACATCTAATGTCACACAGCAGCTTCTTCAGCAGCCTATCCAACAGTTTCCAGGGCAACTACCCCAGATGCTGCTTCAGCAGCAGGCCCAAGCTTTACAATCTAGCTTTCAATCATCCCAACAGGCAATTCTCCAACTGCAACAGCAGCTGCAACAAATGCAACAACAGCAGCATGTTTCTGAGTCTACTAAACTGCAGGTTAAGCAAATTAAAAATATTCATAAAGTGTCTGCCATTTTTAAGTCATTGGGAACTGAATTTCCACCTTAAATTTTTGGTAGGTTCTTTCACGAACCATAATGTCATGTAGCTGCTTCAAAGCTTCTCTTGCAGTCAAATCCTTGTTTCTGCATGAATGTTGTTGACTTGTTGTTCATTTAGAAGTTTTATTGCATAAAATGTGTTCTGCAGTCTGCATGGACTGGACCGCAGTCGTCATCCATTCCTCCTACAACAGCTTCCAGCACACCTGCTTCAGTTGTGCCTACAACCACTGGAACTCTCCCAAATTCAGTAAATACGCCACCTGCAGTTCCTATGACCTGCAACTGGACAGAGCATACCTCTCCTGATGGATTTAAGTACTACTATAACAGTGTTACTCAAGAGAGTAAGGTGGGAATTGTTGAATGGTATTGCTGTTAACTCAATATCCTGGTTTTTTGGTTCCTTAATCTTCAAATGACCAAATTGTTACTGTTCCAGTGGGAGAAGCCTGAAGAATTTACACTATTTGAGCAGCAGCAACAACATCAGAAATTGCTTTTATTGCACCAGCAACAACAAAAACTTTCTTTCCACCAGCTTCCATCACCATCTGATACTCAATCACACACACACATTCAACCAACCCAGCAAGTTCTGTCAACACAGCAAATGCAACCTCAACTGATGAGGCAACAGTCACAAATGCAACCTCTTCAGCCTTTACAACTGGTAGTGATTTTTCATTTTCTTTACATCTAGATCTTTTTTCTTCCAAAGATTTACACCTTTCCGTTGCTATTTTAGTATCAAGCTTCTGGCGGAACGCTACAACAAAATATGCAAGTAAGTTGTGCATCATTGGTAATTTGGATATTAATATAATACGGTTACACTTTGAGACTATTGTAGTGGCATGATTGCCAAGTACACCTTGAAAAGTATGAATGAAAAATATAATAATATTTTTCAGAAAAGTGTCTAATCTTCATACTAGAGGTAACTTGAGCATCATGTTCTATTTCACAGGAAAAAAGGGAATTTCTTGCTACTGTCCTATCTTCACTATCTCCTGCTGGATCCTATATAGATAGATGTTTTCTGGTAGGTCTACGGGCTACTTATTATATATGTGCAAAGGGTAACATGAAACATTAAGAGTCGGGAGAAGAATAGTGGTTGAGTTTTGAGAAAAAAAAATGTCCTCAAAAGATACATGTGTGATATGTTGAATGTTTCTTTTTTTCGAAAGCAATATGTTAAATGTTGAACCTGTTAAAAAAGAGAACAAGACCACTTGAACTGTACAAAATTGGCTTTGTTCACTTACACATAGGTGTTAATCAATTAAGGCTTAGGGTTTCTTACACTGAATTATCAAAGGGCTCCTGGGGAGGAAATTAGTACAGCTGTGATGCTTCATCTCCTCCATATAATAGTTTGGGTAGGAAGCCACTCGAGGTAAGGAATGGAAAGCTGGAACACAAGTTTGCATGCTTTTCTTTCTTCCTTCTGGCTGCACATGAACTGTATTGGTTGTTGCTTCATGTACCTTTGTCATTGGTGCCTACATCCAGCCATAATGTGGACAACCTTCAAATTCACTTAAAATACGTGGAGCACATTATCTGGTCAAACTCTTCGTGAGGACGACTATTCTATCTCTTGAGAAGACTGCTAAATATGCAACATATTGTTACGTTCTTAGCTAGAATTGCTTAAGTTATGAGGCACCTGAGCGGCTAAAGGGTAAGATTGCAGTCAATTTAGTATCCACAAAGAAAGAAAATAGTTAGTTGAAGAAGCTAGCGATCGGCAAGGTGTGCCGTCGCCCTGCAATTATCTATGGAGCTTTGTTTTTGCCTATATATTCCTTGAGATGTTTAATTCTTGCATTTTTTTTTCCTTGGTTATGAAGCAAGAGATTTTTCAAGGTAGGATTGTTCATATGTTTATCATTAGAAGGGCTTATACTTAGTTTCAGCACATATATGTACATAAAGATGTAAACATATGTATGCATGTACATATACATGCAATAGTGCATGATTGCCTGCATGCTTGTGTGCGGAATTTTCTGGATATGGATATATGCAATTATGGAGCTTCTGTATGGCATATAGGGTGCAGTTAACTGGCCATTTTGCATTTTTTCATAAAAAAACTGATAGAATGCAACAACAGTTTGAAGATAGGTTGAGTGGCTCGAGCCACCTTGCTTCTTTGTCACATCTTAGAAAATAAGTAGTTATCTACAGTCTTCAGAATCATAGTTATAACCTGAGAAAATGAGCGATTATGTATGTCTCCCTCCAGAGCTCATATATTTTGTATCATCTGCCTATGGTATTTTCTTGTGTGATTAGATAGATGCTAGTTTGTGTTCCTACAGGAAGATTTTGATCATATGAAGCAAACAATTTTTGTGAAGGAAAATAGTGTGTATTCAGTATAACTATTTAGTTGACCAATGCCACAGTAAAAAGACCGAAGGCATACCCGATGCACGAAGCTCCCTCTGCCAGGGTCTGAGGAGGTCAATATATGCAGTCTTACCTCTAAATATAGAGAGGCTGGTGCACATGAAACTTGAGAGGAACAAGAAAGTTAACATTGACATGGTATTTTTAAAAGGAACAAGTTACATGTTTAGGTTTTCTACCAACCATTAAAATGTGTGAAAACCTTGTTAGACTGTATGAGAATTTGTGATGTCTGGATCTATGTTGAACAACCGTGAAAATCAATCAGAAGATAGAAATAATAAATGAGGATGTTCCCAAAAAAACTAACGAAAAAATGTATAATTTCAAAAGCATCTTTGAGAAGTAAGGATTGAAGCTAGCAAAAGCAAACTTCTGTATCTTAGACAATACAACAACAAGCTGTAGTTCCCAACTATGTGGATTTAGCTACTTGGATACATTTTGGCATTTGAGCTCCATTCAATGCATTATCGCTAGCCAAACTATTTTTTGAACTCATCAGAACCTTTGAGTTCTCAGTAAAATCTTGTTAGGCCTTCCTCTATCCTTTCAATCACTTCTAGTACAAATTATTTCACCCAACTTGACCGTGGCAGTCATCGGTATTCTTTTAACATATCCAACCATTTAATGAATCATTTCTTAATTGTCTATCTCTTATTATCCCCTTGAATTAATCATGAACACAAAATATTTCCTATTTTATCTTTTAATGACAATACTTTTTGACATCATCATATCGGTAATATTAACTTTTAAATATGTTGTTTCCTAACTAACTTAACATTCTATCCTTGTGACAGTCTTATAAAATGTTGTCTAGGAGAAGCTAAGGGAGCTTGTTACTAATGTTGCCTTGATTTCTGTTGTTCACTGTGTGTCCATCGAGTCATTGCATGAAGAGGACAAGATTTAGAGTTTATATAAGATTCATTAATGTAGAGAGGACTTTTATTGGGACAATTTGCTAGATCATAATATCAACAATAGTCTTCTGTTGACTTTAATTTTTTGCTACTTGCATGGCTATTCTGCTGTCTATGAAGCAAGAGGCATCTAACTTGGAGATGATAGTTTGGCTTACCTTTGTAACTATTTCTCTTTTTAATAGGATCTGAATTATGCACAACTAAAGGCTGCTGGTTCTGTTATTGATCCTGCTAAAGTGCAACAGGTATTTGCTTCTTTCATCCGTACTTGCAGTCCCAGCTTTTGGTTCTAAATTTCATTTTATTGTTGTGCTTATACATTTTCATTTAGGGGATTTCAGCAGCACAAGAGTGGGCTCTGAAGAACAAACCAGCAGGTCCGCTAGAGATACTCACCCTTCTCATACATTATATTGCTCCCTTAACTTTTATCCTGTAGTTATGTAAATATGAGATTTTGTTTGTTCTATATCTTGGCATTTGATACTTTGTTAAATGAATTAAAATGATCCTGTCCAATTTTCTAAGCTTGCACTTTGACATGCTTTAGTGCTTTCTTTGTCTTCTCATGAGGCGGTCATTTACAGTATCACCATTCTTTACCTAGGAATACATTATAGGAAATCCCTCTCTCTCTATCTTTCCCCCTTTTTTGTCTCAAATATGATTAAATGGTTTATTCTTAAATGTTTTTGAGTACTTTTGTCCTTGTACCCTAAAGCTTTTGCCTCAACTTCCACATTTGAGCTGAGATTAGCTTCATGTGGTTGTTTTTTTCATATCCTGAATGTATATTGATTTTCCATTTTTCTATTTTTGTAAATTGTCGTGCTTTAGGAGCCTTAAATTAATGTCAACATCATATGCACAATGCACTTTCTATGCATCTCCTGTACTAATGTATGGACTTGTAAGTTTAGGGCTACTTGGCTTGGTTGTAGACAGAAAGACACACATACATACTCACATATATATATATATATATATATATATATATATATATATTTATTTATATGTAAGATACTCATCCTCAGGTCAAATAATCTGTTGGTTAATCTGTTTTAGTTTGTTTAGTTCATGTTTGTTAGCAACCTTCACATCTTGTCATCAGTGTTATATGCTTTTGTCGAAAAAATCATCTTAATCACGGTAGACCACTAAAATTGGTAAGAAGAAACCTTATAGCGTTTGAAATTTGGAATGGCACTACTCTCTATAGAATTAAATAACCAGAACACCCTTAGCCGATCTTAAATGGTTGGGAAGAGAAATTATCGGTTGCGCCTATCGTCTCTAATTCAAGTCGATACCATTCTGTTTGTTCACTGCAGTTGTCTTCTTTGTCTCGTCTGATCGATGTTTTGCCTTCAGGTTCTTGATGCGGTGCTCATCAGGTGACGTGCAGCAGAGTGCGACATTACCCAAGTGTTTCAGAGAGCAAGTATTGAAGAAGCGATCGATGGCTCCCCTAGCTGTTTGATGTTTATTTCTACTTTCCAAAACCGGTACTTGGCATCGTCATTCAACAGACGAAGATAATGTTTCAGTGTACATCCAATTTTTCTGGCTACGGCGACTTTTGAACTCTGGCTGTGGGGTTATTATTCGCTGACTTAGTGTAACATATTGCCCAAGATCTTCTTGTTCTAGATTTGGTTGCTTGTTGTTCGAGCTTATGGAGAGACATGAACACAGATCTCTTTACAGTTTGGTTATGACTGTCGTTGGCTTTTGAGATGCATCGGTGTAAGATTTTCTTTTCATATTTTTAGGCATTCAACCTCGTACTACTACTATGAACAAGTCGTCGTCAACATGCACAAGCAACTTACATGTGTTCCGTGTGAAATAAGAGAGACACCGGAGTGAAGAGTTCGTCTAAGATCGACATGGGATGGATAACGTCGAAACGACGCTCTCTAAACTGCCTTCCACCTTGAAGCTTCAAACTCGAGAGAAGCGCCTCTTCGGAACAAATGAAGGGGGCACACAGACACACACACACAGACGCAGAGTATACAAGTTTTAGTTAAGCTGTATCAGCAACGTACACAACTATGTATTTATTGTCAAGGAACCCATTGCTCTTCACAAAACAATACAACCAAGAACATGTACCGTGTGTTGTTGAGAAATCAAAGAATCACGCACATATAGGGTCCTGCTCTTACATCATCCCAGATGTTAAACAGCGAAGAATGAATAGGTAATTTGCAGTGTGTGCCTCCGTTTCACATCCTGGAACACCCAGTTGCAATAAACCACAAGAACACAGAGCCAGAAAAGGGCCACCTTTTGCCCGATGTCCAACTACCTATGCACCAGACTCTTCTCATAAAACCAATGAATAGGTAACGCATCATATTTTGATCTACAAGACTCCACTGTATTATTTTGGAAAATGCTTCTCTCTGCCTCAAAATTCATTAGCATCCACGATTTGAGAGGGTTAAGAAAATATATGTACAATTATACCACCGTACAAATAACAAAGGGGATCAAAACGTTTCTACCAGCATCACCTCGGGCCATTATGGTCCCTCCTCTTGTTTTACAAGTCGATAGATGTAGACTCCTTTTTGTCATCGACCGAAGCTTCGGTTCCCTTTCTCTGTACCAGGGCATTGACCAATGAAAAGATTGCAATTAGTGCTATCTCAACGTGTTCTGAGGTACTGGTCTTTATGCTAATTTGACCTAATCTTCGGCTATTCAGATTGGCATTAACCGACATCTTTACCGTGCGACCAGCCCTGAAATCAGTCTGAATACTCCCACCAAGAACCATCTCTCTGTCATAGGAAAGGACGGTGGTCGCTAGGGTCACCTTATCATCTCTGATGGGGTAGTCTGTCCCCCTCAAGGTAGCTTCAATACTGCCACCAGCTGCCACTTGGCCACAGCCCCTGATCTGTCCTGTGTTCAGTGTCAGCTTAGCTCTCCTCCCGATGGAAATAGAATCCTCTAGCTTGGCTCCAACAAAGTACATGTTCCCGTATTTAGTCACCGAAATACCACCTCCAGTCGTGTTACACTTGAAGTTACAGAACTTGGCATCCCCATGAACAGTACAGACCAAATCCTTAGCAGCGGTTTGGATGTCCACCTCTGCAAGCAAAGAGTGGCGTTTTGGATCGGAGTACCTCACTGTGCATTCGGATTGGATATTGAAATCTTCTTTATCCTTCCTCATTTGCCCAACAACAGAGGCTTGGAAGTTTTTTCTTATATCTATAGAACTCTCCAGATTGATGCCATCAAACCCAACATCATGATCCCAACCTTGGGGATCTAAAACTGGTCTCACAAGCCACTGATCATTACCTAGCAGGCTGCGGTACCTATAAGCAGGATTATCAGACTCAAAACTTACTGGGATAGCCATATCTGACACTTCAGAAACCTCTTGGGAATCACTATTTTCATAGTTATCATTCCTTACATATGTATCATCCTGTTGAGGCATGCTTTCTCTTTGCCTCCTTAGCTCTTCCTTCCACTGCTTCTTCAGATACAAGGTCTCACGATAATCCAACTCGTCAAGGTAAGCATTTCTCTGAGCTTTGGACAGTGTTTTGAACTGGGTTCTTGTTAATATACGAATAGGAGGCAACTGGTCATAATCATCCTCACCGTTGTCATTGTCTAGAAGCTCATACACATAATCTTGATCACCAAAGCTCTTACCGTTAGGTAAAGAACGAGGCCGAAGAATAGCTGAAAGGAGATGCGGCAGTGAGGGTAGCCGACTGTTCTTTGGTATTAGTTGAAAGCTCTCCTGAAACTTCAGAAGTACATTTGCATCTGCCAACACCTTGGTCGCTGCACATAACAGCAAGAACTGAGACAGCCACACCTGGCCATTCGGTAGCACCTTTTCACCTTTATTATTAGTTCTGCACGTTGGATGATTCTCTACGAGAATGACAGGAGTTTCAAACTGTGCATTTGAGACTGTCTGGCGTATATAATGGCGCACGGTTGTTGTGCACTGATGCACAAAGGCATCATAAGCCACAGAATACCCATCCGATCCTTCAGGAGGATGAGATGAGGAGTGGGTCATGACAAGAATAGTGTTAAACCAGATCGAAGAACCAAAGACATCATTTATGAGTTTCAGCAGCGGTTGATCACTATAACCCCTGTTGATGGCATCAAGCCGCTCAAAGTACAAAACCACATCTGGTGGAGATTTTCTAATGAACCTTTTGATGGAAAGCATCAATCTCCTGTTGTGACGTGTGTTACCATAAGAGGCAGAAAGACCAGGAGTATCAATTACTGTAACTCTAATGCCCTTGATAGTCCCAACAACTTCATGGATACAATCAGTGCTCGGATGAAATGCATTGGTTTCCACCATCGGCTGCTCAAAAATCGAGTTTATGGTTGAACTTTTACCTACACCCGTTTTCCCCAAAACGAGAATCCTGAGAGACAAATCCAGATTGGACCTACCAGTTGACTCTAGCTCTACTGCTATTCCTCTAGCTGTGTTGACCTTGAGAACAGGTCTCTTTACATCTGATTCACCAGCTCTAATCAAGCTAGCAAGTTGCAATCTATATAAAACTTGTGACACTACAAAGTTTTCTGGTGTCAGTCCTATCCGATGAATGAGACGCAAGAATTTGATCTGAAGTTCCTCAACTTTGGTCAGTGGATCAGACTTCCTGTGACCAAGATGAGAAGACATAGCAGTAATAAGATGTGGGCTAGTTGGAACTTCAGTTCTTTGAGTATCATTGGATTGAGAATCACTAACGGATACGGTCCCTATGCTTGCTGTGTCTTCTGTCCAAACAACATAAAAAACAATATAAGATCAAATATAATGATATTGTTAAACCGCAAGAATAGCTAAAATATCCACTGAAGAAAATAGTTAATGCTACTGGGAGATGAAAGCACACAGCAATATAGTATCAACATTAACAAGTAGTGCAATCTTGGACAAGTTACTAATTTTTCAAGCTCGATGACCATTGAGGCATTGATTCAACTAAGATGGTCCACTTGGTGATCCAACTAAGAATTTCACATATGTGCAAAGGCAATTAAAAGTTAAAACGCTCTGCTCTGAAGGCTTTCCAAATTTAGCAACTGAGATCATTGAACTAACTTGACTGTGATTATGACCAACAACAAAAATGATAATATACCCAAGAATTTACTTGCCTATCACATAATCACAGACAACTTTCTTGGAAAAACATGCACTAGGTTTCAAAATGTTCTCACACCTCAAAAGGGTGAAAAAGGTAGAGATAAGTCTACCTCAAAATAGATACCTGATACGGCAGGTGACTTATGTGATCGATCCTAAAACACACATAACAAAGTTAAACATTGCAGATTTACCCTCAGAAAGCTTAACTTAAAACTGCATGTGTCCTTAGAAAGAACTATTATGTCTGCCCTTCTCAGGTTATATATGGTAGCATCTAGCAATTCAAGATAAAAAGGTATACCCTTGAGAAGGGTATAACTGACTACCAAAGCAGGTAAGAAAACACTTCCAGAGTACAAAACTATCATGCTAAGCTCACAATAGTGAAACCTTTACATTGAGCTAAGGATCTCAGTCCTAAAGTAAATGTACAATATATAAAAATATATGTCTATGGAATCTCATGTTCCATAGGGGTTTTTGTGACTTTTGCAGGTCTATGCATGCCTTGTATAATGTCTTACAATGCTCAACGACGTAATATAATCTTGCTTCAAATATATCATGAAGTCGCAAACTCTCCGTTTTTAATGTTTATAATAAAGTTCATCACACCAAAAATACTGTTACAAGTATAATAAATTTAAAAACACCAGGGAAGGTTAAAAGATTAGTTGAATACTCATTTAGAAAAAAAAACCAACATTTCTGGGACATGAAAACGTGCAGCAATACAAGATCAAAATTAGCAGAAAATAATCTTGAACAAGGTTATCACAATTTTCAAGGTTGATAATCAGTGATTCAACTAAGATACTTCACATATGCACAAAGACAATTCTTTTTCAGAAGAGAGAAATAGTGCTTTGCTACAGAGAAATATTATGTGTCTGAGAACCACAGTTGAAAGAATAAAACCTGGTTTACTCCTAACTCTGACCACAAAAAGCTCCATTTAGTTACCAGATAGCAGCAGATGCAATAAACACTACTGCAAAGTCTAGTGCAAGCAGTCTATTATATGACAGACAGCATGGAACCTTGTCAAATTTCATGAGCATGGATGTCGTATTTGTTGTATGTAAGAAGTCTATTTAGGATTTTTGCACACAAAACACAGTATAGTGCAGGTAGAGATGAAAAGCGAGAAAAAGAGAAATGCTATTATGTCCTAGGCCTCCAAACTAATTGATCGGTATCAGATTCCATCAATCTGTTCAGATGCACCCAGCTATGCATCATGATAAACCAAAGGCAGATTATACCATTTGTAACTGTTTTTATCAACCTTAGGATTTCTAGGGCGAGACCTTCTCGCTTGGCTTATTATTTCATCTGGTGTGTGAACAACAATTAGATATTTTCAAAATATTATTCCACAAACAAAACCAAGTCCAACTCCTGATACATGCACAAACTCAAATCAAGCAAACAAAGAATAGGAATTGTTATAGTCTACAAAACAAAATAATGCTTAGAACACATGAACAGCTGGTTGAGTTCAATGAGTATATTGATACCTGGATGAACATGTTCTTCGCTTGTTGAGTCCTCATCGGAGAGTTGGAATGGTCTTGCGGAAAGCAATTTGTTGGAAATGAGTTGGCATGAAACCCATTTCCTAAAATTCATCATCCTTTATGCAAAATAGACATTAGTTAAACCAGTGTATATGACATATAGCAATTAAATTACTGTTCTACCATGCCGACAGAAGGGTAATAACATTGCACCTAAAGATGGGAGAATTTTAACTCAAAATATTAACACATTTATTATAGTTCGTTGTTTAGCATTAGCATGTGACTAATTTTTGTCTTTTTTCTGTACTTAAATAAGAATTACTAACTTATGAAGACCATTTGATGTGAAACAAAAAGAAGGTACCAGAATATACAGGAACACACTGTTGACTTCTTATCACTTTAGGCATTACCTAGCAGCTGTGTATTTAAGTCCAAAAACATACAAATGCAACACCAGCAACCATAAATACTCTTCTACAAACTGTAAGGATATTACTCCTTAAGTCAAAGCCTGTCATTTCTCCTTGTGAAGTTGTGATGCATAAGATAATCTTAACCACAGAATGGTCATTTAGGTTTCAAGAATTATGGCAATCTTCTTTTACCTCGTGCTAAGCAGAACCAGACTCATCGTTGTTAATCGACGGAGGATTGAAATTTATCAAACATTTCATAGAGCCTCTGAAACTTATAGAGCAGTCCATCACCAAATCCCTGTTTTGGGGAGTATTCAAGTAAAACTAATCTTACATGGGAAACTAAGCCTGTCTCGCAAATACCACAAGAACAAGTATCTATTCTACTGTGCTAAATCAAACTAAGATTCTGTATCACCAAGACCTTAAAAAAAAAAAAAACCACCATTTCTCCCGTGTTAATTTATGATAAATTATTTAACTATCCAACTATTACAGAAGACAGTAGTGTGTTAAGTGCAACTCCTTCCTGGTTGGTTTAGGAGGCAAAATGCAAGTGCAACAAGTAAGGTGTTTAACCTAGTGAAAATTGTGTGAATTACTCTCATTAAGGACCAGTATACATGGAGCAACTTGTTTGCATGCACGAGAGGTCCATAAAACCTTCCCACAAAAGGAAACAGAAAAAGGAAAAAAAGCCAAATGTACCATCTAGCATCAGAAGAATCCACTTCCAGTTCTAGCTTCACCACAAAAATGAATGGTTCATTATCACACTCCAATTCTTCATCTCAAAGGCAACACCAACGATTAAACCGTCACACTACCATCTTCTACATGATTTGACAACAACAAGCGTAAGTCAGCATAGGAAAAGAAAAAAAGGGTTTTTCCCAGATAATTACAAACAGTAAAAGTATAGATCGCAAGCTCCCAAATTCGACGTTCCTTGTTCCACGACTCTTGCTTTTCATTGCGATCCTTCGTTGTTTCCAATCGTCCGTGAGACACTCTTATTCAATTAAACCCACGGAATCCAAGATTAGATTACCAGACCGCAAGATTCGATTTTGAAGCAAAGTTCACCAAATCACTTATTCTCTTGCCTTTCACACGGTTGCATCCAAGACGACGTATATCCGCAACAAAGAACCGACAGAAAGGAGGAAACCTATTCGACACAGAGCTCAACGCGGTACCTATTCGAGGAGAAATCGAATCAGCTCGGCCCGTTCGACGGAATAAAACAGTCACCGCCACCGCAGCCGCCGACGCAACTGGTGACAGAAGTGTTCTCCGTCGACGCTCCTCCACAATTCTTGAGGCGAGAGGGAGAGAGGTATGGAGAGAAAGGGGTATTGGGGGAGATGAAGAGGCGAGGAGGAGGCGGCGGCTTCGATTCGCTTCTTTCCTGACCACCCAACGAGTTCCTTCGTAGAAAGCCACCAAAATGTCTAATGCCACCCGTCCCCGTTACGTATCGGATGTAGCGGAACATTTCTGTGTCGGAAAACTAAATAACGGAACGAGTCGGCGCAACAAGCCGGTCCGGTTCTGTTTCCTGGTTTTTATTGAACCGACCCGAATCGAAGTGAAGCACGCGCCGTTAAGCATGACAGCCGACCCGGTTTTGCGAGCCCATTCGATCGGTTTAAGTGCATACGAGTTAAAACACTCATTATTCGTGGAAATAATCTCTCTATATATTGATTGACCTTTCTCAAACCTTACATCGATTGGGTTTATCTTTACTTCCCATTTTTTAGACTCCAACAAGTCAAATTTTCTTGGAGAATCGTGCCTACTTCACCTACTTACATTGGATTAAGTCAACATAAATTAAATTTGTGAACTTGTATGATTATTTAGGATAAAAAAAAAGGAGCACTTATATGATGAATTATGATAAGGGACATCTATCAGCTCGAAAAGGAAATAAACTATATAGTCTCTCCTACGGATGCTATGAAATTTAAATTATATCTCGAGTTGGGATATATCGATTTACCACTCGGAGTCGGTCGGTGGGTCCCGCGGTGGGCTCCTCGCTGCTCTCCAATCACAAATCATGTAATTTTAGAGTTGTGGAGGGCATATGTGAGATATAACATACGCGGCCTCGCAAGAAGACCCCAAAGAGTGCGCCGAAGAGCAGCGGCAGCAGCAGCAGATCCGCAGAGATTGCATGCGCGATGAGGAGCTCGGCGGCGTTATTCAATCCGTCACCGCCGCTCCTCCTCCTTGTGCCTCTTCTTATTTTCTCGCATCTCCTTCCTTGCCCCCTCGCCGCTGACCTAAGGTGCCCTTCTCGCAAGATTTCCTTTGCTTAAGCCAAGCCTTATTGCAGATTTCCTTCTTCTAACTTTACCATCTTTGAATTTGCAGATCTGGCGATGGGTACACGATCGCGGGCCGTGTGAAATTAGGTGGTGGATCTCTTTCCTTCCGTTCGTTTTTATATATTTTCTGCGGCTTGTTTAGATCTTTTGAGTATTTTTATGCATTCTTGGTGGTAATGATGGTGAAGATGGACTGGAAATAATATTTAAAACCAGAATTCGATGTAGGCAACATCTCACTGTGATGTTCTGAGAAAAAGAAAAGACAGAATTTTGTTCCAAGATTCTTGTAACGGACTAGTGTTTGGTCATCAGATGCTGCAATTTTGTTCAATATATGAATTGCAATTTCTTGTGAACTGGTTATTTCTGAAGTTAGTATATTTTCTACCTTTTCTTTTTCCTGTTTGTGCTGTATTAGGTGCCATAAGAACGCCAACCTTCGATATTTTACAGCGCAAAATAATGTTATGCCTGTGAATCCATTAAATCAATTAAATCTGTGGCGCTATCTCTTGTTTCAATAATCATTAGCTATATCGGAGTTGCTCATCATGAGATTCGTATGGTCTTTAATTTTATGCAAATATTTAATCTAAACAATTATCATCACCTTGAATTAATGATGTTCAACTTGTTGATGAAAATATAAAATATTATCACTTTGCAATGCTATAAGAAAGCTTCAACCATACTTATCACATGCCTCTGACTAGACACTATGCGTCATAGTATTTAGTGTTTTGTTTTCGATTTATGCATTAACTAGAATATATTTGCATTGGAGTTATTTACTGTATGTTTACTTATGGATATTTAGTAAGTACTCACTTTCGGGGTTGCTTGTTGGGATTCTACTCACCAGTTGATTAACTTCTATTTCAACTTATCCTTTTTTGCTCCATATTGATGATAAAAAATTAAGGTGCAAAGTGTCATGCTTTGGCTAACAGCCTACTGGTGTGGTGCGAACCATGATGCGTATGCAGCATAACTCGTGGAGACCAATTTGTGTCATTTTGTGCCTCACATAATTGGAACCTTCAAGCTCATTGTTGTTGTTGTGTTTTCTTCATATGCTGTTGGACATTGCATTAGTCAGTAGATGCAGCACACAAGCAACACCTTAAACCTTGGTTGAAATAGACTATGCCATGATAAGTGTCTTTGGATTTCTGCTGAAGTTCTAGTCGATAACTTTTTCAGGGGCAACAACCAAAGAATCTGGCCTTCCTGCGAAACTCACAAATATTAAAGTCATACTCAATGGTGGTCAAAGCATCAGTTTTGCAAGAGCAGATGGTTATTTCTCATTGTATCCTGTTGAACATTATTTTTCAAGCTTAAATTTATTTATATGTCTGACTCTTAGTCTTTCCTTTAGTATGCATGGTCAAGGATTTTTTTAATTTTTAGTTTTTCCTTCAGGAACAGTTTTTTAATAGTTTTTATACATTACTCCCTTTGCTGCCCTTTTTTTCTTTGCACTATCGTGGCATAAATATTTTGATGTGTTTGGAGTAGATTATATCTTTAAATGTCATGCGTAACAACATTAATACTTTGTATTGATGTGGACAATTGTGTTCGTAAGGCCATGGAGCCCCAATATGGGCTGTTTAAATGGACTTGAAATATGATGCATAGTGTACCATATTTGATGTAGCTATATATGTATAAATGTATTGGTAGATCTTAAACACTAAGTATTTTCTCAAGGATGGTTTCTTCATATTTCTTAGATACCTTTAAAATTGGGGCCATGTTTAGGCTTGGATGATTTTATACAAGAATTCTAAAGCTGAAGACAAGAAGTGAATCAGAGGAATTTTCAAAGTAAGATAAAAGAATAAGAGGCTTCTAGATGAAGTGCCCTGCTTGCTAAAAGGATACAAATGCATTCTTATACCAGAATGTATATCAAAACTTGGGAATTTGTGGTAGAAAAGATGTTCTTGAGTTTTAGTCTGGAACATACAAGTGGCATAGATGACCATCTCATTTCAAGTACAGTGCTACAAACTATTCTTTGTGCAAGGTCCTTCCTTGAAATATGAGAATGCAATGTTTTATTAGAAGCATAGTCTGTATGCTATCTATAACACATCTTTGCAAACTCTAGGTGGATCTCCTCCATGAATTTTCATGAGAAAGACAAGCTCAGTCTATAGGGTGCATGGAATGTTACATATTAAGGGCAAAAAGGTGAACATGATAGCAGAGATCAAACACAATAAATACTGATTTTGCTAAGAGGATGGTCTGAAGTTGGACATTTAAATACAACAACGACAACAAAGCCGTAAGTCTCAACTATTTGATTTTGGCTACGTGAATCTTTTGTCGCCATTGAGATCTGTAAAAAGCTATATGTTCAGTTCAGTCTAGAGTACTTAAATCTTTATTTATAGTTTCTAATAATATGTCTTTTAGGTCTTCCTCTACCTCTCCTTGTATCACTAACATTAATCATTTCAAATCATAGCAACATATCCAGTGTTAACATTTTAATTAAAACTTATCTAATGACGCTGATAATCATAGTTGAAAATGTTTATCATACTTTGTTGAACTGTACCAGTTAAATTAGCATATTCATGACAGATCATACAAAACCTAGCACTGGTGGAAGCATATAAAGATTGCTTAAACCAACTGTATCTTGTTCTTGCAGGATGCTAATCAGAGGATATTTCTTTTCCCTTGCGTTTGAAGTGTCCATGTTCATATGCTACTAAGACTTGGCATGTGTGTGAATGTGCACGTTCTTGCATTATTTGAATTTAATTTGATTTTTTTTTCATGAATAACCATGTTCTCCCTGTTTATGTCTTTTGATAAAAATATGTAAGTTATATATACGAAAAGAAAAGGAATGTCACTTGCAAGGAATAAGCTGGTTTGAAAATGTCGTCTTTTGGTATTTTGGGTAGTTAAAACAATGGTGCTTGTCACTTCTGTTTTCATGGTTTGGAACCTTGTATCCTTGACCTATATGCTTGAAGCCACAATGTGTCAGCTGGGACTCATCTGATTGAAGTAGCTGCATTAGGTTATTTCTTTTCTCCGGTAAGATTTTTTCTTTTAGTTTGTTAGTTTAATCTGGTAAAAATCAAGAGATTACTTCTTTTCTTGTATTCTCAGGTTCGTGTTGATATTAGTGCTAGAAACCCTGGTAAGATCCAGGCAGCACTGACAGAGAACAGGAGGGTTCTATATGAGTTGATTCTAGAGCCTTTAAGAGAAGAACAGTACTATGAGGTGAGCAATTACAAGCTACTTGCTACTCTTAGAGCTAGTAATTGGGCATTAATTATATTCTTATTATTGTTTTGCAGAAGCGGGAACCTTTTTCCATTATGTCACTAATGAAAAGTCCTATGGGTTTAATGATGGGTTTCATGCTTTTGGTGATGTTTGTCATGCCAAAATTGATGGAAAATATTGGTAAGAAATTTTTCACCAGTATCTCATTTATTTGGTCCTGATAAATTTTTCATCAGTATCTCATTTATTTGGTCCTGATGAATATGGCCCATGATGCATTTATACACAAGTTAGCAATCTGATCAATTTTAGCAGCCTATCTACTCCTAAAATGGATTTCAGATAGAAACCAGATAATTTGTAAAACTGGAGAATTGTTTCCAGATAAGAAGATGCAGTACCTTGCAGAAACCGCAACTGTGTTACGAGTGAAAACCAGAATGGCTTATCATTCAACCTGTAGATTCAGCCCCATGTAACTTCACTGTTCAATCTCTCTAATGTTAGTCAAAGCAGATTTGAAATTCTTTGTGACAACTCTTATCTGACTACCTATATCCTTGCCACGGAAACTTCCAAGCAATTCCAGGCTTCTTTTACTTCTGTCTGTTATCTATAACCATGACCTTGTATGATTCTTTGTCACCTTCTCCTGTTCTCATCCTGAACAAGTTGTGGGACATTAAGTTTTACAGGCACCAAGCTTCCATTCTTGCCCAGGAAACTGGCCGACCTTATATGAGGTTCTGACATACAATGTAGATCTTTGTTATTACATTCTGACATACATTCTTACATTCTTCCCAGATCATGCATCTGTTGTAACATAGCTCATGCCACAAACAAAAAATGACTAAATTAACTAAAAGCGTATTCCCTGATTAACTGCCATCTGACTTCACTAACTTGTGTCTTTACTCATCATCCAGAAAAATGTATTCACTAGGTCATCCAATATATATCTATTCAAAACACATAGAACCAGTATCAGTGATGCCTAATGTTTTTTGAACAGTTTGTTTGACATTGTTAATTGAAAATCATCTTACACAATGCGATATGTAGTTTTCCTTCGGTCAAGATATGTGATATTTATTTGTTTTTGGGATCAGATCCTGAAGAAATGAGGCGAGCTCAAGAAGAGATGAGGGCCCAAGGGGTTCCTTCTCTTTCGAATTTGTTGCCCAGGAGCAATTAGTTTCGAGAGATTCATACTGCGGAAACTGGTAGTGGCATCTGATTTAGTCGACATCTGAATACCAAGGAAGACCTGTAACCAAAGATTTTCTCATGGAAGTTCGTATGGCCTGTTTGTTATTTAGCTTATATCTGCACAATTGATTGAAATGTGCCATCTGATCTCCTAATCTTGGATGATCGTTCCATTAAGCATTCTTAGCAACTTCTTCGATTTGGGCCTGTGGCACAATATACAGTTTCTTTTGGATTATGTTCTTTTTTTATTGATCGGTGGATTTGATTTCGCTACACACTGGTTTGGTGTTGAGGCATAGGATATTTTTATTGGGATTGAATTGAATCTTCAAACTCTTCGGTTCCACAACTATTATTCTCAACCAGTTGATTGGTGTCGATTCTTCTGTTATAGTTTCTATCAAGAATAAATTTTATCAAAGATTATTCAAGGAAGGTAAACTTCTTTTCCACGTTTGATCCTTAAATCAATCGTTTGCTCGTATCTGATGGCTATACCTTCTTTTGACTCTGTAGCAGAAACTGTGCCCCCTTTAGTAACAGAAGTCTTATGATACTGGCAACTTTTTTTGCTTCATGGTTATCATGCACACACTGGATTTACAATGCCCAATTGTCCTTGTCCTCAAATGTTTTGTTCACCCTTTTTTGGTCCTCCATCGAGGTTGTGCTTTTAAATAAGAACACTGCTGCAGATTAAAATGGTATCCTTGGTGGCTATCAACACCTTTGCCAGCTTGAGATGTAGTTTGCAGAATGGATTGTTTTCACTTCCTGGCTCTTTTTTATGACAATAACCATTCTCTGATAATAAATGACTGACCTTGTGTTGATCTCGAATCATTTTGTGAGTGTTTTCTTATGTTTTTTGGCTTCAATATGATCAGCTTTACCTTTTTTTAATCAATGTCATGATTTGAAAAGGTTCTTCCAAGTATTACAAGAATAGTACTTACAAATATGAGGGCATTACAATTTTATATATGTTTTTGGATAGTTGTATATATCTGATCCATTTATAACAAAATTTATGATGAGCTCAGATTAAAAATTAGGAACTCTTAGAGTTTGGAACGAATTTATTCTTGTTTGAAAATTAAAATATAAATTTATACTCGATTGGAAATCAATTTGTATTCCCTTATGCATTAATGTTACCCGATCCATTATTCTTTCTAAGATTAAATAAGAACCATAATAGGTCGTATGAATTTTTTTTTATTTTCGCATCTATTTGATCCAACTCACAGTGGGTTCGATTTTTTTGATCTTTTCGATCCAAATCGGATCTGACTAATACTCGCTTTGGATCCGACCCGTTGCGGCCGTTCCTACGCCCTTGGCCGCTCAAGTGTTGAGCAGTGTGGCTTGCGCCACTTGACAACTCGAACTTGTGGCCGTTATGGGCTCGCTCACTTGTGGAGCCCGCACGGCTGCCCCTCTCTCGGCCCCCCGTGGCTCCGTCCTCTCCTCTCCCTCCCATTTCCGCGTCTATAAAACCCCCGACTCCGACCAAAGAAGGCAGCGCAGCTCTTCCTGCTCAAGCAGTGGAGCGAACGATCTTGATTGGTAATGGCTCCACATGTCGTTCGCCAGTCCGATCCCTGTTTACTTCTCCGCCACCTATCTCCGCCTCTTCCCGTAGCCCCACGAACCGGTCCCGCCCACCGCCTCCGCCTCCTTTCCCTCCCCTACCGGCGGCTTGCCGTTAGGGTTTCGTCCTCCGGGAGCAAGAACAGAGGGCTTCAGACGGGTTTCCAGAGGGATTCTGATGGTGAGCGTCTGACTATTGAAGTGGAGAAGGAGGAGGCGGAGGGGAGAGGAGGGAGCGGCCAGAGGCATGAGGGGCCTGAGTGGAAGTGGCCGCCTTGGAAGCACTTGCCAGAGCGGTATAAGCTTATCGGCACGACGTCTCTTGCCTTTGTTATCTGCAACATGGATAAGGTACGTTATGTCACCCTAGACTTGATCTTGTTGTCTCTCTGCTGGTGGGTTGATTTGACTACTAAAGAACCTGAGGAATAGTTTTACTTGGCAGTTTTTGGATTCTTGACACGAAGCGGCCTAATTTCATTCTTTAAAAAGAGTTGGATCAATTGAATTAAATCAAGAAACTGAGTTCAAAAACCAAGGTGAATGAAGGATATTGAACTCGTGAGGTGTGCATTTATAGGCAACTTTGTAAAGTGGTGAATCTTTTCTCCTGACCGTAAACCATAAAGCACAAGTTAATGAAAAAACCTGCTTTTATGGATCCTTTGGTTATGACAAAATATAATGGATGGATAGAGATTTGTTGGAACATAAGATGGAGAGTTTTTTTCAGCGTTTTTTTTTTATAGGAACCCCTAGGGTTCTATCGTAGAAGAGAGGGAGAAGAGATAAAGATTGCTTCTAGGGGATCGACCTCCTTGATCACTTCGAGGGGATCAACCTCCTGGGGTTTGTCAAATTGCTGAGATGATATTTCTTTCATTGATTGATGAAAAATAAGCAGTTACACCCATGTTTATAGAGTTCTACCCAAGAGTCCCTTTGGACTTGCACTCTTCCACCTAGAGTCTCCTAGGACTTGGACTCTTAATTAAATAATAAATCTTAAACATAGTTGACTCCTATTAAACTAATGAACTCACAAAAACAAATTTCAAAAACATGACTCAAAAGTTTAAAAATTTACGAGTTCCCAACAATTCCTCCCTCCTTCAAATCATCCTTGTCCTCAAGGCTGAGCAACGTCAAACTCTGGGAGCTTCTCTTTTAGCACTTTAGTCACAGGATATCTGGAGCACATCATACCCCGTTGATCAAGTAAGTAGGGTCTCCACTTTGTAATAGTGTAAGCAATGGGCCGGCCTTCAGGCGTAGTAGTCATTGCGGTCTTCTGGAGAACCCTCTCCATCCGATGGCTAGTGACAGTTGTGACTTTGTTTCTACGTCTTCCCTTGAGGATCATCTGCTTTCCATTGATAAAAAACGTCATAATCAACTTAGAAAAATTCTAAGAGATATCACCTAGGGTTGTTAGCCATTCAATTTCAAGCACCACTTTGAAGTCTTCTAAGGGTATCAAAAAAAAAAAAAAATCCACAAGCAGTTTTAGGCCTTGTATAATTAGTTTTATCTTTAAACACTTGCTATCACAAATTAGAATTCATCAATCAGCAGCTTTTACTTCTAATTTGTCACAGCTTTCAATGTGGTAGGCCAACTTACTCTATAAAATTATTAGTGCTATCAGTATCAATTAAAACAATAACAGGCTGATGTTTCAAATTTTCTTTAATTTTTATAGTTTGCGGGTTAGAGTAGCCGACAAATGCATGCAGTGTATGTGTGATAGGTCTAATATCTTCATCAGAATCCATACCTTCATGATCGGACTCCACATTATATGTTTTCGGTTCCTCCTTAATTGGTTCAATCATCAGAAGCTGCCATTGTTTGCATCAGTGCTCCTTACTCCACTTTTCATCACAGAGCCAACATAAACCTTTTAATGATATTTCCTTAAGTTCTTAACGGTTAGTCTTCGGGTGTTAGGTTTTCGGTTGGGAATAGATGGGGCTGGCAGCTTGCTAATCATCTGTTTGTTGTCATTTCTGTTTCAGCGATACTCCTTGTTGATTTTTTCTTCATACAAACGTGCAAATGAGATCGCAGCTATCATAGTGCGGGGTTGGCGAGCCTTAACTTCACATTGGATATCTGGACTAAGTCCTTCAATGAATGTACCCACCAATTATCATTCGGACCAATCTCTGGCTTGATTTGACAATCGTTCAAATATGCTTTGATATTCTTGCACTGTGAAAGTCTGATGGATTTTGGCGAGCTGCCCATCAACATTCTCATACTCGGATAGTCCAAAGCGAACAAGAAGTCCTTTCTTGAATTGCTCTCATGAAGGAATCATGTGACAGGTTTTGTACCAATCATGCCATTGGATTGCATCACCATCACGTTCAACTGAAGCTATTTCCACCTTAGATTCTTCTAGAGTTTTGTGGAAGCAAAAGAATTTTTCAGCCCTAGAGATCCAACTGGTCGGATCCTCGTCTTCCTATCTTGGAAATTCCACCTTTATGCTGGGTAATTAGTGCCCTATTCTTAGTGTCCTTTTCCTATGTCTCCAGATCGTTTCAGCTTGGGACTTGAACTTTTCTCTTGCTATTTGCTGAAGCTCTCTAATAGGCTCCTTTTAAACTCATTAAGAGTTTCCTACAGTCGGGTCTCAATTCTCGTTTCCAAGGATTCTAGTTCGGCTTTAACTGAGTTGTCGGTAGCATTGTGTAGGACTGCAAATCTGTAATACCCAATTCCTGTTTCCAACGTTGGGTTAAGGGCATTAGTACCGTCCTACTCGGTGTTGCTGCTGTGATGTCGGTTGGTGGCGGCTCTGTGGATGTGAAGGGTCGCTGATCTCAGTTGGGATTGGCTGCTGCTGATGTCAGTGGCCAGAAAGGGTGGTGGCGTGGTGGTGCTGCAAGGACGAGATCGCCGAGGCTGCGACAGCTGCTGCCGACGCTGGAGCGCAGCGATGCATGGGAAGAAATCGCTACTGCGGTCTGCTGGAAGGCAGCATTGATCGCTGCAGCAGATCAGCATGGGGGATGTGCGTCGGTGGCTGCTCGGTGCCGAGGCTGGAGGGCAGCGATGCGTGGGAAGAAATCGCTACTGCGGTCTGTTGGAAGGCAGTGTTAATCGCTACAGCAGATCAGAGGGGGATGTGCATCGGCTGAGGAGGGTGAGGCTGCGGTGGATAGAGGAAAGGGATTGCATTGGTGCGGGCGATGGCAGAGAAGGGAGATGGCAGCAGCGATAGGGGAGGGGTGAGGCAGCGGTGGACAGAGGAAAAGGGGCGGCGCTGTGTGGGCGGCGACAAAGAGGAAAAGGGGCGGCGGGGGTTTGACAAGCAAGGACTATGCGTGGCAGAGGACAGGGCAAGCCAGTGCTAGGGCTTTGTAGGCAGAGGCAGCAGCAACGGCAAGGAAGGAGCAGAGTATCAGGGTCGCGCGTCTGATCAGCAGCGGGACGCCGAGCAACTAGTCTCTGGCCTAGAAGGTTCACTGCTGGGAGAAGATGCTGGCAGCACCGGACAGAGCAGGGACGAGGGAAGATGAGGAGAAAAAGCGGTTGGAGCGGGAGGCAGTGCCGGTGTGGTCGGCGCCGGAACAACGGGGGAAGATGGTTGCGCTAGAACAAAGGGTGGATGGGCTGCAGCCTTCTCTGCAAGCAGAGAGCGGGGAGATGGTTGCGCTAGGGGTGGCTGCAGTGGGAAAACGTGGATGGGAAGTTGCAAAGGAGGTGGCGATGGTGGCTGGGCTATCCTCGCGGCTGAGGAAGAGGATGACAACGGCAGGGGAGGAGCAGCGTTGGAACAGAGATGGCAGCGAGAGATTGCTGTGGTCAAGGCTGGTAGCGTCGGACAGGCAATGATGCTCGCTGCAGCTGAAGGGGAAAAGGGAGAACTGCATCGTGTGGGAGAAGATGCTGACAGCGCCGGACAAAGCAAGGACGGGGGAAGATGAGGAGAGGAAGCGAGAGGCAGCGGCGGCATTGCTGGAGCCGAAACAACGGGGGAAGATGGTTGCGCTGGAACAGAGGGTGGTTGGGCTGCAGCCTTCTCCGCAGGCAGAGAGCGGGGAGATGGTTGCGCTGGGGGTGGCTGTAGTGGGAGAACGTGGACGGGAAGTTGCAGAGGAGGTGGTGACGATGGCTGGGCTGTCCTCTGGTTGAGGAAGAGGACGACAGTGGCAGGGGAGGAGCAGCGCTAGAACAGAGATGGCAGCGAGAGATCGCTGCGGTCGAAGCTGGCAGCATTGCGCAGGCAGCGATGCTCGCTGCAGCTGAAGGGGAAAAGGGAGAACAACATCGCGTGGCTGGGGGTGCTGAGGCTGCGGTGGCTGTTGCGGTCGCTGCAGTCCTCTTGGTGTTGCCGACGAAGGTGGTCAGCAGATGTGGGATGGCGCTGGCAGCTGGTTTGTGCTAGGATGGCGCTGGCAGCTGGTTTGTGCTAGGATGGCTGCACAATCTAGGAGGAGAAGTTGTACTGGAGATTGGTTGTGGAATCGCAGTGGAAACGTCGAGGATTACTGCTCTGATACCAGATGATAGGAATCCGTAGGGTTCTATCGTAGAAGAGAGGGAGAAGGGATAAAGATCGCTTTGAGGGGATCGGCCTCGTTGATCACTTCGAGGGGATCAACGTTCTAGGGTTTGCCAAATGGCTGAGATGATACTTCATTGATTGATGAAAAACAAAAACAATTACACCCATATTTATAGAGTTCTACTCAAGAGTCCCTTTGGTCCTAGACTCTTCCACCTGGAGTCCCTTATGACTTGGATTCCTAATTAAATAATAAATTTTAAATAAAACTCCTAACTGACTTCTACTAGACTAACGAACTCACAGAAACATAACTCAAAAACATGACTCAAAAGTTTAAAAATTTATGGATTCCTAACATTTTTGTGGGTGTAGAGAGATGTTTTTGTTCATTTTATTGTTAGATGCTTATGTTGGTGTTTTGGGCATCAGTTTCATTAATTTAAAATCCTCACAAAGGTTCAAAATCTAATGATAAAAATTATGTACTGTCTTTTGTCCTTCATACAATCTGTGATTATTTTTGTTTATTGCTTTCAGGTTAACTTAAGTGTTGCCATCATACCTATGTCACATCAATTTGGCTGGAACTCATCAACAGCTGGCTTGGTTCAATCATCTTTTTTCTGGGGATATGCCTTGAGTCAGTTACCTGGAGGATGGCTTGCCAAGTCATTTGGTGGAAGGTTTATATGAGTGATGCAGCCCTTCTTTTTTTTTTATGGAACAAAAAATTATACTTTAGTCCCAATACTTATGCTGTATAACATTAGCTTTTTAGCAGGCTATATTTGTTAACTAAAGTAGCTAAGCTAATTGCCTCTGTTTGGGACCATTTAAATTGTCTATGATCTAATTATATATTCGATAGATGAGAAGTACCTATCTAACTAGCAAATAGCTCTGGTTATTTGGTTGCTCATGATTCTTTTTTCCATCTTTTGTTCTAAGGAAAAGATTGTTCTTTATTCTTGAACCCTTCCCTGACTCATTGGTTCATGAAACCTATCTGTTTATGCCTTTCTGTAATCTGAATAAGCAAGATGCATATTATAAATTGCTGAATTGATAAAGACAACAAAGTGGATAGCTTGAACATATAAGCTCCTTTTTTTTCTTAACAGTTGTATGTTTAGACTAATTTGACTGCTAATGAAAAATTATATTTTCAAACTCACTTATTAAGGTTGAGGGTTCAAAACCTCTTTTGATATATTTTTGAAGGTGCTGGCTAGCCTAGCTAATAAAAATTTTGACAGATTATCACAAGGTCCTAAGCTTGAATCCCGCTCTTCGCCACTTGCCCTTTGCAAAAAAAGAAAAATGCAAATTCTGTTTGTATGCTATCTAAAATTTATTGCAGAAGAGGAAACATACTTGCAAATTTTCTCTTCTGATTTGCACATTGCTTTTCTATTTGTGACATTTGGTACCAACAGTTAAACCTTTAGCTTCTGTACCTTTGTATCTACCATGCACTTGCATGTCTCTGTTTTGTATTATTGCTTTGTCTTTCTGTACTTGTGTGTGTGCATATATGATTACTTTAACAGAAATTTCAATATCTTAGATAACTAACATAATGCATACCTAAGCTGGTTATCATCTTGTAATCGTAGGAGAGTTCTAGAAGTAGGTGTGCTGGCTTGGTCATTGGCAACAATACTTGTTCCATTTGTGGCAGGGTTTATGCCAGGACTGGTTTTATCAAGAGTATTGGTAAGATGAAGCTTGCACCAAGACCTCTAGCATTTGTTATGCATTTGCAGTTATTGCACAGCCTAATATGCCTGAATCGCATATAATTCTTGGTTTATGATTCATTATTATACAGCCACTTATATGAAGTACTCGTTAAATGAATTCTCCTATGCATTAAATCTTACATGATTAGAAAATATTGTTAGTTTATTAGATGCTGTAATTCAGGATGATATTTGAATCTGGGTGTATTATCAGCCATGTTAATTCATTGTATTGCATCTCATTGACGTATACTTATCAATGTACCATTGTTTTCCAGGAGAAATCAGGTAGTATAAACTGTGATGAGAACTACTAGAGGAAGAAATTTGTCAGACAATGTTACTACACGCAAATACATTCATTTAGCTAAGTAGCCATGTCTTTTGCCCAGGCCTAAAGTTCTAAAAAATTTTGATAGCATTTTTATGGATAGGTATTAATGTTGTCAAAGGCCCCAACGTTTCAAAACGCCTCAGGCGCCATACGCTCACCTGAGCAAAGTGAGGCGCTTGTCAATATCAAAATGATAACAAATATAACTAAGAAGAAATCAATCATTAAAATAAAAATAGACAAAATATAAATTTTTTATATAATTTCATATTCAAATTATCACCTTTAAATATCAATTTATATTTATTTAACCATCTACAAAACATTTAAGTGCTAAATTATTTGAATTTAATAATAAAAGAACAAAACAAAAGAAGATTAACATTAATTAACAATTCAAAATTCTAGCAGTCACAATACAATAATTAACATTATTCATAAATTATTATTCATAAGAATTAACTATTATAAGCAAAAAATAATTTTGTTGGAGAGGGGTATGAGAATAGCAGCAGTTTAGTTAACAATAGGGGAAGGCAAGGGAGGGATGGCAGGGAAAGGGTAAGGCAAGGATGTAGGCTGATGGCAGGGGGAGGCAAGGGCGAGGGCTAAGAGCAATAGGAGGCGAAGAGCAATGGAGACTACCAGAAGAAAGAGAGGTGGAGAGGGTCATTGAAAGAAAGGGAGAGGCAAACAAGAGCCATGTGAGAATGAGAGGGAGAGAGGATGTCATGATAAAAGGAGAGGGAGACATGACACCTCTGACGCATGGGTACGAGCGGGTAGAGAGAGACTGGGGGCGTTGCGAGTGAGAAGGGGAAGGAGAGGGTGCATTGCACCACCAGAGAGAGAGAGAGAGAGAGAGAGAGAAGGTACCAGGGAAGGCGTTGCGAGTGAGAAAAGGAAGGAGAAGGGGACGTTGCACCACCATAGAGTGGGAGAGAGAGAGAGGGGTGGAGGGAGAGAGAGCTAAGAGAGAGGAGGTATCAAGAGAAGGCGCCACATTGAGAGGAGGTACCAGAGGAAGAGGAAGAGCCCGTCGGAGGAAGACGCTGTCGTCATCATTCGTTGATGGAGAGGAAGATGGTCGCTATTCGCTAAGAAAAATGTTGTAGTCGTTGGAGAAGAAGGCCTACTACGCAGGGGTGGGTTTGGGGAAGAAGACCTGTTGCACGACTAGGGCTCAGATGCGCAGAGTGGGTTTTGGTTTGGGAGGGCCGAGTTGGTGTGTGTTGATAGTGTTTCATCTGGTTTAATTGAATTAGAATCATTCACAATTGACTCGACCCAACTTGATTTAGATCACCCAACGCTTGGGCCCTCATTGAAGTCGCCCGCCTAGCCCACTTACCGGGCGCTCGGGTCTTGCCTCGCCTGGCCGCCTAGGCAAGTGCCTGAGGGCCTTATGACTTCACTGACAAGCATTGCCCCCTAGTTTGTCAGTTATGTGTGAAGTGAATGCTTCACATGGTTTGGTCCATATAAAACACAACTGAAAATTTTGAACATCTAATTAGTGATAATGAATATATTAAAAAAAGGATTTTTTAGCAGAGTTGTCTTAATTGATTCTTTCACTAAGCATGTTAGTATTTCATATGGAAATTCATACCTCGGTATACAAATTCATTTTATGTGGACTCTAAGCTGTAACATCCTTACATGAACCATGCAACTTGACTTTTTGTTGTTACTCAGTTACTAACATCAATGGGTATAGCACTGCCATTTTTTTTTGCTTCATCTGTTCTAAGTTTTCCTGTGTGCATAATTCTCTTCATTTTTTCCCTGCATCTTGTTGTACATGTTAGTTACATTAGTTTGTGCATAGGTAATTGCAATGTTGGCATCAAGAGTATCATGCACACATTGCACTATCCTGAGCATTGGGCACAAGTGCACACAGTTTGTTCTTCTATAAAGACACAGTATCATGCACACATTGCACTATCTTGAGTATTGGGCACAAGTACACACAGTTTGTTCTTCTATAAAGACAATTGAGTATGATTTTTTTAAATGTTGTTATTCTATGCGGTATATAACATTTGATTCTTCAAGTTGGTTTACAATAGATATTTGGTTGTCTCTGCAACATCTAAGAGTCTTCTTTTAACTTCCATCTTTTTGTTTATCATGTGAGATTTTGTTAGTCTGTGCCATATGGATGGAACTTTTTGTTTATGCACGTGCATGTGTTTATGGACATATGCAAACATAATTGTATATATGTATATGTAGGGGAGAGAGGTTGAGTTATAATCCTATTTATATGATTTGGGCCTTGATCCAACTGATTAAATTACTTTAGCTTATCAAACATGTGACATGAGAAGATCTTGCATTTTCATGGTACAAACATGATATATGATAGTGCATGTGAACATTGATCAAAACCAAAATTTAAAGTTCCAGTCATGCCAAGCCATGCTGAGGCTTCCATGTCAGTTTTGGATTTTATACTTTGACTAGGCCAATTCTTGACAATTTTTGTTTGATTCAATGCCAAGTCATATCATGCCAATGATATACCAAAACCCCAAACCTTGATCAAGACTTTTTTAATTAATCTTCTAGACTATTGGTCTTTATATAAGTATTATTAGACGTATAGTAGGTGCTGAAGTGGCCTTCGGAAACTCTCTTTATAAGCTCAACCTGGTTTTGTAACTTTACTTTTAGTGCTACAAAGTCTTTTCTAGTTTATACACTGCTGGTTTGTAAAGTGGAATTCTGTGTTTCACAGTTTCACCATCTAACTTTGTCATATTTAAGCCTTTTCACTTCTTAATGTTTAAGTTGCTCATCATTGTGCAACATCTGGATAAGGCATTCTGTTGATGTGAATGGAATCTCGTCTATGTTTCATTCAATTTTCATGAATTTTCAGTTGGCTTCATGTTTAACTAATTCATATCACTATTGCAATTCTTTACTGAATAGTGAGCAGATGCTTGATTCTCATTATTCAGGTTGGAGTTGGAGAAGGTGTTTCTCCATCTGCTGCGACCGACCTAATTGCCAGGCAAGGTTTTTAAGAAAAGGGGCCTGTTTTCTGAATTTAGCATAAACATTTAATCTTTAAAGGTCTCAGGCAGATATTTAGGTGCTGACTTTGATGTGATAAATATTCTGTGGGCACCACACTAGCATAAAACTGGTGACAAACTGGCATGTTGCATGGGTGATGCCACTATATGTGCGACTATATGCCATAATGCTTGTGCTAATACAGAGCATGACCATACATGTGCAGCACATTTTAAAATGCTCCATGTGCAATGAGTAATCTCATAATGATGATTGTCAGCCTTTAGCCAAAATATCTCACATGCACATTTGGCAAATGCTTACGCAAGAAAATCACGTTTTCAGATCTCACAGAAGGCAACATGGGTAATAAATATTCCCTGTAAAAGGACCTCCAACTATGTCCACAAAAGAAAGGAGGGGGAGTGGTTTTTATTTAAATGGCACACCGTTGATTCTAATAGTATGGACATAGATTTTCTATCCACCATACCACAGAAAAACTTGTATATTTCTATGCACCTTAGAATTTAAAGAAGAGACAGATGCATTGTGGCATTTTTCGGATGCTTTAAAAATTATTTAACATTCTGTTGGGATGTTGTCTTATGAAGTTGATGACAACTTCATTCTGTTCCCAACGATGGAACTTAATTAGATCAGACTGATGCAATTTTCCATAACAATGTTTTCTTATCTGCTTGTAAGTTTTTCTTTGTGTAGACCATTGCACATGTTCTGATATATTTCCATTCCCATTTTTTAGTAAGTTCATATAAATCGAACTTTGGACTTATACAGGTCTATTCCATTGCAAGAGCGGTCAAGAGCTGTTGCAGTTGTTTTTGGTGGTCTGAGTGTAGGAAGCATTCTGGGGTATGTCTGTGAACTTGGTAGTTCAGCACTATTCGTAAATATAGAATGTTACATGGACCACATATAACATGGCCCCAAAATCTTATGTGGAGCAGTCAGATAACCTCGTGTGCATATGTGGCACAATCACTGCTGCATAGACCATATCTTATAATACTGTCCTAATAAATATTAAATATCACAATTGCTATCAACTAAGGACAGTTGATGGATAGAAAAACTGCTCACTTAATTAGTTAGTTTTTGAAAATGTGCAACTTAAAAAGGCAGGTAAAGATTTGTATTGGAAACTGATTTTATCTCTAGTAGACATTTTGCACACTAAAAGACAAAAGTGAAAGTAAATTAATTTCACATATTAGTTACATGACTTTTGCTTGCATGTGTGATTCACCATCTTTTTAATCTCAGTTATCACTTCTATTAAATATTTCATTTGCATCCATTGGAGTAGGTCATTGGTTTGTTCCACTGTTCAAACATTAATTTTTCTCTTTATCTAAACTTTGCAGGCTTCTCTTGGCTCCTCCAGTAATCCAGAATTTTGGTTGGGAGTCTGTCTTTTATTTTTTTGGTTTTCTTGGGATTCTTTGGTGAGTAAAACTTCACTTGAAACGGTTGTTAATTATACTTCTCTTCCTTCTAAGCTTCCTCTGATTTTGCTCTTTGTAGTTTAGATTCAAGCAAAAAATTGATGTAGTCCATGTTTTATCAAGGGTTTTGAGTCTATCAGGATTCTTAAAGTATTGCATTGCACAGTGCTTTGGATCTTAATTTCATTTTCTTTCTCGATGTAGGTGCTTGGGATTTGAGTTTGTCAAAGATGGCCAATCATTATTTCGTCATGAGGACATTTTTGGTAAGTTCTTATCTAATTTTTTCGTGTTAGATTCTCAATATTTAGTTTTAACTTTTATTCATTCGAATGAATGTTTGTTTCTCTTGCACAGCTGTTTCACCATATTTGTACAAAGTTGAGTGCATGTTCATAATATTATAGCATTTCTTACTCCTGGGTGTGTCATTATGACCTAATTGTTGAAATAAAGTCATAATGTCTCATGGTGTGCAGAGTTTCATTATGCTGTTGATGTTGATCATTTCCTTTTATTGAATGCATCACATTTAAATATTAATCCGTTTATCTCATTATTCTGAACAATGTTAAACTATTCACAGATCTGTTAAATTATAGGATCAACATTGAAAATTTGGTTGTTTTTTTGGTATCACTTGCTTGTGGATTAGAAATCAGGGATTCAGATATGGACTGGTATGTAACTATATTTACTTATTTGACCAAGAAGATGTATTGGGACATATAGGCCAGTATTGTTTGATTTTTATTTTTTAATTATGTTTCCAGTGTTCACAATAGGTATATTTACTTCCTCCTCTGCTTCCTCTTCTCCCCCTCCTGCCCCCATGGCATGCAGTCTGTTCATATGTGCAACTTAGACATATAGGTCGGTATTGTTTGTTTTTTATTTTTTAATTATGTTTCCAGTGTTCACAATAGGTATATTTACTTCCTCCTCTGCTTCCCCTTCTCCCCCTCCTGCCCCCATCGCATGCAGTCTGTTCATATGTGCAACTTAAGTTCTATTGTTTAGCTAATTATCGACCTGTTCAGCAGCTTAAGTGCATAACCTTTTAATTCACTACATCTTCTACAGCTCTTTATTTCAATTAATACTACTCTTTGGTTTTGTATAAGTTACCAGAAAGAATTATTATGTTTTTTAGGCTCTGGTGAATACCTGTCCCGTATCAGTAACCTTTTCTCAGCATCATCCTATGAAAATTACTCATGGAATGATTCCTTGAAAGAATTGGGTCGTTCACTTAAGGTATGGCTCTTCTTCCAGAAAGTTGTTTTTGAAGAAGTATAGTTTCACATGTTTACAGATGCCAACCTCATGCTTGATTTTTGCCTTTATGAGCCATGCACATCCTCTGATCATTGTTTGTGGAGATTACTGGTCTGTTAAATATGAACTTCTGTTTTAGAAAAATGAATTTGTACTTTGTTAACTACTTTGAGTAAAATTAATCACAAAAAAAGAGTATCCAAATTACATAATTAAACTATGTTAACAACTAGTTACAAAGCATAAATATAAAAATCATATGTCACACAAGAAGCCCATCCCACTTCCAGGTTGCAAATAGCATGCTATATGTTTAAATGCTTGGCTTCAGTGTTGGACCTTTCTAGTGTTTTAGTCTCTTGAAATTATAGTCGCTTCTCAACGCCTCAATCTACCTTAATTTTCTTGTAATACAAAAGATCCTTTTATTATTGAATATTAAGTTGTAAATAATCTTCAGTTTCATCTATGCTTGACATCATTAAATGACGGTATATGTAAATATCACTTGATGGTGTAAGGTATCGATTCATATGCCAAGACACATGAGTTGGTCCACTTTTTCACCTTTCTTTTGTTGTCTCAGGTTCTTTTTTTTTTCCCATTCTTCTATTTCTTTAAACTTTTTTTTTTAATTTATCATGATATCGAATATTTGGCTGAAGGGTCAAGATGTATAAGCTGTTGTTTGTAATGAACAGGATGTACCATGGAAGGCATTTTTCAAAAGTGAGGCAGTGTGGGCGATGATATATGCTCATTTTTGTGGAAGCTGGGGACACTATACTTGTCTGTCCTGGTTGCCAACTTACTTTAGGTATTTCATTAATTTCTTTTGTACATCTGATATATGCATATTAGATAGTTTTGTCAGGATGTTAGTTAATAGTTAATACCAAGGTTTGCAATTTCGACCTATGCTGCCGGGTACGGGCGGTACATACCGGTCCGCTAGGTTGCCGGTACGTGGACCGCCCAAAAATCGACCGTCGACGGTCAATTTCGGTCGTCGACGATCGATTGAGGGAGAAATCGGGTTGATTGAGGGAGAAAAAGGGAAGAAGAAGAAGAAGAAGAGGAAAAGAAGAAAAAAGAAGATAAGAAGAAAACCTAGCATCATCCTCGCCCGCGCACCGTCGCCACCCTCGCCTACGGGTCGCCAGTGCACCGTCGTTGGCGGCGAGCGCCCTAGCTCGCTTTTTCTCCCGCACGAGAAGACGAAACATCTCCCCGCAGGGGGAGAAAGATCGAGGCGACGTCGCTCCTTTTTTTATATATATTTTTTAATATATTAATATTATATTATATTATATTATAAAATATTATATTATATTTTAATATACTGGTACCGGTATCATACCAGTACCGACAATATATTGGTACACCGGTATGGACCAGTAAGTCAAACCTTGGTTAATACCATAATTAACCTTGTATTTTATGCATGGCTGTAAATCTATTATGTAATCTTCAACTGATGACCTATGTTCTTCTTGAACCCCATGTATTTATAGCTCTTTTGAGATGGTTATGGTGGCATGAAAATAGTTCATATCATATTCAGGGCATATCTGAGTCTAGATGTGTCAAAATTCATTAACTATCAGCCAAAAAAAGCACATTTAGATCAATACATATGTTATCCAACCAACCTAAATGAATTGCTGGAGAGAGGGGAGGGAGGACCATTTAAAATTTTAACTAGTCACAGATTCTTGTAATTTATGTGGGTGATGGAGTACAGAATTTTTAAACAGTCAGCTTTTATTTATGCATTTTTCAGACAGAACTTGGGTAAAGTGCTGACAGTATATCAGCCTTGATTTAAAAAACTAAAGAAAATTGCAATAAATACATTGTAAATGGTTTTGGTAGCCCATTGGCTGTGCAAAATCCTGTTGCAAACTTATTTTTAGTTTGTTCTAATTACCCATTACCGATGAGCTTATAAATATCTAATCTTACCAATTATTTCAAGCAGATTTGTGCATCTTGGTTTTCCTATTAGAAATTGACTGCTTCCCAATTACTCCGTTTACATCTTTCCTCAATATACTACTTTTACATCTCACCTCTATGTACTAATATCTTTTCTCCATACATGCTCTAATATTTAACATTGAGACCATTGTGCATATAATTTTTTCATAGTTCATCTTATCGATCCTTACCGGTGTATTGAGATGTATTGAGCTGTACCATGCATACCGACATATGGTACATGTGGCATACCATTGTACCACACGTACTGGTTCCCTATTGGAATGGTACATGCCACCCCTAGCGAACCTTGAGTTTTTTAAAAAATTCATCCAAACATTTTGATCATATCAACCTTCTAATAGGATTCACATGTGAAAACAATATTGAGTAAAGAATCTTCTTCAATTTGAATAATTCAAGAATGAACATAGTTATATCTTTCCATTTGCTGTATGCATCATGTTCTTTCTATTATAAGTCCGTTATAATTTATATTAAAATTGAAACTTGGCAGTTAGCTTGGAAATACAACCTTGTCAAAGGCTTGGTTGCTTCAGGGTAAAATGACTTAGATGATGATATAAATTACCACTTTGAATGATGATGAGTATATAATAAAGAGAAAAAATTGGTGACGATAATTGAACAATTCCACAGAATTATAAAGCTAGCATCAGATTTATTAAAGGACAAGTATTGAATTTAGTTCACATCACATTCTAAAGCCACCAATTGGTTGCAATGACTGATTATACATTACGTATGCTAATGCCTCAAAGACTATGGTGCATTAAATTAGAATTTTTACTTGGATACTACAGTCTGCTAAATTTTTTTCTTTGGAAATATATAATTCTTTGGGCATGCTCTTTGTGTTTACTAATTTTTTCAGTTTCACTTGATACAGTGAGGAGCTGGACTTAAATTTGACAGAAGCCGCATGGGTAAATATTTTAATCATTTTGTGTCATTTAATTTCTTTCTGGGGATTCAGATGGGAAACATATATTAGTACATATTGAATATTAGGGTACATTGAAGTTAACAATGGCTGAGATGAAATTGATGAATCACTAATGTTACTTTTTTTATACTAGATTATACTGATATGGTATCAGTCATCCTATTCCTTTTATGCAATTTGAACTGATGGTGACCCTATGAAGATGACAATTGACTTGATTAATTGGCTAGTGAAGAGTAAAACACTAAGTGAATTTGTAGGCTGCAATATCTTATTTGCATGTAAGACCTCTCGACTGTTAGTACAGATAATAGTGTCCCTGGTTTTTGGCTGTGATCAGACTACTGCAGGAAACTTAATGTCTTTTATGATACAGTCATTTCTTTTTTCATAATGCATTCATTCTGTTGTACTAGAATTCAATTTTAACTGTTATACTTGTCATTTAACCCTTTTCTTTTGCTACTATATGAAAATAATTACTTTCTATGTAAATTCTTTTTCTCTACATCGTGTATAATGACATACATGAATGTATGAATATTTACACAAAGTAGGACATGGACAAACATTTTCAATCATTTAATTAATAGAACATATTTCTCTTGATTTTGGTAAATCACAAAGAAATTAGCACTTTATAACGTTACTTAATTTTAATAGCTTCTGTGGAGTGAAGCAATTGTAGTGTTACACTAATAAATAACATCAGTGATGCATGTGAATTAGCACATGCGAGGTGCGCGTAACCAGCTGTTTGTTTGATTGTCTTCACTTATTGAAATGCATGCATTAAATGGGACTGAGAGACGTGCTACTGATATAACCTGAGAATTAAGATAAAAAAGTTGAGAGTTGTTTCCCAGAAACTTCTTTCCTCCATGGCACTCACAACCCTGTGATATGAAGCCTATAAGGCAGGTCAAATCAACATGTCATGTGGGCCCCACATGGCAGGGTTCTGAGAGGTCGATGGGATTGAAACTAATATCTAGATTTTTTTTATTGTGATAGATATGTAGTTTGCTAGGAAACAATGTAGAACAGGTTAAGTTCATGCATTTGACATGCAAATATTCCACACAAATGGCTTTCATATGTTGGGAAGAAAATTCACTAATTTTGCCATATTAAGGGGAAACAATATTAATTTCCCAAAATACTCTTATTTTTCAACCATTTTTCAATTTGTGGAATACTTTTGGGATTCTGAACTCTTGCTTTTGTATGATAATTGGCAAATGGTGAACTTATGACTATATCTGGATCCACACACATTTTTGGTTTTTTATCTCATCCCATATGCACAAAGCCCATATTACAATTATTTGCTATGAGACAGTAGCTCTAGTTCATTGGTTGGATGGCACCAACTTTTACTACATGAGCTTGGATGATACTGTAGATTATATAATAGATGATAACACTTCTCTTCTACAGGTTTCAATCCTCCCTTCTTTGGGTTCAATTCTTATTACCTCCATTGCAGCACCTTTGGCTGACAACTTAATCTCTAATGGAGTTGAAACTACAACGGTAAAAGTGCATATCCCATGTGCTTTGGGCTTTTATATACAGACAGCATCCATGTCATCATCACTCATCATATGGAATTATTACTCTTAACTTTTTTTTATCTGTCCTCATCCTTTTCAAAATCTTGAGTGTGGTAATTTTCTCATACAATAATTCAATCAATAGATGAAACATCAGATGTTATACATATCTGACAGCTGGTTATATGGCGCCAACTTTAACATGAAGTCACTATCATTGATAGATACATTTTAAAAAATTGAAGAACTGTTTTCTGAAGTTTAGTTTCCTCGTTGAACAAGAATTAGGAGTAATTTTCCAAGGAAAGACAGCTAAAATTCCTAGAATTTTATGCACAAGCCAATACTTAGGATGGTAAAACTCAGACATAGCTTTCAGCAAACTGAAGATTAATTGTCTCAAGTTTTCAACTCTCTGCTTTGGTGATCTTAACATGACTAGTGATTGAATTCTGAAGTCGATCATATTGAATGACAGTTTCTTCCAGAATTCTGATTATTCATTTTGAACATGTAGGTGCGAAAAATTTGCCAAACGATTGCCTTTATGTCTCCTGCAATTTGCATGACACTTTCCTCTTTGGATCTAGGATTGCCACCTTGGGAAGTTGTAGCTATTCTTACCAGTGGTTTGGCACTTTCAAGCTTTGCCTTGTCTGGTACTTCTTTGGATTTTTTGCTTCTTTGTATTTCTGCTCCAAGATATGCTCAAATGAATTTCACACACATCTTTATGCTGGTGCAGGACTTTATTGTACCCATCAAGATATTTCTCCCAAGTATGCAAGTATACTATTGGTATGGCTTCCTTGTTTGCTTTGTTGAATTTTTCGCCATCATTTCTGACTGATAGTTGATTGTGTACTTTCTAGACCACCTTTTCTTATCCTTCGGTCAACATGCAAAATATCATCACCACATCCTGATGAAAGTTGAAGAAAAAGAATTAAGGAAATACCATACTATAACAAGCCATAAATCTCTTTGGGTGCTACATGGATCTTCCACCATAATTGGTAGAGATCCTTGTCCATAAGATCTAACAAAGTGAACATCAGCTACCTAACACAGTCCTCCTTTATCTGGCTTGCGACCACCGGTGGGTTTAGCAAGAAGCAGGCATAGGCAGAGAAAGGGAATGCTATATGCCCCTCTCACCCAGAGTAACTCGTTTCTGGGTTCCTGCTAAGCAGTTCTGGTGCTCTTTTTTTTTTTTTTGCACTCTTGCGTCGATCTTAGGTTTTTTTTTTTTTTTTTTGCACTCTTGCAATGATGATCGAGTCATTTTTTCTTCGGCACAGGGTATCACAAACACAGTTGGGGCGGTACCTGGAATTGTTGGTGTAGCACTTACGGGAAATCTTCTTGATTCAACCCACTCTTGGAGCGTAAGTTAACGGAGTCAAGTTCGTTTCTTCTTCCTAGTCGTAGTATATTCTCCCTGTACTATCTGGGCTAATTAATAATATCGTTCTTTCTGTAGTTATCGTTATTTGCTCCATCCATCTTCTTCTATTTGACGGGCACTGTCGTATGGCTAACATTTGCCAGTAGCAAGCCACAGAACTTCTCCGAATAAGGTGTGTGATTTTGTGTTAGTGGGTGGAACCGCACTCAGATAACCCAAAGGGATGTATTCAAATGGGGATATCTCCACGATACTTGTTGTTCTCTAAAGAAACTTACCGGTTCCAAAGGTCGTTGGAACTTAGAAATCATAAAGACCCGAATACCTGAGGTAGGCTGTAAGCTACAAGAAGAATTGACCAAATTGAAAATGAGATTTAAGAAAAACGAGTAGCGGTTTGTACGATCTATAGGTTGCAACATACAAATTTTGTATATAGTACTAAATTGAGATTTGCTTCTGTTGTTTATAAACACTGGGAATGAAGAGTTTTCCAACTTGTTCAACTGATGCTCATTTCTGCACTGCTTTGACCGATGGTATTGCAGGGTTAACAAGTGTGTTCATGGTAAGGCGGTTCTTTTTTTGACATATGATCAAGAGATAACAAGGAGATTGATACAATAAACAAGAAATAAGATATTAATATGACGAGAGAGATGAGGCATCTTCAGGTTTGTGGAGCACAGACAAAAGGTGTGTGTTGGTTTAGATGACATTAACATAGCATGAAGCAGCTGAAACTTGACGATAGATTCCTCATAAACATACTGGGAACATGACCTCTCCAATCAAAAGAAGTTAGAGATGACAAGTATCAGACTAATGTTACAGGTTGTGTTGAAGTTATTTTCTCCGAGGGCAGTAGTGAATCAACAGGATCTTCTTCTTCCACATGGCAATGGCAAACAAGGAAACAAATTGGTGTTGTTTTGTAGCCAGAAACAAGAAGGTTTTGCAGAAGAATGAAAGGTGGCAAGGCAAAGTGAAGGCATACAATACTTCTGTTCAGGTCAAGTGGCAATCATTGTGATGAAAGAAAGGCGTGCGGCTTAGATTACCAGAAACAGTGATGAAAGAAAGCTTCACACGATCGATCATTATCCCATTCCTTCATTCATCGGTACTTAATTGTTTGTTGCCAACGCAACATCAATCACGACTTGGGGGGGGGGGGGGTTCAGTTCTTTCATTGCTGTTGATTTGGTTAAAACATCAGGCGGTTTGAGAGAGCCAAAAGCAGATGATTCCTTCCATTCATAAACAAAAGAATACTGTAGCGCTTTGGAGTGTTCCTCCCCATGGCATGGCATGGCATGCCCATCCAACAAACCTGTCATGGATTCACGGGAGGGCGGGCAGGAAGAAACCAGTGGAGGAAAGGGCGGGAGGAAACCAGTTCGGTGGTAGTCTGCCTCTGTTCCTCATATTACGACTCCACATATCTCCCTTTTCATCAACGTGAATTCCATATAGGCGAGAAGACCCACAGCGTCTCCTTTTTCCATGCCGTGATTGCAGCTTCAATCTCAGTCCTCAGTCCCCACTCCGCTTTTGGCACCATTCAACTTCATTCGCCCCCACCATCTTCCAACTCTTCTCCTGCGCAGGTAAAATGTCCGCTTTACAGAGGAGAAAGGAAAAGAAACCGGTTTCTTTGCTTGCACATGACCTTTCTTTCCACTCCCATCCACTGCTCATCACCAATGGCAACCGGACATCACTAAGAGTTCATAGGTGTGTGTCGATCAGCCTCCCAATCCATCATCTGTGAGATGATAGATGACTGCACTGTTGCAGATCTGAACAACACAGTATCTATAATCTTTCAGCCTTTTGGCTGTTTTCTCTGGCGTCGTCACTGCTCTTCTTCTTCATCCCAAAGGAAGCCAGCCACATGAAGAGATTCCAATTCCCATGCCTTCTTCATTGATGGGTCATACTGGGACACCCCCCACCCCCACCTACTCCCTTGTGAGATGCATCCTCTCCTCTGCTTCCCATCATCACATGTGAAATCGGAAAGAAAAGCCAAATCCTCCACCCTTCACCCTCCTCCTTCCTCCCTATAAAAGCCAGTGGTGGGAAGCAGACCAGTCTAAGCAAGCCCCGGAGCACAGGATCATGGACTGGTACTCCTGGTTATCCAACTCCAGCCTTGACCCCTACCTCGTTTACGAGTACGGGCTCCTGTTGACGAACAACGAGCTCGAGGAGGAGGACATTGCATACTTCGACCACTCCTTCCTCCAGAGCATGGGCATCGCCATAGCCAAGCACAGGTTGGAGATCCTCAAACTCGCCCACAAGGACACCAGCAGACTGCCTCCACTTGCCGTCGCCAAGCTCGTAGCAGCCTTCAGGCAGTCCAAGAATTGTCTCGCCAGGTACCTTCGCACTCTGTCGCGTGCCACGAGTCCGGCGATCTTGGTCGTGCCACCGACTCCCTTCGGCGGCGACCGCTGGGGAGGGGCCATCTCGAGGAGGAAGACGAAGCTGGCGCTTTTGAGGCAGGGTAGGCTTATGATCACCGACCGTGGCATGAGCATCGCTCGTCTTCCTTCTCCATCCCCCCACAGCGCTAGCCCGATGTTTCGCGGTCACCAGGACCGACAACGCAATGCTGCAGCTGCTGCCGACGATGATGGCTACTGGGAGACTGCAGCTGCTGGTGGAGCTGGAGACATGAGGTGGGACTCCATGTTTCACAACTTGAAGCCCACATAAAGAATAACTGGTATGCTGCATCTGAGCTTTCTCCTGCTGATCCCATATCAGGAGACTTCATCATCTTGCGAGGCTCCACCATTCCTGGTGGAGGAGAAGAGCATGATTAATCTTTCTAAACCACTGAAGTCATGATGAGAACCAATAGATGTTAAGCACTCAAGTAACCTACTAATATCATCATCAATCTGTTGTTCTCTGGGCAAACATATTCTGCCTTAAACTCGATCATTCATAATTAATCAGTTCATAATAATTGATTGGAAAGTTCAAAAAAAAAAAAAAAACTTAACTCTCAAACCAATAAACCTTCCATGATCCAGCAACTATCTATTCTATATTCTTCTGCCTTTTGGCCATTCATCTCCCCATATCTTATAGAACAGACAAATAAAAACACATAAGATAATAAGAAACATAGAACATTAGCAAGATGCGAGGGGACAGAGAGTTGTCATTGGCGGCTGTGGATGGAAACTTAATACAACAACACATGAACATGAAGAAACAAAAAGACACTCCTTTGTTAGTGCTTAAGATTAGATAAGCAAATGTGATGATGGTATTCTTCTAAGATTTTTTTTTTACTTCACTTCTTCAGCCAGGTTACTGGCTCTTTTTAGGTTTAAGAATACAGAATCGAGTTTCAAAAAAGATTTTTGAGTGCAATCTATAATATAAAGCCTTTTCTACACATAAATTAACCTGACAGGCTGTGGAAAATGATGTCAAAAAGATTGTGATCATCATGCATTCATTCCTAAATGGCTCACAAAAAGAAAGTATTGAAGCAGAATACACAATGATTAATTCATACCAAGGAAACCCGCTGATTAATTTCCATTTTTTGTGGATGCAGGGGATGCCACTGATTAATTTCCTTAGTTCCTGTGAAGCAAATTCGTCAAACCACTTTGTGGATACCAAAAATAAAATATTTGTAAAACAAAGATATATATATATTTGCCCATACCGATCGAAGGATACGTGGCCGCTTATGGATACCATTCAAACCGCGACGCTTACACGTCAAACCGCTCCTCCACGGTTTAACTCGAACCCGGCCCGGTTTACGATCTCAAAACCGGTCTATTTCTCGATAAAACCACCAGGACGCGTTAGTGTTATTTACCATCGTTGCCACCGGCTCTTGTTCCCATAATTCTCCGTCTCAACCGCCGCTGATGGCGGCGACGAGTTATAGAGGGAGATACGGCGGGGGCCGTGGCCAGACCCACTCCTCATCTCTCCGGCGATCGATCTCGCCGTCCGGTGGCCTGCGCTGCAGCTCTGCTTCCGCCTTCGCCGCCTCCTCACCCCGTTCGAGCGGCTTTGCTCCACCGCTCCGCTTCCCCGACCCGCGTCATCTTCGCCGGGCCTTCCCCGCCACCGCGGTCGGTCCGATTCACCGTCGCCTCTTTCCACGATCACCATAGTCAGCAACACCGGGTGAAACGGCCGGTCGTTGGCTCCAGCGATGGCGGCTGCCGGAGAAGGATGTGCATGTGCTCCCCGACGACCCACCCGGGTTCGTTCCGCTGCAGACTCCATCCACAAGGGCATCGGCGGGCGTCGGCGATGACGAACTCGCTGGTGCGGATCGGCGCCGTGCCGCCTTCGAGCACCGACCCAGCCGCCTCTCCGTCATGTCCAAGGCCGGCGACGACGATCTCCGATCTCGAAGCAGATTCCCGGTCGATCCCTAGCGCTTCGTTCCGTTCCCCAGCGAGGCTTTCACAAGGAGATGGAAATTGCTGGGGAATATTAATGGTTATATATATATATATTTGTGTGTGCTTACACTCATGATGAACCCCGAATGGATCTCCTCCGTCCATTTGCACATAACTCTGCTTGCCGCCGTTGATGACTATAGACGGAAGAGAGGTGTGGTTAAAACGTCATTAAGCTGTTAATGATGCTAATTATGGTGCAAATGTTTCAATTGGGAATCGCTAATTATTCTCATTATTCGCTTTAATTCCAATTGGGGGTCCTTTAATGCTTCTAACGCACGCGACGTCTCTTTATCGTTAATTCCGTACAGCTCGTCTATATCGAAAATAATAACAAGTGCTATTTATAGTTTTCATTATATAAAAAGGTCATCTATATCGAAAGTGTGTGTGGCATTTGAATGCCACCTCAATGTGGGTGTCATTTTCACAAAATTTTTGTTTTATTTTACAGTCTGAGAAAATAAGCAGCAAATAAATGATGAAAGAACTGAAATCCCTCTAAAATTAGCAGCAAATAAATGATGGAAGAACTTGATGTGTCAAAGAAAGAACACTTTTTGATCCATATGTCACTTTAATAGAATAACAAAACTACACAATCATTTTCCTAATTACCTAAATTATCTTTAACTTTAGTCATGTCATCAGTCTTAAAGTTGTCAGTATACAGTGATGTATATTGTATATTATTAAACAATTCTTTGTTGGATTTCAATTCATCTTTAGCCTGCATTACACCCATCCTTAAAAAAGAGAGAGAGTGGGGTTGGGGCCATTAACCACACATCATGTTGATGTTGATGGAGTCAGTGAGCTGCTTACCCACTCTTCTTCTTCTATGTCAGAAGCAAACATGAAAGAGAGTAAATGAGTTGAAGAAAGAACACCTCAAGTGTCAAAGGATAATAATGTCACACAAACAGAATCAAATGAGTGATGGAACGAACAAGGTAGGTTTCTTCAACAATATTAAAACTCACCAATTCTTCTTCTACAGAACCAGAGAAGATTCAACTTTCAGATCACCAAAGAGAAGCTAGCTACTACTTACTAACCCATCTCCCAGGTTAAGAAAACAAATGGGCCAACAAGAAGACATAGCATCTGAAGTCGGTATGTATGCTTTGAAGTCCGTAGTAATGGCTGAATCCAGCGAAGAGATGTAAAAGATCACTTGGGTACTGACTCATGCTTGTTACGATGTTCTTAAGGACTAATGATTTCTGGAAGAACAAACAAGTCCCCAGGTACTTTGAGACGCTTCCACTCGATAACAAGGCCGGAGGAATGGATTGAGTCGACCTGATTGATAGAAGACGCAGTCGGTCATATGATGGATCTGGATCAGACACAAAGTCCGAAGCTTTCGACGGAGAGCTCATCGTTCACCAGCCGCCGGGAGGTGCACGCAACCACGAACACCAAGTCAACACGGTCACTCGATAACAAGGCCGGAGGAATGGATTGAGTCGACCTGATTGATAGAAGACGCAGTCGGTCATATGATGGATCTGGATCAGACACAAAGTCCGAAGCTTTCGACGGAGAGCTCATCGTTCACCAGCCGCCGGGAGGTGCAACCACGAACACCAAGTCAACACTGTCACTCGATAACAAGGCCGGAGGAATGGATTGAGTCGACCTGATTGATAGAAGCCGCAGTCGGTCATATGATGGATCTGGATCAGACACAAAGTCCGAAGCTTTCGACGGAGAGCTCATCGTTCACCAGCCGCCGGGAGGTGCACGCAACCACGAACACCAAGTCAACACGGTGGCGTGGGAGCTGCGTGTCTTTGTGTTCTTGCGAGAGGAAGGATCTCGATGCACACGGGTGCATGCAAGCTGCACATTGGTAGGGCTTCGGGATTCTGTGGGCTTTCTTTCCACCATGAAAGCTGCCATGTTAGGGGGATAAGAAATGCAAAACAAAGTCAGTCTGGCCGAGATGACGAGATGCTGGTCAAGACCGACAAAGCCGTGTCCCGAATCACAAAGCCATCAGACATCGTCTTCTTCTACTTATTCTTTCCTTTTCCTCCCTCGTTAGAACCACCTGCTTTCCCATCTGCCATTTATTACACCCATTCATGTGCTTGTAGATCCGCAGATACTTTAGGTTGGATTTGATAAAAAGAGGAGGTAGAAAGAAACCTACGAACTGTTCTTGGAGGCTGAGTTCACAACATGCATCTGTCAGATCGATGTACTGAAAGCGCGAGATCATGATGTTGCGGTGTCGGTTCTGCAAACTCAACATTGATGTTTTGACCACCCATATTAAATGCCACTTCTTTCCCTGAGAATAGCTGCTCTAAAGGGGCTTCAGATTGCTTGCCGGAGAAAGCCACTCCTCGTATTGCACTGTCTGCATTAGCTACCTTTGACGATCTTTTTGAAGCTTTTGTAATCCTCCGAAAGAGCTCAAGACACAATTTTTTTTCTGTAGGATTTAAATGCCTCACTCAGTTCAGCAGTGGATCTGCTCGCGGAGAAAGCCCAGGGAAATCCTTGGATCGTCATCATCATCATCATCTCCTTGTATAAATGACTTCGAGTTCCAATGGAGGTCTCGACATTAATCTCTCTCTCTCTCTCTCTCTCTCTCTCGTATCGATGTAATCCTAACAGCTGTGGAACAGTTGCATAAACTCGTAGAAGACCAAGGCGACGATGTGGTCGTCAGCTGTTAGGCTCATATGGCAGGAGAAAAGACATGCGACGCCCTTCACATAAGGAGGCTACAGAGGAGGAATCAAAGCTCCTCGGGCGCTCTTGCGCTCCGGCATTAGTTTAAGATGGTGGAGCTCTCAAGCCAAGGCGAGGTTGGACTCAAAAGGGCGAAGGGAGGATGGATTGCGAGCACAAAAAACAGCGCCCACGTTCCCCTCACCTCTTTCCGGCTTTTGTTTATTATTCCTCTATGCCAATCCCCACTGCTTCGACAAGATGTAGTGCAGCAGTCCATGATGCAAAGATATATACCTCTTCCTCTTCTGTGACCCTTCATAAGTAAGTACTCTCCTCCGCTGCCGCGGCTGTCTCTCCAAGCTCCTCTTGCTGTAGCCATGGTAAGTTCATCTTGTTGTTGTAGCCTTTTGGATGTGACTGAGAGGCTTGTGTTAACGCTGCGGTGCTTAGTCTGGTTCGAATGCTCTCCTACGCTGGCAGGTGATCGGAAAGCCAGCTTGGTTGCAGGCTCTCGATTCAGAAAAGTTCTTCGTGCCTTGTTCTCATCACGAGCACGCCAAGAAGAACGAGAAGAACATTTGCTGCCTTGATTGCTGCACCAGCATATGCCCGCATTGTGTCTCGTCGCACCGCTTTCACAGGCTGGTGCAGGTCCGGCGCTACGTTTACCATGATGTTGTGAGACTAGAAGACCTCGAGAAGCTCATCGACTGCTCCAACGTTCAGGTTTGGTGGTGGCATTGAAATCGCTGAACACTGCCGCTACAACTGCTTCATTGTTTCTTCGAATTCATGTCATCTCGATGAATGGTTGTGCAGTCGTATACAATCAACAGTTCCAAGGTGGTGTTCCTGAAGAAGAGGCCTCAGAATCGGCAGTTTAAGGGATCGGGAAACGTCTGCACTTCCTGTGATAGGTGCCTCCAGGAACCCTACGTTCACTGTTCTCTGGGCTGTAAGGTAATCATCCACTGTTCATCGTTACCTACCTCATTGTCTCAGCAAAGAGTGGAACTCAAATAACGAAAGCATATGCTTGTGGATAGGTGGAGTATGTGTTGAGGCAGAAGAAGGATCTCTCCCCGTACTTGAGACCATGTAAGACCCTGCAACTGAGCCCAGACTTCCACATCCCTCACGACGACGATGAGGCCAATGAGACCACCCACTCAACCATCGTGGAAGGTGACGAGCCCATGGCGTCCTCGGATTCTGAGAATTTGAGCTTACCCTGCGCCAAGATCATCCACACCAGCAGAAACGGGCGGCGCTACATCTGTGCAAGATCAACAACGAGCGTCACCGATGAGGAGTACATGATCGCAAACATGAGCAGAAGGAAGAGCATCCCGCACCGGTCTCCTTTATGCTAAGAGCCAACAATTTGGCCCCTTCCTTTCTTCTTCTTCTTCTTCTTCCCAGTTTGTCTAAGAATTGAGTTATTTTTCTCTCATGAAGTTTCAAGCTCTCTATGTACATATTATCCAGTGACCTATATGAAGTCAATTCCTCTACTTCATTAAAACGAAACCAAATATTATCATAGTAAAAATCTCAAGTTAAGATATAAAATCACAGAAAAACACATCCAAATTCATGAGGATTTATGTCACAACGGTTGCAGCATCTTTCGACTGTTTGAAGTGTTAGGTCATTAAGGAAACCTTTAAGGCCAATGAACATTATATATACCTATAACATCTTGATCATGTTAAATCACTTTGACAATTCATCTTTAAAACCAGATCATGTCACGGAAGCATAAATCGAATTTGCCAAGGAAAGATCATATCATGAAGCCTCTGCTTCTCCTCGGATCTTTCTCCTCATGTGTTCGGAAACCAGCTCAAGTCTGCCATGAAACAGACACTGCTGCGTTTTGTCTGTCTACTTTTATATATTCTAAAAGGGGGAAGGATGTGAAGCTCATTAAGCAGTCTCATTAGTTTAACCCAATGGACACTAATAACCAAGGCAAGGTCAGTAAACTCGAGATCATGGTGGCATACACCATATTTCTTCTCCTCGAAGAACTCTTACAGTGAGTAAAAAATTGGACTGACTTGTCCTCACCCTTGTGAGCATATGATTCAACACAGCTGGAAAGCTTAGGGAGGGGAGTACTTGTGGTGCATCATCTCCCCAGTTTTTATGTACTTCATACATTAACTCCTGTCATCAAAGCCTGGAGATGTTTGTCACCCTTCCATGATGAAGATTAGAGACAAAGGTATCAGCTTCAGTAAAGGGAAGGCCCACTTTGACTTTGACTGGAATCAGCCAATAACAGTAACTCTTGTGAGCTATTGTTGCTCATCATTTCACTTAAATGTTGAGAGAACAACATGTACTGACATCTGAGCTCATGAAGTCAGTATCTCTTCTAGTTTATTATGTACAGATGCAAAGGCAGGAGGGACTCTCAGCCCTTCTCATCTCTGATATATTCGGTCAAAGAACCTAAGTAATCTTATCACTTAGGAGCAACTTGTTTTTGAATTTTTGAAGCAGCAACTTGTTTCTTGTTCATCATCTTATCACTCATAAAACTACATCTATAATAAATCTTTGTAGGCAATTTTTTTTTTTTTATACCAGTAGCTGTATAAAGTTTTTTAATGATATATAACCTGTTTCATTAGCAATCATACAATTACAATTTTTGATGAAATGATAGATATCTTCCACCAAACTCAGGTGGTGGTTCCTTGCAGATGATGGAGCAAACTTCTTGTTGTTGGTTTGTGTTGATAGCTGGTGAGGTCAGGAACACTTGGATGTTAGCTGATCTACTTCTCATTTCAAGTCATATTTCTCAATAGTGGATTTTTAAGATCAAGTCTCTTTAAATGATCAACACTACTACCATCTGCACACAGGACAAAGTCAAATATTAGCCAAAAGCCAGAAAATGATCTGAAAAGCTATTTCCCATTTCAAATCACTTGAAGAAAAAGTAATACTGAGCTTTCTATTAAGCCTTGTGGATGGCATTGCATGAATGTTTTCAGTACATTTTGTAGAGTATTTTTAGTACATTCCAAAGAATCCTAAGCATACATAATTCAATCTGAAGTTATAATTCTATTTATATGTCACATTTGTGGAACATATAATATGTTAAAGATGCATGTGTTATATGTCACAAAAAAAAAAAAAATAAGGCTGCATCTCCAATTTTTTACTCCTTCCCCCTCTTTTTTTTTCCTTTCTTTCCCCTCCCACCGCAGCCCAGATTTGAAAAAAGAGAAGAAAAAAAAAAAGAAGGAAGGAAAAGAAATATCCTGATCAATGGATATAATAAAAATCTGAATATGAAAAATGAAAAATCTGGGTAATAGGTCTGCACATTGCAAGTGCTGATACTGGAATCACCTGTTTCCTTGCATTTGAATCACAGTCCAATGTCCTCTAACAGGAAAACAATGACAAGAAGAAGAATGAACTTATATAAATATCTAGACAAGAATCTTCATTCACAAGTAATTCCTTGGGTTCATGCAGAATTTTTGGTGATTATGCAACATGAAATGGAAAATTAATGCCTATGTTTATTTCTATTTATTTAATAATATGAAAATATAATGTTGACATTATTTATGAACAGATCAACTGAAGGATAATACTCTGTGATGCATATATGAGTTTTGTTTGTGTGCACACATGAAGTAGAATTACTATTATTTTTTTTTGTTTTGTCATAATCATAGCTTGACTGGTATTCATCTCATTTAGACAGTTTGCTAAGAAGCCTCCCACATCCATCTCCAAGATCACTTTGTTAATCATTTGAGTTTGAACTAACATCCATCCTGTCACATAAAAGTAGTCAAAGCCACAGCAAATGGTCTTCTCTTCCTCTTTTATAGTACATGCAGGTGAAAGAGGTGAAAAAAAAAAAAAACAGTCCATGCATGGTGGTGATGCCCACCTCTTAATAGATTCAAGACCACAGTACACCTACTCCACTTCAAGGTACACTTCTTCCAAAGTCAAGCTGCATTTTGTGAAGCTAGAAACCTGGAGCATTTCCTGCAACCCTGTCTTAAACTTGTTCATGCTGTGCATGTGTAGTGTGTGCAGTTGATGGAGAGAGAGAGAGAGAGAGAGAGTCTCACTCCTGCTTTCTCTGAGTAATTATCTTTGACTAATGTTTCTCCTCTGCAGGAGACTTTCCACAGTTGAACTAATGTTCCATCTATGTCTACTTGAACTCCATGTCCCACTCAGTTAAAGATTGTCCTGCGCCTCGTGTGAATGGAACCATTGAGGAAGAGAAGGTTTTTAGCTATGGTTTTGTGATCAACTATGCGTATTCTTATGTTGATTGTGTTGTATATGAGAATGTCTTCAAGAAATTTTCATCTGCAGTTTGGCTTATCATGGATCTTTACAAGACAAGAGAGAAAGAAAGAATTAGAACCTTTCATCTGAGAAGTTGAGCAGAACTAGATTTAACTTAAACATGTGTCAAAAGTATTACAAAAAATCTCTTTTGTAGTTAGTCCTCAGCGGCTCCCCCCACCAAAAAAAAAAAAAAAAAGGAAAAGAAAAGAAGGGAAAAAAAATGGAGGAAAGAAAAATCTAATGATGCTTAGACTTGTGATCTCCAGGCCCATAGTAATCTTCATGAATTCTAGGTATCCTTTGATCGGCTCCTCCTACATTATCTGTATCAGAGCAATGCCCACTTTCTCTGCATCGAATCAGCGCAGCACCGGTTCCTCTTCTTGTCATGGAAACCACCTTTTCCTACCATCAAAACACAGGTAAAACCTTTAGAACGTAGAGCAACAGTAGCAAAGAGTCATTATAGAGTGATAGCACTTCACTTACATGGAGTTTGCGGTTAGAGCCTCTGTGGTTTTGCCTCTCCAAGTGGATCCCTAAGTGAAGAAGAAGAAGAAGAAGAAGAAGAAGAAGAAGAAGAAGAAGAAGAAGAAGAAGAAGGTTAGTTCTGGTGGATAACAACACCTTTACCTCAGATGAAACTCTACCTCAGTGTTAGCTTTACCGTGAGCTGTGGATAGCAGCAGTAGGAGCAAGAGGACGAAGGCCACTGTGGAAGAAGACCTCATCCTGAGAAGTCTATGGAAGAGCTAGCATCAGAATCAAGAGGGAAGACAGAAGAGACTTGAAGCAGTGATGTTGGAACTCCGTGGAGGCATTGATGGGAGCTGTGAGGAGGAGGGATGGTGGTGTTCTTTTAGTTATATACATCGATGGCCTACATCCACAAAGACAGCCTTCCTTCCCTGATCAATATTATTATGACACTCTCTCGAGGGCTGCTGTCTCCACAAACTGTGGGTGTGGTTGATGTTGCAGGCCTTGAAGTACTCCCAAAGAGACAAATCCTGGAGTTGAATCAATCAGCACTAAATCATTGGCTCCATCATGCCATGGACATCGAAAGCTCACCTGGGGAAGCATCCGGATGGAGAGCAGGAGAAGGAACTCGGTGGGGCTCAAGCTCATGGTGACAGACAGATAGGTGGCGACTCAATCCAGCATTCCTGTTCTTTTTCCCGCAGCTTGTCCCCAGTTTGCTGGGCAAGCAGGAGGACTAAGTGGAAGCCAACGTTGGCCATGGCAGACACTAATCTCTTCTTCACAAACACATTACTCGTTCCGTTCCTTGATGCGTGTGTCTCTCTGAGAGAGAGAGAGAGAGAGAGAGAGAGAGAGAGAGAGAGAGAATGTTTCTTGTAATAATGGTGGAGAAATGTTTTGCGTCTCATCCACAGCCAATTTAATGCGATTAATCAAACCGATAGATCTGCACTAACAAGTGTCTAAGATTTGGAAACAGTAATATTCCACGACAGAATGATTTGCCACTACAAACTCATTGGTTTCTTCATCGGTCTACGAAGAGCTCGTGTTGTTTCTGTCTTCTTGTCAACGGTGTCGGCACCCACTTCAGTTCTGGTGGAAATGTATTTATATTTCATGATGACGTTGATCGCATGACAAGTGGAAATCTATATATCATGTCGCCATTGAATCAACGTCCAATCATGAGAATTCCCAACAACTAAATCTATCTACTTCACCTATCATCCCTTCGTATCCTGCTGTATCGATGTATTATTATATATAATACGATCGATCCTTGGATCCCAAATAAAGACCCTCCTCACGCTATCTCAAGTGGATATGCAATGTGGATCCATCTCAAATATTTCGAATTGGACTACGGGTTTCGGATCGTTGGTCGCAACACCTGCCATCTCCGATCTCGTTCCTGCCTCTTATCTCCAAAACGCCAATCTCAATGACCTAATAACGGAGGCGAAATCGCATCGGACGGCTCATAACGCCGCGGGTGGATCCCATGTGGAAGCTACAGTCGTGTCGCCCCCGTTCAGTCTTCCTCGGACGTCTACCTTCGTGTCCATCGGTTCTAGTTATGGGACCCACGACAGCAGACGTGGGGTTAGTTTCCCCTTTTTTTTTTCTCTGGCTTTACATGATGTCATCTTCTTCCCCCCTCGAACAAACCGCCAACGGGAGAACGGAGGATGGGAGCAGAGGGCACGGTGGTCAAGATCGATGAAAGAGAAAGAAAGATCTCATTCTTTCCTTGTCGTCTGTTTCCCCGATCGACCCCTCCTTGTTGTAGTCTCCCTCTTGTTTTTTCTTCTTCTTCTTCTTCTTCTTCTCTTTTGTTCTTTGGTTCCCCGGTGGTGGGACTGAGGTAACGGGGGAGCAGAAGGAGAGGTGAGAGCGGGCGAGCGGCGATGGCCGACTCATGGCTCGCCAAATGCGTGGGCAGCGCCGCCGCCGCCGCCGCTGCAGCGACCATCGCAGGCCCCCGCGCCCGCATCGGAGGGGGTGTCAGGCAGGTATCGCGCTTTCTTCCGTTTGTGGGTGAGTTGGGAGCATCAAGAACTGATCTGTTTTCCTGCTTTCGGGTTGTGAGGGTTGATTCTCGGGTTTTAGCGATAGGGTTTCGCATAATGCTTGCATTGTTTTTGGCCATTTGGTTCTCGTTTGGTGGGATCCCATTGGAACGACATCGACTCCCGAGCTACCACATCTCTTTACATAGTGGAGTATCATCGGGGAACTCACTGGAGGAATTCACTAGAAATAGACCAACATTATCGAGCATCGTGTCCTTGGATGCATGGTTCTTAACCATCCCACCACATATCAAGGTTACAAATTGCTGTTTGGTGAGACCTTTGCCTTTCTTTTTTTTTTTTTTTTTGGATGAAAATGCTTGGCGAAGACTAACCATCTAATGCCAAGATCCTCAGATTTGGCTAATGGAACCCTTTTGTAGTTGTAGGAACCAAGTACCTCTGTGATGAATGACAACAAGTATTGGAGGAAGCATAACCTATGACCATGAGAGGGGTGCCTAAGAAATGTGAATGATATTTGTCAGTCCTTTGATTATCTCTTGTATAAAATGCAGAACCAGGGCTAAGCTTGTCAGCAGTTAGTACAGTTTTTTAACTTTTATATGGAAAGAGTTAAGATTTTTCCACATTGTGTTTGAAAATGATTAACAGCAAAGGTAATGGACTGATACTCTAGGGAGGAATAAAAAATAATGACATGATATGCAGATTGACATTGTGAGGAGTGAATTGTAACAGCAATTCATTTGAAGACAATGATATGCACATTCTTACCATGATATGGACTCTGTTGAACTAGCTTGCCAACAATCATCTAGGTGTAAGAATAATAAAGGATTTGTACTGACTTCTATAAAGAATGGATGAGCTACTTCAATTAGGTTAGCTAGTGCCAATATGCATTGAACTTTCGATGTTCAAGCTTTACGAATTGTTTCATTTGAAGATAAGTCTCCTGTTTCCCATAACAATTCCCTCTTTCTTGGTGGACGTCTCCTTGTCTTCTGCCGAAATACTGGTAAGTACGCTCCTTGTGCTGTATACTCAAAACACGGGTGACTTGCATATATTATTTTTGTCTTTTGTTAACCTCAGTCATCTTTTTTGACAATGTGGTTCACATATGGTACATCTCTCAGTGATGCTTTATCTGGCGCAATTTGTTCAAAATAATTTACTTTATGAGAGGTGCATTCTGATGACCTCATTTGACATCTGTTATATGCTTTTATCATAGCTCTTGCATGTCTGCTGAGAAAATTGTTTGCGAGGTAGCGTTATAAAGAACATCAGAACCTTGTGATTGTTATCGTGTTGCATGTTTCTTTTATCTCTCACATGGAAACCGCTGTCTTCTTCCCATGATTCTTCTACAGCAATCAGGATCACATTCAGTGAACCCTGGTGAGACTATCTGGAGAATGGAACGAGTATATCACATCGGTGCAAGCAATGCTATGGGGTAACTGTCATGTCCTTTGAACATATTTTATTAGAAGAAAAAAAATCAAAGATAGGCCAGGTGCTTCTAACTTGTAATTGGAGAATCAGTTGTTGTTTTCAGAATTTTCATTTTTGGAATTTTTGCTGAATCTTTCTTTCATTTTACTGAAACATATTCTGCAATTTGCTTCTAACTAGAATTCTATCATTATGTTTTACTGCGTGATAGATGTCCTAACTTCCATTCTTTCTATTTCTGATTTATGCTTGCATTTTCTTCCATGCAAGTACTGCATAATCTGTGGGAACAGTTTCAACAAATGTTCTTGGAGTCGGGTTTAGAACCAAATTAGTTTTGGACTTACAATCAGTTTCTCTTGATCAAGCAAAGCCTGTGCATTATATATGGCAGTTTTGCAACTTTATCTCTCCTGAATAAAAAGATGGATTACCCATTTCTTACGTCAGGGTACTCAGCAGCATGTAAAATGAGCATCTGTAATCTATGTGAGGTATCTGAACACTGCTTTGTTCATGTTGACCAACTCTACAGTTGTTCGCTTTTGGCTGCTTGCTCTGCTTTAAACTAAATCATTGGCTCTACTGAATCATATTTATATTTATGCCCCCGATTGCACAAGGCTATAAGCATCACCCTTCACAAACGCATGGAAATTGTGTTACTGTATCCTCTTACACACTTCTGCCAAGTTCTTGCTAGATCTGAACTTCTATTAGCTGGCCATCACTAAGTATGAATGTATGCCCTTATTATATTAGCCTAGTCTGTTTGTACATATGCACTGTGGCAATAGAATTGCGAGAAAATATGGCCTGATTCAAGTCACTCTAGACAGCATTTCTGATCATGTTGGCTTCCTCTTATCAGACCGGATGGTGTAGGAAACAAAAAATGGATAAAATTTTGTGATCTTATGATTCAGATTGTCATTCCAGGGCTATAATATGGGGTTAGAGCTATTCTTCCATTTTGCTTACTAGTATTTTTAGACAACATTTCTGATTCAGAAGTTTCTTTATGACTGATAGATTGTTTTATATTAACAAATTTAATAAGCAGTGGATGGCAAATGCATGTTATTTATACTGCCACCATGATGCTTCAGATTAAGCAACCGTATCCCCCCCAAAACAAGGCATCAAGCCAGAGTATATATATGATAATAAAACCAGCAACTTGTCTTGTATCAAATCAAGGAGGTAAATTTGCACCATGCTAGCACATAGCAAGTGAACATTGACATGTAAACTAATTGAGGACTAGCCTATAAGCAACTTGAAATTATACAGTTTGGAAATTTTCCTAATAGTTGTGCTGGATAGTTACAATCTAAAGATACCATATTTTGGTACTTGCAGTCTTGGTTTCTCATTGCACACACTTGTTAGAATTTTAAAGCATTGTTGCCCTGTGACTTAGATAATGGTACCAGATGATAGTGTATGAGAGTGGTCGGGTGGTTCATTGACAAAAGATGTCTTGGTTCCAGAGCTTTTAATTCTCCAACCTTGTCGAACAATCTTGGGCAACCGGTAACATCAAGGCATTTGGTGGATCTTGGAGCTGTGCAGAAGATATGGACAAATTTGTACTGCGCCATCCATACACATAGGTAGGACACACTGTGCAAGAGAAATCAATAAATGAGGAGCAGGACAACGGATTGCAGAGGCACAATTTGGGTGGATGTAATCTTTTTACAAGAGAATCTTCTGGGTTCTGTACAAGTTATCATGCCTGCTCTATGAAAGAACCAGCCCATGCAGGCAGTGAAGCAAAGTCCTATTTGTGTTAGTCGTCAGAAAGCTCATTCAGATCTATGAAGGGGAAAAGAAATTGTCAATCATCATTTGGATATTGATGGTGTCAATCACACCAGAAAGTGTGCAGATCAATCTGTTGCCTTCCCATGTTTCTGGGCCAACAATTCTGTGAGCCACTTTGGTGATGTCAGCTGTAATGACTTCCCATCTGAAGCATCTCTAGCTGATAGGCATGGTGCTTCAAACATCGAATTGAGGTTTGGTCAGCCATCTCAAGAATGCCCTATTTTTTGCAAGTTCATATCCAACATGTGTGCTGGAATTTGGAGCTACCTGTAACTCGGAGAAGCCACAATCGCATCAGGAACTAAAGCAACAAGGTAAAACCGATCAGCAACATTCTTTTTTTCTTTTTGGGTATTCATTCATGATTCAGCAACATGCTTAAATGATTCGGCTTTTTAACTCGTAGATGACACCTATTTTTGCAAATCTATAAGAGTTTCTGGATTATTTTTATACTTAAATCTATAACTCGTACATTTTGAGAAAATGTACGAAGTTGCCATGATATTTAGATTGCAATGCTGTATAATCATGTAGAGATTTTCCTCTTATAGTCAAAAGATATGCAGGAACATAAGTGAAGCACTGCAATTTTATATAGAGCTATCTTTTTTTAGAAACAAACTACAAAATTGTTGTACATCACAGTGATTTAAAAAGGCGCTCGGGCACTCGCCTAAGCGCTTGGGCGAGGCGAGGCCCGAGCGCCTCGCTCAATCTCCAGGCGGCACGCTTCAAAGAGGCGCTGGCGCTTGCCCGAGCCCAGGCGTCGGGCTCTTCAGGCGAGCGCCTGGGTTAAACCAGGCGACCGAACTAGGCTTTTAGTTTTGCTTCGATCATTCGCGGTCGATTTCGACCGTCAGCAGTCGATTGAAGGAGAAATCAATTGTCGGCGATCGATTGAGGAAGAAATTAATCGTTGACGATCAATTGAGGGAGAAAAAGGGGAGAAGAAGAAGAAGAGGAGGAGAAGAAGAAAGAAGAAGAGGTTACATTCCATGCTCTCTTACACACTTCAACTGTCTTCTTCGATCTTTCGCAACCCAACGGGCTTAGCAACTTTCGCTGGCCTGTTGTGGCATGTTGTTAGCAGTTGGAATGTCCCATGCATCAATCACATACAGAATTCTCTATATGATTACCTTCTATAGGAAATTTTCAATGAAGATGTACATGATCCTATTATCTATTAATTTTTGGAGTCTCACTGTGCCTATGGTGATTGCAACTTTTTATGGACTATTGAGTTAGCAATTGAAAATTTGAAATGTCTTAGCGATGTCCTTGATCAATTAAATGTCTTTTTGTGTTGTGGGAAGGAATATATTTATTCATTACAAACAATCAAAGGGATGGAAGCATTTGGATTCATGCTCTACTTCTCTGTGCAATCACAGTTTATTGCCACGCGGATCTTTGGTAACCGCAACCCTCCCACTTTCACTGTGGCCCTCCTCAGCCATCTTACGTTTACCCCAACCCCCTTCCCCTGTTCCCTGTTGCATTAGTTTACCGCTGCATTAATTTGTATGAATTCATTAGGAGGTGGATGTACTGTGCATGCATAAGATACAGCAACAGCAGCTGCCTTCTTTGCTGTAGTGAATAATGATATTACAGATTATTATTGCTATTGCTGTTGTAATTAGTATTACTTTTTAGTTTTTAGTTTTTGGATTGCTATTGCAAGTTTAATGTGTTATTTTAGTTTTTAGTTTATTGTTATTAATCATGATATATAAGTTTTAAATTATAATATTCGAGAGCATCTCATTTCGCTTGGATGAGCACTAGTACCTTGGGCATTTTGAGACCGTGATGCATTTTGATGCCTAGTGCTTTTGACTACACTGGCCATCATCTAAATTATTTTCTAATCACTTACAATATGTGCTTGCCTTTAGTTCCTCTGAACAATTAATTAAATAATTTTAACTAATGCTGTAGGCAAAATGAAATAACTATCAGTGTACTCTTACTGTGTTGTCAAGGATACAAAGTTCCTTATGTCATAGTGGTCTGATAAGAAAAGGTGAGATTTTTTGTGTTGTAAAATGAGTAAGCTGATTTGTCCCTTTTCTTTGGTATTTTAGACTAGTCATATAAATAGTTTAGGCTTCAGAATATTGTTGGTAAATGATTGGATGATGTTGGATGTTCTAACTTGTGTGTTTAACTAATTATTCTTTTTAGTTTCTTGATCTTCAAAGAATTAAATTTTAAATATTTTTGTAATAAGTTATAGAATTTTTAGCTTATGTAGTTTTAGCAATGGATCACTTAATCTTTTATGGTTTACTCATATCTAAAATAACACATACATTTTCAAAAACTTAGCATATAAGCTCCTCCTGTCAAGTCTGAGTTAACAAACGTTAGAGTCTGCTTACGTGGCATGCTGACTCATAATAAATTATTAATATAATGACACTTGTAATTTAAGTTTAATAAAAAAAGGGTGATTTTGCTTGTGTCTAAAATAACTCATGTATTTTTAGAAACGTGACATATAAGCCCCTTCCGTCAAGTATGAGCTGACAAACATTAGAGTCTGTTTACGTGGTATGATAACTCACAATAAATCATTAATATAATGACACATGTAATTTAAGTTAAAAAAAAAGGTCTATCTTGTCGAGGAAGAGGAAACGACAGAGGTTGTAGCGGAGAACGAAGGCAGAGAAATAGAGGTAGGAGAGGCCAGAGGCGAAGGTAAGGGAGAGTTAGACAACCACATCATAGGCATGATGGGTTGGGGCATAGGAGATGATGAAGTAGGAGGAAGTGAGGACGAAAACATCTGCGAGGAAGAGGGACCAAGAGATCATTATGTACTTAACGTCAGACTGATCGATGCACATCCACCTAAGACAGTAAGTACCATAAGCTCCTAAGATTGTCGCCAGTATCCACCTAAGACAGTAAGTACCATAAGCTCCTAAGATTGTCGCCAGTATTGTACACACTGTCAGCTGCTGGTAAGTATGTTTAAATTGGATGTTTTCAGAATAATATATTCTCGGTGGATGAAATTGTACCAAACCAGATCAGCATAACAAGAGTGAGGTAACAATAGAGTTCATCGATCATTTTGTATCTACACGCTAGGCTTTGACTAATCTTGGTTTGTGATAAAAGCGAAGATTGGACTCCCAACTTTTGATGACAAATCTTACATGTCAGAGGTTTTTTTTTTTTTTGTTACTGTTATTTCAGGGATTGCATTAGAAGAGGGCTCTCTGTCAAATATGGCGCTCCTGATGAGGTCGTTGATTACTTCAAAGATCAAAAGCTTTACATAAGTGAGTGATTCTGCTAACATAAGTGGGCCCTTTTTGTTTTGTTTTTTTGGTTTAATAGAATCAAGAGTCTATTGATCTTCATGGGCTTCAGTTTAATGTGACCAAGTTTTTCGTTGAGTAGTGGAGTTTATCCCTGTCCTCAAGGTCGTTAGAATAACTTGCTTTTATTGATCAATTAATTGTTTTTGCACATCTTATGACTTTGGAGGTATTTCCCTTTTGATTTTTCGCTAATCCGACTGTTGTTGTAGGGTTTCTTGTCAATTCTGGTTATTCAAATGTTTTACATGGCATTGACGATTTCTCGCCCTCGAAAGTACTAGGATATCCACTAGCGAAGATTAGCTTTGGGACTGTTGATACACATGACGAGTGTCCCTTTTACTGTTTATTTTCATATTTTTGTTAGTAAAATCAATTACATTATTATAAATGGATCTAGATGTTTCACTTTAATAACTAATAACTATAGAAATGTCAATATAAATTTTTAAAATGTAAGAATCAAGATACTAAATGTAGCTAACTAGATAAGGTAATATGATTTATAATTATTCCTCTAAATAAAAAATAATTATATTTCTTTAAAAAAGAAAATATATCACTTTTTATTTGTTATACATATATTCATGATTAGAAGATGAATATATGATTAGCCTTGCATTTCTGTTAGAGAGCATGACATTGTCAATTGGCTCTACAGCTTACAGTAAATACATAAAATGTAGTAGGTCTTACGAGGAACAGAGCAGAAGGCATTTTAGTTGTGTGTGTGTGTGTGAGATTGGCTTAGCGTGCCGCTGTCATCAATTTTGGTTCAAATCAATTTTAGTTATGAAACCAAAGTTTCCAAAGAACCTCATCAGCCATCTCAAATAATTGATTCTAAAAGACTGGCACAAGAAATAAGACCATTCAAAGGCAGACAAATATTCTCGCATCTAAATAACAACAGCTGGCCACACTTTGAAATGCAAAGACTGGTCGTGAGTAGAAGGGAACACACAAGATGAAGCAGTCAGACTACAAGAGACACAAAAGTGAAGAATCGAATCACGTTACAGTGCTAGAAAGAAATTAGAAAAAAAAGAAGCCAGATTCAGTTTTAGATCCGGTAAGAACAAAGTATCTCACTCTCTGTGAATTCTCTAAGAGTATGGAATAATCAGGGGGAAGCCAGATTCAGTAAAAATCTGTGGAGCTCCCTTTGGGTTCTCTACTGTTATATTTAGATGCTGAAAAATTATGGTTAGCCACACCACTATTATATTTAGATGCTGAAAATTATGGTTAGGCATCCAACACTCCATGAATCCCACCTTTCCGAGATCACCACACCACTATCTACATTTTCGGTTATTTTGTTCACAAAGAGAGAAGTAATGGGCATTGCATTCTCAGTGACTCAGAAAGTCAGTCTGGGGGATTCAACAATCTGGTAGGGGATCATTGAGATCTGGTATTGCAACGAAATCTTTGCGTCCAGGTAGCGAACAAGTTGGAACGGTGGTGGGTTGACGACACGATCCATGTAATCGAACATCCTCAAGAGCCACCTGAACAGTACTTGGTAACTTGGACAACTCCAAATGCATCTACACAAAACAAATCAATCTTGAGAAACTACTACCAATTCCTCAAATCTCATTTACAGTAAACATGTGTTGTCAGACGATGTGTTAACTAGTTAAGTAACAAACACTGTCAGGGAGGCTCAAGAAACCGACGTGACTGGAGCCTTCTTCTTTGAACCTTAAGATTTTGGGTTCTTCCTGATGGGTCTTTTTATGATAAAAACAAAAAACCACTAAACCTCTAGAGAAACATCACCACATTATATGATTCATAAAGAAATAAAAACCAGTCGATCCTCTTTTCAAATGATCAGTTGAAGCTTTAGAGGAACCAAAGGGTGATCGTGTTTCAAAGTACATCGACCTTCTACCGATCAGATACTTATTTTTCAAATGCATTTCAGTAGCTAAACAGTATTTAAACTCACACGAGGATCTCAGATGTATGTCTGGTAGGAGAGCTAATATGTTCTAAATCTAGGAGAGATGGGTTGAGTTCATAGATATTATTCATAAGAAACTAACAAATATACTTTTGTCCTATGTTATCACATCCTTTACCAATATAACAAACCAAAGCCAGCTGACAATGGAAGACACATGAGTTTATTCCGGTAATTTAGTCAACATGCTTCGGTTATAACTCCATGTCTCATAATAAGCCTTCTAAATCCCTAGTGGACTATAGCATTTATCCCCTAGCATTAAAAACAAAAATTTCAAACCCACTTTCCCTACACAAACGATCTTTTACTCTCTTCCTCACATTAGTTCTGTGGAAACTTAAATTCAGGTGCATGGTGGAAGCCCCAAGTGAATTAAACACCAAAGGGAAAGGAGGGGCGGGCTGGGATTCAAACTCGCATAACTATCAGAAGCCCAATGTGGCACCAAGCATATTGAGCAACAAGAAAGACCACAATATTGATCTCAATTGAAGCGGAGCTAAATTTAGCTGTTTCCAGTCAGATGGCTTTCTTCCCCAAGTGCAAGAATCAGATGGCGCACTAAGTGGGCTACACCTGAGATGCAAAATGCATGCAATGCACACACACACACACACAAAACAACAACAACAAAAAAAAAAAAGAAGCTGCTTAAGCTAGTAGACGACGTAGTTCTGCTGTGGTGGTATCTATCCTGCGGGACCCGGTTCTGCTTCATGTCACACAGGTTACTAGACTGGCACAGACTGCTGCATGTCCTCTCTACTAATAGGGTGGAACGCCGCTGTCCCACTCGACAAATATCTCGCGGAGACCAGTCTACCACTCGTGCTATACTACGAGGCACGGGGAAGCTAGCGTCGACACATGCTTTGAATGGTGGCTGAGAAAGAAGCCCTGCAGGCTTCAGATCCATTGCCGACTACAAACACGGAGGTTTTGACTGGGAAGACCCATATGAGTCACACTAGGAAGACCTAAAGACAAGCACAGTTTTGGTGGCATGCATCGTTGGGTCAACAGCAGCCGAAACCACAGTTGACACCAGTAGGAAGAAGGCTTCCGTCCCGACCTAAGATAAATTGGCCGATCGAAAGAAACGGCACACCGTACCCACAGAACAAGGTAGAGGGGAAAGTGCCGAAAGAGACGGAGATGGGCATAGGTTGTCGTGCTCACCTCCAGCTTGCGGTTGTCAGCCCGCAGCTCCTCCACGGCCCTCCGCAAAACCTCCATGTCCTGCTTGCTCCACAATAAACCATTACTCGCATGTATCACGACGTGGCTAACATATCCGAGGAAGAAGATTGATGAGTAATGGGGTTACCTTGTGAAGATTCGCCCGCTCCTCCAGCAGAGCCCTCTCTACCGTCTGCAGCTCCGGCTTCGTCTGCTCGCCCACCAACCCGAAGACAAAACCACATGCCATTAAAGACCGTGTTGACTGTAACCCACTTAAAGAGAGAGGAAAACCAAAAACAAAAAAGAGAAAAAAAAAAAGAAGAAGAAGACGACCACGCCGACATGCTTGAATACTTTCCTTACAACAACACGTCTCGACATTTGACGGATGCCAGCATTCACTGCTCACCAAACAGGACATGTCGGTAGAGAGAGAGAGAGAGACGGGGGGCGGGCGTGGGCTTACCATTTTCCTCGATGCTGGCCGTCGGATGGGCGCCGAAACCGGGATAGACGCAATCGACGGTGCACGCAGGTCTGCAACAACCTGGGAAAAAAGATCAAAAGAGAGAAGAGCGTCAGACAAAGCGTCCACGTGGCAACTCGTAGCACTCATAGCCGTCCAAAATGGATCAGGGACGTTTTAATTATTCGTGATAAAAGCCCTACCACGGACGCGACTGCTGGCCGTCATTTGCATCACACGCACACGATTAAAATCGAGAATTAGCGCAGCGACTTGTTTCACACCCACGGATCTCGTTACGGTGGAATCATAACGACCCACGACGCCTGCCGCTCACAACGCGCGATGAAACAAACGAGCGGGGGCATTTTGGAGATTTCACGTCTGGTTTTCTTTTGTTCTAGTAGTGATTTGGTTACCAGCCCAAAGAGACTCATCCACCTACCCGTCTTCTGATTGGGGGAACATAACTGCTTCCATCTTTTTTTTTTTTTTCTTCCTCCATCTCTTCAAGTCTTTTGTGACGTGTATGTAGCACACGCTATACCCCACGAAAACGTTGGAATGAAGTGGGCCCACCTACCCCCGTCGAAACAAAGAGTCGACAGAAAAGAATGGCGTCGGATGGATCGAATCCTTAAGAGGAAATCTCAAAAAAAGTTATGGAAAAATTACTTGGGATAAATTTTAAAAAAAAAATCTCGAGAAAGTAGAGTTCCGTCTTTCAACAAATTCTTGGAAGAACACCAAATGAAGAGACCGATCCGAGAGAAGAAACAAGTGATCTGATGGAAAAAGAGAATGAAATCCGAGGGCAAGGAAAGATCCAGAGGCGTTGGGAGTTAAATCCGATTCGACGATGACGGGGTAGTGTTCTCGTCATAAGATGAAGGCGAAAAAGGGGAAGCGACGAAGTGGGACGGAAGGGTGGCTCACCTTGGTGCGACTGTCTCCCGATGGGGTGGCGGGGAAGCGGGACGTCGGCGCCTTCGGGGGCTTTTCCGCCGAGATCGACCCCTCCTCGCCGTCGCTCGCCGACACACTGCTGTATCCCTCCAGAGGCGACTGCGGGCTCGCCCTCCTCTTCCCCTTCCTCTTCTCTGCCGCTTCGTCCTCCATCTCCTCCTCCCGCGTCGCGGAGAGGATCCGCGGAAGCCTCATCATCCGCGGTCTCTTGATCCGTCTTCCCCACTCCGGCAACGGCGCATCTGCCGCAGCCGACGACGTGGACGGCTTCTCGTCGGCCTCGCTCCCCGGCTCGGGGCGGCTCCCTCGGCGAAAGCTAAGGAGGACGGTCGCAGCGAGACGGGGGTCGAAAAAAGCGTCGTGGACCCATTCGTCGGGGTAGCCAGCGGCGGCGGCGGCGGCGAAGGCGTAGACGACCATGGGAGACCGAACGAGAGAACCCTAGCGAAAGAGAGGACGAAGCGAGAGAGAGAGAGAGAGAGAGGTGGGTGGAGGGTTGGCGAAGGAATGGGGGGAGAGATGGGAGGCTCTGACAAAAGAGAAGGCAGGAGTGAAAGCATATGGTCTATCGGCGTGTGTTTACTGCATATATAGTCCGGGGGAATACAGATGGGCCCTTCGTAACTAAAAAGGTCTTTTTCTATTATAATCGCTATTAAATAAAGGAGATATTCCGGTTTAGTTCACGTACCAAAACGTTCACTCACGGACGTACCAGCATCGGCAAAGGAACGTGGGTCCACCGACATCGAGCTTCGGTGGCCAGCAGGCGAGGAACACGCAAGTCCGTCTCACGAGGGGTTCCCGTGCCGCTCTGATTAAAAGATGAAGGATTAAATTCAGGTCCCCCAGCGGGCATCCCCAAGATCTACTCACAGAGGGAATCTCTACACCTGTGTCGTGGAGCCCACCTTGATGCGTAAACTCGGTTTCCACGGGCCCGGCCCGCGAGGATCCGACCCGACCCGATCTAATTGATTGCCTATAAGAAGGAGCGGTGAAGGCTCGACGCGTGAACCGTACGCTCGTTACCCCTCGCACGAGGGAGAGGCAACCGCTCCTCTCTTCTCTGCTGCCGTCTCCTCCCCCCTCCGTCGTCATCAATCCCCTGCTGCCCTATCGGCGGCCGTGTAGCTCCAAGGAGGTACGTCCCTGTTCGCTTTTCGAACGATGTCTGCGTTCACTTGTTGGCAGACGAGGCCTGGTCAAGAACCCCCACGAAATTTCTCATATCTGTATCTCCGATTGGTTACTTTAGGTTTCAGCATCTCGTGATGGATTCGGGTTTCGTCGATGTTCCTCTTCCCATGGATAAGATTTCCCTGAGCAGCGTTCAAGAATCCACCGGCCGGATTGGTAGTCCGGAGAGGTTCTTGTTGATTTATAATCTTCCTTGTAATTTTGATGTTGTAGCTGGGATTTCTCATCAGTTCTAAAGGAACCCTAGTAAGGAGAACCAACATCGGCATCAATGATGTGAAATATGAGGATTAGATGGTTGGATTATAGAGTGGGTGATGAAGAACTCTTAGATTTAGGACATTTAAATTATTTCACTGCGTTAGTCAACTTAGTATGACCTCATAAAATAAATTAGTAGGGAGTCTTCTCTTACCTATGCCGACTAATATCTTTTATGAATTCTTGTAAGATGACCTCGAAAAGTTTATCGAGATATGATGCTTGCTGCCTAAGAGATCATTGAGATATGCTACATCCGCCACCGTTTCTTGTAGAGAACAAGCAAGTTGTGAAGGAAAAGAGGATGAGAGTAGGATCACTAGTTCTAATTTATGCAGTTCTGATACTTCAGAGCTAAACAGTCTAGTCCATATGAAATTTCCTTAGCCAGATGTCTTATTTCACCAAATTGGTGGATTCATATATAGAAACTTACAATTGGCAACGATAAAGCGTCAGTTGATCTAGTATAACTCACACAACATACAATGTTGTTTTGACTCCTGAGGAATCCTAAAGAGCATACTAGTTTGTTGTAGCTTACCTTCTCAGTGTATTCTTTTAATTTACCATTTTAGGGAATTAAGCATTTTGAAACATGGAATCTTATACTCCAACCAAGTGCTCTCTCAACCTTATATATTAACTTCGTTGCTAGCATATTCAAATAAAATGTCCCCATGGAATTCTGTTATTCTTAGAGAAGTGTTAATTTGGGTGTTCTATTAAAGCTTCTATTGCCATTGTTTATGGCAACATTTGCTGATCAAATAGATCAAACATATGATACTTTCACCATCGCGGTGTATGTCATGTAGAATTGGAATAAATCAAGGTTTGCCATCTCGTACTGTATCGATGTACGGAGCTCAGCTCGATCTGGTATAATATGAGCATACCGAGCGGTACGCTCTGGCATACTGCTCGATATATATAATAACAATTATGATAATAATAAAGTTAAAAAAATAAAAAGGATGACGTCGCCTCGTTCCTTCTCCCCACGCAGGAAGATGTTTCTTCTCCCCGTATGGGGAGAGCAAACATCCTCTCACCCGAAGTCTTGACGACATCGTTGACGCTTCATCGCCTTGTTTCTTCACTCCCCATAGGGAGAAGAAATGTCGTTTTCTTCTCCCCACGGTGCGAAGCATTTTCTCCCCGTGAAGCCTCGCCGAGGCTTCTTCTACCCGTGGGCGACGAATCGGGATTGTCGAGGGAGAGCGGCGTCGGATCTCCAGGTCTCCCTTTTCTTCTTTCTCTTCTTCCTTCTCCCTTGGTTGATACGCCCAACAGTTACTGACCGATTTCGAGCAATTACGGGGCGGAAACAACCCCAATCGATGGTACTGCCCGGGTGTCAGATCTCCAGGTTCTCCCTTTTCTTCTCTCTCTTCTTCCTTCTTCCTCGGTTGGCACCACCCGACAACGGGTGGCAACGGTCGATATCGACTATTACCGGCCGTTTTTGAGCGGTTATGGGACGAAAACCGACCCAATCGGTGGTACCTCCTGATACGGGCGGTACCAATCGGTATTGCAAACCTTGGAATAAATAATGCATCGTGTGCTAAGTAACAAAATTAAAAAGGAGATCCAGTACATTAGGCCAGTGTGGTTTTCGGGTCTACATATGTTTGACAATCAGATAAAGAAAACATTGTAGTTTCGCATGCTTGTGTCTGCATACTTGTGAAAAATGTCCTCAATATTCGACATTTCTGGATGGTCACTGCCTCTCATCCAAATGTGTTGAAACCTAGTACTCATGATGAGCTTCTTTAACATGAGTTCATGTTTTGCTTGTGACGCTTGTAGGAATCAGACGTTTGTTGTTTTGTTATCAGCAGGAAGCTTCAATCCTCCAACTTATATGCACATGCGCTTGTTTGGTGAGCCTTTAGCACAACTTATATGCATTTGTGCTTGACCATTGCTCCAACTGAATCTACTTTTCCTGACGTTCTGGCTTGATAAGTTACATTCCTTGTTTGTCATTAGAAATCTCACAATATTATGTCACTTGATATTCTGCAATTGCAATACCAAATGCATGTAAGTAAGCACCTTATAGACTGCATATCAATAAGTTGCATCTGCATCCTTGTTTGGATACTGAATCGGTCATAATTATTGCACTCTTCTTGGATCTTTATATCTAACAGATTATAATTTATCCTAGAGTTGGCAAAAGATGCATTGGAAGCACAAGGCTACGTTGTCATAGGAGGCTATATGTCACCTGCTAATGATGCATACAGCAAAAAGGTGTAGTCTCTCACACTATCTATTGACGTATGCAGACGTTCATAAAAACTCGAATTACGTTAACACGGTGTTCGTACTGAAATAAATTAGGAGCAATAATGGTCTAATTACTTTTTCCTGTGAATTATGCAAATCAGACAGATGTTTGGCAAAGATTTTATATACACATGTATATATGTCTGTGTACATATATATACATGTATATATGTCTGTGTACATATATATACATGTCTATATGTATATGGAAAAAGAAAATTCATTAAGAGATTGTATTGCTATTTAGACTTATGAGTTTAGAAATGATCTTATTATAGATCCATGTTTCAGTTATTTTATATTTTTCATCTGAATATTAATTAGATTTTGTTTTGTGAGGAAATTTATGTTTAAAGCGTGGCTGTCAATGGCACTGATTTGGCAAGACCAAAACTAGTATTAGTTTCATGATTGAAGCACAGCTGCTAGCGGCACTGATTGTGCTAGTAAACATTGTGATTGATCTATCACCAGCCTTTTCATGCATACATAACTAGTAGACATGTCTATCGCTGGTCTGTGTATGGTAGTTTGTATTATTATTATGATGTGATTTTCCTTGAACATGATCCAAGCATCTTCAGTGTTCTTTACACTACGGCAAAGTAGTATCATCATGCAATAAGAGATTACTTGATATCGAGATTTGATGGTTAGGTAATTCTCGAATTGTCTTAAAAGGTCCAATCAATCGCTTAGGGTTTTCATAGTCTAGTTATATTTTCACTTACTACGCATATGTAGTAGGATGAAGTTATATTGTTTTTCTATTACAGTTGTATCGCCCCATGCTTATAATCTAAGTTGTACAGATTTTAACTTTTTCTTTGCCTTGTATAGGATCTTTTGCCATCCATACACCGAGTTCATTTGTGTGAATTAGCATGCAGAACTTCTTCCTTTGTCATGGTAGACCCATGGGAGGTAATTTAAATTGAGGGATTCTGTAGCATTCATATCCTATCGAAGAGATCAATTGGTTGTGTTATGGTGTCTCTTCTCATTCTTATATTTTTCTTTTTTTTTTTCTTCCGTAGGAATGTTTGTGCTAATTTTGCTGAAAGATCTACAACTGAATTTTCTAGGCATCACCCAAATTATTTACTGATCATATGTGCTTGCCTTTAGTTCCTCTGAGTGATTAATTAAATATTTTGCTGTAGGCAAAACAAAACAGCTATCAGCGTACTCTTACTGTGTTGTCAAGGATACAAAGTTCCTTGTGTCATGGTGGTTTGGTTAGAAAAGGTAAGACCTCTTGTGTTGCAAAATGAGTAAGCTGATTTTTGTCTTGTTTTATTGGTGTTGTAGACCAGTCATATAAGCATTCTAGGCTTCTGAATACTATTGGTAAAATGATTTAATAATGTTGAATATTTTTACTCATGTGTTCGACTAAATGATTGTGTTTTAGTTTCTTAATCTTCAGAGAGTCAAAAATATAAACATTTTTTGTAATAAGTTATGGCCTGTATATCATCAGTGTCCTTAACCTTCTCCCAAGAGATATGCTGATAGTTCACGATCTAACAAATTCTTACATGCATTGTGGTTTTGTGAATATTTGTGCTTTAAGCATATATCTTTCGTTGGATCCAATATTTTTTTTCCTATTATTGTGGTTGTAGAGTCTCTCAAGGTAATGCTTTTATGTGGCTCTGATCTACTAGAATCTTTTGCTACTCCTGGAGTCTGGATGCTTGATCAGGTATCTCTATCTATCTATCTTACCAAGATATTGTTCTTTTGTTGATCAAAACTCAAAGGAACCTGTAGTAACCTATGGCTATATTCATTTCGGAATCAATTTTATTTGGTTGATTGGACAAGGATTTACATCACATCTTCTGGTAAATTGTGTGGTTGATAGCATCCATTTCAATAGAACTGTCAGAAAAAATAAATTGTAGGAAAGGGTATATATGGCTAGGCTAACAACAAAGCTATCATAAGGCTGTTGCTGTGTTAGCTGTAGTTTATTATTATTATTATTATTATTATGCTATTATGCAGGCTTCTTTAGCAACGTTGTTGGGTATGACCACCTATCAAATTATTGCTGCTGAGTTAGGTTGACTGAGAGAGAAAGAGCAATTCTACAATGGTACTACTTATTGCTTTCCAGGTCAGGACAATATGTCAGGACTTTGGTATTGTTTGTATACGCAGAGAAGGGAAGGATATGGAGAAGATAATATCAACTAATGAGATATTGCAGGAAAATAAGGTACTAAGCTAACCAAACTTTGTAGATAATATATTTGGTACACAGTGTCAGCTGCTGCAAAGTATTATTTTCAAATTGGATGTTTTCAGAATAATATCTTCTCGGTGGATGAAATTGTACCAAACCAGATCAGCTCAACAAGAGTGAGGTGAGAATTGAGTTCAAAGTATCTACACTAGGCTTTGACTAATCTCGGTTTGTGATAAAAGCGGGAGATTGGACTTTTAACTGGGTTGACCACAGATCTTTGCATGCAGGAGGACTAAGGGATCGTTTCTTCTTCTGTTTTCTTATTTCAGGGATTGCATCAGACGAGGACTCTCTGTCAAGTATCTCACCCCTGATGAGGTCATCGATTACATCAAAGATCAAAAGCTCTACGTGAGTGTGTGATTCTTGATGCTTTCCTTAAGAACCCCCCTCTCTAAACATAAGTAAGAAGTGGATCAGAACGATGTTGCTGCTGATCCAAGTTTATTGTTCTCCTGCTCTCATAGTTTTGAGATCACAAACTAGATTTTATGGAAGTTAAAGACGGACTGTTGTACCATTATTATCTGGCTTATGCTGTTTCTTCTTCTTTTTTAATTTTTATCTTTCGCTTGATGAAATCAAGAATCTGGGTTCTTTGATGGGTTAGCAATTTGCCGATGACGCATCTTCTTGTCGTGATCAACGACATACCTACCTACCTACCTATGGTTCTTCTCATAATCAACTATCTGAAAGGTGTAAAGATCATCGTTGCGATTTCAAAAGAGCGAAAAATAAAAAATAAAAAACGACATACATACAAATTGTGAGCTTAATGCAGGCAGATAAAGGGCATGAGGTGGCAAGCATCTAAAAGCACGTCAAACAGCATGAAAACAAAGCCACAAAGCCATTCCAACAGGGAAGAAAAAGGACTCGGCATAGTTCTTGAAAACAAAAGAAAAAAAAAAAAGAGAGAAATGGAGCCAACATAGAGGGAAAAAGAAAACCGTAGAATGATCAGAGATCACAACTATTGGTCACCATTATCCACAAAACGAAACCAAGAAGCAGCATCAGTATATAGCATTCTTCTAAAGGTGGACGGACGGGGGGAAGAAACAAACAGCAGGAGAAACACAAGCTATGGAAGAAGAAGAAGACATGGTTTCTTTCGATTAGGAACCGTACCTGCAAGATGGGGTGGGACCTTCTTCCTTTCTGGGACCACCGACTCATGACTTGTTGCTAAAAATCAGTGCAGTCTCCGCATCCAAACCAAACACCAAGCCGACATAATTCTCCATCGACCCAACAAAGGGGTGGCGGCGCATCTTGAGGAAGACCAGAGCCGTGACGAAGCTATCGGAGCCGGCCTGGTGGGGGATCCCGACCCTCTCGACCCCCAGCGAGGTAGCCACCGAGGTGAGGCCCCCGTGGAAATTGTCATTCAAATGGATCATGCGCTTGATGTCGTACAAGACGGGGAAGAACTTGTGGAGGCGTTGCATGAACCCTTCCCGAGTCTCCGGCAACGGCTTACTAGTGAGGATCTTTAGCAGGTACGCGAAGTCAAAGGCGCTTTGGAAAGCTACCCAGTAAACGGAGTCGTCGAGAACGGTGCCGGAGGCGATGAAGAGCTCCGCGAACAGCTTGGCGTCCACACCTTCCTCCTGGTTCTTCTTGAAGTCCATCCCGGTTTTCGTGAGGAATTTTATGGAACGGGCGGAGAAGGGGTCGCGGCCGGCGTCGAACTCCCGGAAGTTGAACTGCCAGACGATGGGGCGGCCGGAGTCGGGGGAGGTGGGGAGCCTGCCTGCGGCGTTGAAGAAGGTTAGGCCGAGCTGGAGGAGGTGGAGGCGGTCGACGTTGGCGCGGACGTACTGGTAGTTGCTGTCGGCGAGATCCTGGAAGTCCCCGGTGTCGTGGATGATGACGACGCCGGGGAACTCGGTGTCCATGGCGATGAAAGGGAAGTCGTCGACGATGTTGCGGATCACGTAGATCTCAGATTCGAGGTTGCTGGCCCACACGTCGCGGATCTCGACGTCGCCGTTCTCCACCTCGTTATACATCTTGCGCCAGGGATCGGATCGGCCACGGAGCTGGGGAGGGGGCGCAGCATATGAAACCCCGGGAGGGCGAGCCAGAGAGAAACCACCCTCGATCTCGGCGGAGAGAGGATCGAAACCCAAAGAATCGCGAGAGAGGAACGGGGAATTTGGCGGGGATGTTTAGGGTTCTCGAGAGCGAGCGACCGAGCGAGAGAGACAGAGAGGAGCGATGAGAAGAAATGGAGGGAAAAGTTGGGCGGGTTTAAATAACGGAGAGAACAAAGAAGGGGAACCGCGGGAATCGCGTTTCCGACCGCCATCACCGATGCAAAAAATAAATCTGTGTTTTCTTTAGCCCAAAAAAATAAATTAAATAGAGGAAACACCATGTTAAGTATATTTGGAAGTTTCAGTTCCAAATAGACTTAACACGCGCTGTTTAATTGACACAAAAGGTGAGTCAGTCAACGTGTTGACTTGCTGGTCAACTTATTGAAGCAGAGATGGACCAAGGCTCTAAATTCTTCAAAAAAAAAAAAAAAAAAAAAGGAGGGCATCATCAGCAGCAGCAAGCATCGTTACCAACCTGACCTGCTTAATGACTAAAAGCTCTGCAGTACAGCAAACATCAGAAGAACAAAGAAGAAAGATCAGAAGAACTAAAAGCTCTGCTTAAAGGTGACCCGAGACACTTCAAAATGATCCATGTCAATCAATAATATGACGGTATAGATCTGCATTTTTTACTTGCTCTTACCATGCGATGCGGGCAGGCATCGAGGAATCTGAGCTGCAACCAACAGTGACCTCTTCATCTTGGATGCATTACCAAGAACAATCCGCAGCATCACACCGTCTCTCACTATGCAGCGTTTCATGCAAGATCTACGTGCTCTTCGGCGCCACTCCAAATCAACCAATCATGAGAGGACTTCATGATCTCTCTCTCTCTCTCTCTCTCTCTCTCTCTCTCTCTCTCTCACTATCATACAAATTTACCTACAAAAAGGAATAAAGATGTTTTTTAAGGTCAGTACCTTTTATCGCAAGTGTCACAATTTTCCATCAAAATGTTGATTGTTAGAGAAAATAAAGAGAGAGCAACTGGGTTGGTTGAAGCTTACAGAAAGCATCTCTTCATGTTGTGGTGAAGGTGAAGCAAGCATCCCTGTGTCCTTCCACCAAGAAACTTTGATTTCTTTTTCAACGGGACTTTTCCTGGCGAATTCCAGGGCAGACTCTAACTCTGCAATTCGTTCCTCTTGTCTCGAGCATATAAGTTCGTACAACCTTCTCTCCAGTTCGCTTGCAGGAACGCCAGAATGAACATTGTGGTTTTCATCCAAAGGCCCATGGCTTTCAGAAGTACCAGCCTCTTCACGGGCTAACTACACATTTGGAGAAGAAAATACAGCAAGATCAACCAAGAAAAAAATGCATATCGTGATTTAAATAAGCAATATCTCGCAGTTATGAATATAACATTCCCATCAGCAAACCAGAATTCTTCAGAAGAGTAGTACCTCCGTTCTTTCTTGTTCCGAGAGCTTTATAGAATCCTTCCCTCCTAAGCTTAGTTGCAGCTGCTCCAGTTCGAACAGTAGCTCTGCTTCCAGTTGATCCATACCTCGGTTCTCAGTGCCAAGCTCATAATTTGTACGCCTATCAGATTCCACGGTTGACTTAGCCGCCTCCATATGAAAATCTGCCCTGTGATTTTGGAAGGAGATAGGGTTGTAGTCACCGACATCTCTGCTACAATCCGATGATGAAGAGACAAAATTATGGTTTGATCTTATGACGCCAAAACCAGTGTCTTTCTTTGGAAGTTCTTCTTTAATTTCTTTGAGCAACACTTCCAATTGAACCCGGAGCTCTGTCATTTTGTTGAATTCGGTGGACCACCTGGACAGCGCGAGGGCCACACCTATTCCCATTCCTAGGTTAAAAGATACATCTTCAGGCTTCCTAGGTCCTGCAGATCAAGGATGTGATGTCGAACCCAGAGGCCATCGAATGGTAACACAAAACAGGGAATTAAAGCAAATATTTGATTGAAGACGACGCTAAGTTAAAATCAGAGTAATACCAAATTTTATGCTGAAAAATGGCATACGCAAACTACACTGCCAGCAAATTCAAAAGGATGAGCTATAATTTGAAAGCTGAATATCTTGCTGGGGAATTCTAGTTTCTGTAGTTCAATATGCAGTATAAGATCTACGACTTTCCGTCGTTATGGATGAGTAACCTCTTTTCACCAACTAATTCTTTTCCCTAATGTAAGCCTTTGGTTCACTTGTTGCAGTTATATTCCTCCGCATTTTTGCATCTACGAAAATGAAGAGAATAAAAAAAAAGAAATATTATAAACAAAATGGATGGGAACTGAGATTATAAACACCCTAAGAAAGTCCACCCTCCACAGAAAATTCAGAAACAGAGACCCGTCAATATGTGGGATTATTTGTGCTGGCGGCACTTCTCGAAGTGTCCCGACAATTAGAATTACTAGGTGGCATAAAGACATACTATTCAGAATTCATGCACCGCATCCAAAACAACCACAAGCCCATGAAGAAAACAGAAGTAACCCTTGCACAAGTCTTTCCTAACCTAAGTTCTTTCACACCACAAAGAGTAATACAGTAATACAAGGAAAGGGGACGCGTGAGTGTATCCTAAACTCTCCCTCCTTACGGTATCAAACTTAGATGAGAAATGGAGAGGAATTGGGAGTAACAGAAAGCAACTCTCTCCCATTTTGATCTTTATTTGGCAAAACAGTCCTCTGATCAGTTCTTTTCTATTATCCTCTCTTGTGATTATTCTCTTCTTTGTTCTCCTTTTGAACAAACAATTGTGATAAGAAATAAGAAAAGAGGTGCCTTAATCAGAGTTAAACATCAAAAAAGGAAACCCAGCAGAGCAGGAAAGCATCAAAACTTGTGACGGACTACTAAGATCACACTGTTTAGGTCTCACTTGTGGGCATGTTTCACCAAAGGTAAGTTCTTGGAGAGGTTCGACACTCCTTTTGGTTAAAGCCCCGCGACATTCTTCTAAGGTGCACCAAACATCAAACAGTTAGCTTGCAACTAAAATGATGCAAGAACTCGAGGCACTCGATCTCCCAAACGTACCTGCGGGAGGGTCCAGCGAGCGGACGCAATCCCTTCCGTCAATCCCCTCAGCCATCTTCGACTTCTCTTTTGCAACCTCCCTGTGCTCCGCTCGTCTTTCCCTCCCCTTCATCTTCTTATGAGGTGACGGCACCGAATGGCCCGATCCCGGTCCCGTCTCTCCACCGCGGCTGCAGAGCGACGGCTTCTGGAAGGGAAAGAACCGCCATCTAGGTAGGAACTTCCGCGGGGGGCTACCCGAAGCATCGATAGAGAAAAGGTCTCCCCTTTGCGCAGACCTTACATCGCCCATTTCGTCGACCCCTTCGTGAGGCTCGCGGAGGAAGTCCACGATCCGCATCTTCCTCGTCTCCCGTTCCAGCGGAGGAGCATCAGAAGAAGCGGCGGCGCCGGCACCGGACGTGGGGCTTCGGCTTCCCTTCCCGTGCCGCCTCGAGGACTCCACCATGGTCCCGAGTCGGACCTTTACCAGAGAAAGATGGGACACCGGAATAAGAGCGCGCGCGCGCGAGGGAACCAGAAAAAGACGGAGGCGTGGCCGGTCGACGTACCCCCCCGTCGATCGCGGGGCCCATGCCAATGGACGGCTCTGATACTGGAATTGTCCGCTTTTGAAACCAGGATTGTTCGCTGGAGACGATCCTACGCCTCTGCAACGGACACGTAAGACAGGAATTTATGATGATGTTTATTGCCGGTCCACACGAAGCTTCGGATTTTAAGGGAAAGAAAACAAAAGCTGGCAAATACTAATACTAATAATAATAATAATTAATTTGCATGGGTGTGGACTGCTAGTTTGTTCACAATTAATATAAGATTTCCAATAGCATATGGTGACAAATCTACCGACCACGCATAGCCCACAATTTTATGGAAGTATTTGCATGGAATTCTTATCCATAGAAACCCCTGCATGATGACATGAAAGCAGCGTGCTAATATCTACACCAAAGTTTGGCCCCTAAGACTCCTAACATAACTATTATTAAGTTTTATAGTTTAAAAATACTGATAAAAGGACATTAACACCCCCCAGATGGCGACATATGAACCACAGCCACCATAACTTGACACATCATTGGTATGATTAAACTTACCTAATACATTTCATATTAATAAATCTTTAAGGAACATAAACTATAATTTTTTACAGATATATGAAACTGGGACTTGGGTTGGGTTGACTGCTGCAATCCAACAATGGGACTGGACTGGATTAGGTTCCCTAGGATTCGGGCTGGGTTATAACTCGAAACCCAAAGCCAGCAGTTGATGATATCGTATAAACTTGTAAGATCATAGATTTTGACATATTAAGGTTAAAAAGGGTGATTTCTCTTTCCCCGCTTCTCTAATATTTCTCACTCCAACCACTTATTGAAGATATAGCTAAACCTGAATGATCAATCATTCACATTCCAAAAACGTAATTAGAAGAATCGTAAGATGGATACCTTTCTTGTTCACCAACTCCTCAGAATCACGGACAATAAATGGCTCATTGGTGAAAGCAATGGGCTTACAGACGAAATGACAACATCCGTGATGAGCAGCAGCCAAGCGAGATTAGTCTCGTGTATAGTGAGAAATCTGAATCAAGTCAAGGAAATAAAATTTCTTTTTTCTTTTTTATGGAAAAAAAGAACTGACAAGTGGATCACTTACCTTCGACGGCTACTGTGATGGTATGGCCAACAAAAGCTACATACAGTCTACCATGTAACAGCAGCCTTGAGGCATCCGCAGTTTCTTGGATCTACTTTTCTCTGGCTGGGGGCAGTCAATGGACATGATTGATTGACACTTTTCACCATGGCCCCCCCCTCCCCATTCGTTGGATGTGCAAATCCCCAAAAGGCTCTCAAAGCTTGGACTTGGACATGTGTGCCACCTTCTTGAAACCTGCTTTGATAACCTTGGGGTCAAGGCTCACCCCACCAAAAGAATAAACACCAACGAGGAAGCTCGCTCTCTCGCTGATGTTAATCTTTAACTCCCTGTTGCTGATCTAAAGAATCCAATGATAGCAGACCTCGTGCATGATTCCCTGTCATCCGCATGAATTAACAAAGGAGGAACCACTCCCAGTATGCACGGCTAAGGATTGATTATACATGAACAAACTCCATCTCAGTATCTCCTGCAGCAAATCTCCAACCCCACCACTTTGGCAACGGAGAAGAGAGGACGGTAGAGACAGGAAAGAGAAAAAGGGGGCCTTCCGACAACATCTACCTTCCCTCGACTCATTCTCCATCCCTTCCACTTAAGCTTGGAAGCAACTGAGAGAAGCAGGGGGATGCAAGGAAGCAGTAGGAGAGTCTCAACAAGAAGCACTAAGTTGAGGATGGATGAAGCTAGAGGCGGAATCATCAAGGTCATGGCCGGCGCAAAGAGCCACAAAAACGATAGCAGTGCGGGCCTCCGGAGGCTGAGGAGAAACCAAAGTGACAGTGTCGCCTTCGAGAGGAAAAAAAGAAGCAACTGTGCACCATCGGAGAAGGAGGAGAATGGTTCGATTGGTACAAGTCCGGTCAAGCTCCGAAAGACCCAGTCGGACTTGTCGAATTCTCCCAAGACTTCGGCTGGGAATTCGCTCGACATCGGAGGGGAGGAGGAAGCGCCGACAATTGGTGATGGCACTGAAGTTGCAGTGGTGATGGAGGAGGAGGAGGAGGAGGAGGAGGAGACCGAGACAGAGGAGGGAATGAAGAGCTTTGTCGACAAAGAAATGGATCAGCCAGATGAAAAACCAAAGACTGTGCAGGCGGAGGAGGAGGAGGAGGAAGTGGAAGAAGAGATTCCTGCGCTGTCACAGGAAGAAGAAAAGAACCAGAATCTTGTGAGTATGTCACCAGTGGATATTGTAGAAAAGGAGCAGAATCTTGTGATGGATTACAGGGGAATGAAGCCGGATCCAGCAGCGATACCTCACTGTAAGCTGTCGTTCTTGATGATCTCAACAATTCTGATGCAGTCTCCTTTCAATTCTAACATATCTGATGCTGTTTCTGATCAGTTGATGCGGAAGAAGAAGAAATGTTTCAGAGCACCTGCATCAAGCACAACCGAATCCAAAGCATCGGTGAGTAATTATAATTGATCTGTCTCTTGGAACAACTCACTAAATTTTCTCTTGAATTGTGTCAGAGAATTTGGTTATGTGGAGAGATGTGTCGAGATCAGCCTTCGTGTTCGGCATCGGAACCTTCTTCCTCGTTTCCTCTTCCTATGCCAAGGACATCAACTTCAGGTCAGAACACAAATGCTCAAGCTACATACATCCTTCAAGGATTTCTCAACAAAATATGCGAAGTCTTGTTTCTACCGTGCAGCCTGATTTCAGCAAGTTCATATGTTGGACTTGTCTATCTTGGATTTGCTTTCCTCTGTAAGTCCTTTGTCCACAGGTAAACCCCTCAAACATTGCAAGCAAAGCCAACATGGAAATGACATGATTTCCTGCACCAAATTTCTGACAGTTAAATCTTTTTTAATTGAATCACAGAGGAGAAACAATGCAGTATGATGATGGAGATGAGAGGTGTGCGGTGGTGGGAGAAGAAGATGCAATCTGGCTTCTAAAGATGCTGCTTCCTTATATCAATGAGCTGCTTCTAAAGTTCAGAGGCCTCTTCTCTGGGGACCCAGCAACAACACTGAAGGTTGGATTTTTGGTTCTGCTCTCTGAATCTATTCCATGCATATTGTCTTTACACAGGCAGAGATGTGTGATATTAGTAATGCTGCTATGGCAGTTGGCAGCCCTGCTATTTGTGATGGCAAGGTGTGGGAGCACCATCACAGTGTGGAGTCTTGCAAAACTGAGTAAGCTTAGGACATGGAGAACAACAAAGAACATGAGTTTTACTCTGCACTGTAAAAGAAGAAGAAGAAGAAAAATAAAAAACGAAAGCAACAGTTTGACTTATTACCTGCTATGCTATTGATTTGGTGCAGTGTTCTTTGGAGTCTTCACCATCCCAAAAGTGTGCTCTTCCTATTCCACTCAGCTGGCAAAGTTGGGTTAGTGGATGCTTTAACACACTTACATTAAAGTTGCTGTAGATTGATAAAAAGTGATTGGTAACTCCCTAGTTAGTCTTTATTTATCCTTTTTCAACTTTGACTATACCTTTAATGATGGACTTGGAAGTAGAATCCAAGCTAATTTTTAATCCCTCTCGACCTGCACTGCTGTCAGGACTGTTGGGTCCGATGGAGACAAACCAAATAATGTGCATGTGTCTTAAGCCCATTTACCTCAGAGGTGGCCAAGTGAGTGGATCTAGTTACCTTCGGTACACAGGAGCACGCATGTGTCTCGGGCTGCAGTCAAACAAGCAGGCTGCATGAGACACTTACTCCCGGTCACATCTGCATGAGAAGCTCCTGCACATAAATGACAAGATAATTTAGAGTAGCATTTTTTTTTTTTTTCATACACAACAATGCTAGTTCGCTTTTATGCAAATTTCTTATGAGATAGAAATTTGGAATGTCAATCATCCAAATTTCTTCCTCTTACAAGTTTATTCAAATCAATCATCCATCAATCATTTTGGTTAATTATTATATTGGGACTACATGACTTTAAAGCAAAAAGGAAACAATCATCAAAAGGTCCAGAGAAAAAACCTGCATGTGACCCATTCCCCAAAAGCGTCAAGCTTCGTTTTTCCTGGTGCATCGGATCCCTTCCGGTGACTATTCCATTTAACTTTGGGCATCATCATCATCTCTCTCAGTTTTCATCACACTAACCCAGTAAATTCTGTGGGATTCATCTAACCCAGATGTGCATTAGAATCCAAGCAAGTAAATAAATGCAGTGCAGTACATATATAATGAACCTTGGTCTCACCAGGATGGCTTGCTGTACATGATGATGTAGGCAAGTTTTGGCTGGATAGGCTTAGAGATGGATGGGAGTCGTGCACCCACAAGAAAGCTGCTGCCGCTGCCATCTTCGCCCTCATCTGGAACATTTCCTCAGCTGTTGCTCGCATTTGGGCATGTAAGCACCCTCCACATGTTTCTTACTTAAAGTCTCCTCAAAGCTAAAGAAGAAACCTCCACGGCTGTACAATGACAGTCTCCACTTGTTGCTCTGTGCTGAGGCAGTCTTCATGCTTGTGGTGGCTGTGAAGCTCTACCAACAATGCACGGCAGAATACAGCTGGAATGGCCGGGAGGAGGAGGAGGTGGCAGAGGCAGAGGAAGAGGAGGAACAAGAAGATTCCATGGCAGGACAAAGCCAGAAACTTGGATTACACGGACAACGAGGTGGGCCAACTAGAAATGAGGTGGAGAGGGTGGATGTCAAAGTAGATCTAGGAAAAGAGGCCGGAAAAAGATCCAAGTGATGCTGGCAATCTGACACAGAGGACAGCAGACAGATCAAGAGAGGGAGGTGAGAGTCATCTTATAATCTTATCAAGGCATCTGCTGCACGGTGATGATTTCTTGTAATGTGGTGAAGGCATCTCCAACCCACACATGTCATGCTTTCTTACTCCCTCCCCACAGTGTAACACCAAGTGCTATATATCTTTGCCTGATCTAATAATAACACTGCAATGCCTCTCTGCACAGTGGTCGGTCTTCAACTCAACTCTGTACAGAAAGTCCTGTCTGGTTAAAAGAATCTTAGAACTTTTTTGCAGATAACTTACTACAGATATGGTGTGACCCGGATACATTCGTCTCCGTAAAGCCAGATTGCGCCTTCCATCTGTATATAAAAGAAGAGCATGTCGTTATCTATATCATTCTCTTGTCATAGAAGCAAAACAAAATACCTAGGAGAGAGCATTAAGAAGACCAACGACATAAAAAAGCCCAAGCAGAAGGATTGACTAAGGACCTAAAAATCCAAGTGCAGATCTCGTCACAACAACTCACCCTCCCCTCACAGGATAAGATAAAAACCTTATTCAAGACCTTAATGGAATGAGAAACAGGAATACATTTATTTTCATCAGGTTGACAAGTGAAGGATATGGAGTTTCTTTGGGCAGACTGTTTCCTGTGACCTCCTAATACAACAACTTCAAAAAATGCTATTGAGAGAAAAAGGACATTATCATGTTGGGCCAGGCTGCACGTAAACTGTGTTCTTGGCAAACACGTGAAAAGAGTACCAAGACATGTGGAAGTGATCCACAATTATTGGTCTATAATACACTGCTACCGGGACATGGATCATTATGCGTGCTGTAGCTCGCATAGGTAATACAGACAACAATTTAGGGCCATTATCTAATTTTACCAGCATCACTGGGGTATCTACATTGGCAAGCATCCTCCTCTGAAAAGTAAATGAAAAAAGAACCACAATTTTTTGGAATAAACAACAAAAAGACACTACTAAATGCACCAAAAACATTTATATTGCTGCTAAAGAACTAATGAAGGTTATCATAGAGGAAGTCAAGTTCTCCAGATAAATACAATTTTGCTATTGACATCCCTGGGTTCAGATATTCTTTTACTTTAGAGAGAAATCATTCCCCTAAAATAAACGTTAGAGAATAGGCATACCTCTAATTGTTGAAACATGACATGCACCCTAAATTTGAAAATACTTTCTTCGTCATGCCTTTTTTCTAATTGAAGTCCATGTAAACCAACTCTTAAGTTGCGTAATGTGACTAGTGGTATCCAAATTCTGGAGCTATCAACACAAATATCAACAAACAAGAGTTAATCACTACCTCTCTTTGTGAAGGGGCATCACTCATGGAACGAAGAATTAACTTAAGTTGCATCGCTCATGAAAACCAATTCTTAAGTTGCGTAATGTGACTAGTGGTATCCAAATTCTGGACCTATCAAGACGAACATCAACAAACAAGAGTTAATCACTACCTCTCTTTGTGAAGGGGCATCACTCATGCAACAAGAATTAACTTTGAAAATTTTGTCAAGTGAAAAATCACACTGAAGAACGCATATGAGAACAATCAGAATGCATAGTAAGCCCTTACCAATACCTCTTTCCAGAAGGAGAATGTTCTACAAGACATAAGTTCATGGTCGAGGTCTTGATAAGAGCTAAGTATTTCGACTCTACATGGATGAAATGGTCAAACTGAGTAAAAGATTAAGATGCAGGCACTAATCAATGAACATTATAAAGCTTTAACGACAATAGATTATGAACTAAAGTTGCTTTAATTAGACAAAAACTACTTTCATCTTTACCAAGACCAAATAAAAAAATGCATCTTTGGCCGCAAATGCATCAAAGGTAAGCATATTCCTTATAGGTCTAAATTGAAAATTCCAGAAGAATGTAATAAGAGATACTTGTCTGGTGTAGCAGGATGTGACCAAACTGGTACAATTCTGTGCAAGGTACAATGACCTCCTTGACGTATGGTCGCACAATGGAATCATACCTAATTCACTGCCTAAAACCAGGTACAGTCCCGGATATAAAGATGTTACCTATAAGTGTAATCTGGGTTTAAATGCCAACTCAGAAGCTTGTGACTATGAATAAGCATGATTGAGAAAGATATCAATATCATGTCCCTTCAGATATCAATTAGAAAAAAAAGGTTCAATATAATTTTGTACCTATCCTAGAGGAAACACAAAAGTACAAAATGTGTCAAAACAAATAGAAAGGAAATTGCATCCTAACATTGAGAAATAAAAACATACTACTTGAAGTTGAATGCCTCCAGCAAAGAAAAGATACCATAGACAAATAAGATACCTGAAGCTCTTTGATTTGCTTCTTCATGTACTTTCTTGTGAATCCCGGCAGGAAGTCTGAAGTACAGTGACAGCCTTGCTTAGAAGCCTTAAACTTCTCAATCTGTGGAGTCAATGTATTCAAATAATGGAGGTGGCAATTTTTTTTTATGCTTCCTATTTATTTATCAATAAATACGATGCTTCCTATTTATTTATAAAGGAGTTTGAAGATAATGGTTTTCCAGCTATAAAAACATTGTTGTTAGGACCTGTCATGAAAACCGTCAGTTTAAGCATCCTAGTCGTTCACTATTGATCACTGAGAAAAGAAACCAAAAACAAATCCTAGGTTAGTATTGCATTGTATTATCCTGGTCAATAAGGAAGGCACATCAAAGTGCATAAATACTAGGAATTGGAGCAGATTGACATGAACTTGTATTCAATCAGGGAATTGAAGTATCATTTTCAATGTCTAGTAGAAATAAAGGCAACAATAAAGAAATAATTGGAGAACAAGCTATAACGAATAGAAGTACTTAAACCATGAAAACTGAATAAATATTAACAACACATGAAAATAAGAGATAGTATATGCTTTGCACTGACAAACTACTTTCGGCAATTGCAGAGATCTTATAGCTATGCTAGACAAGTTGAACATTTGATATATAATAAAAAATATGGATACAAGAGCCATAATTTCCCAACTTTTTGGGGTCACCTTACATGGATTTCTTCCTGCAATTGTGCTCCGCTGAGGGCAAATATTATAGGTCAGACCAAGAGCCAGTAAATCTCTTTCTATCGTCTCTAACAATGTATTATTGTGTCTTTCTCTGCCTCTTCTCCCACCATTATCGTAACTGGTGCATCTTTTTTAAATAATACATGGGTAAAACCACAACTAGCAGTCCTAGTAACATAGAAGTCCATTTCATGTGTCCGTAATGAGAGGAAAGGAAGGAAGAACAGTACAAAACTGACTTCAATTTAACTGCCTTTACGAATCCATCCAAAGTGTTATTATATGTCCCTAGTGATTCAAACATAAGGTTGTGTACTAGAAATCCATACTCCTTATCAATATACCTTTTGGATGTCCCAAGACACGAGTAAGATGAGCGACTCGAGATCAAATTCTGACACACAAACCAAAACTGATGCATCGATGTTTAGAGTCCAAGAAGATGGTCCTCCTCCATGATGTAAGTGCATTCCAAATTGGAAACAAGCGGTCCAATCGGCTCCGCGGGGAAGGTCCGAAGTCCTAATCTCCACCTGAGGCTGACACGCAAAGGGGTTCGGTTAGGGATTACTTTCTTCCAGAACCAGGAGAACATTGGGGCCGAGCAAGAGGAGGGGGAGACGCGGAGCTGCGAGGCGGTAAGGAACCGAACGGCGACGGAAAGCAGACCGTGTGCGGCGGATGAGCATGATCGGTCCGAAAGCTGATCGAAGCCGGAACCTCCGCGGTAGCGGCGTCGACGAGGGAGAGGGCGGAGGAGGCCTCCCGCTCCACACCACGCGCCCCGAACACAAACTACTCGTGCATCTCAACCTCGACTTCCATTTCTACCCGTCAAGCCAAGATGCATCATAGTTGCAACACACGAATCGTAAAGCAACTTTCCATGGACTAACCGACCAATTAGGGGATACGAATGATATACTGGAAAATTACGTATCCGTATAACGTGTCAAATCAAAGTATCCGCTTTAAGAGTCGTAAATGGTCAGATTAATCATGGTGTCGACTTCAAAGGTCAATTGGAATTCTATTTGAATCTTGGTCAAACCTAGCAAGTCATTCTGGCTAGCTAGTGGATTAATATGGTCAGGTGATGCAGTCATTGGTCTGAGAACTATGAGGGTTTTATGGTCAACGAGTTCCCTGTTTATTCCACTTCCAAGGTCAAACGAAGTACACACAATATTAAAACAACGTCAACGTAGAAAACCAATTAGGAATTGGGAACAGGAGTGGCGGTGGCTGTTCCATTTACGGCGGCTGTTCCATTTACGGCGGCAGCCCCAAAAGTTGACCTTTGACTTGGAATTTCCAGACGTATATTGACTCGGTTTCTTCATTTGCCCACCCCCAAACATGTAATAAGCATCACAAATCTTAAAAGAAGGTTTCTTCTCTTCTTGCTTAGAAAAGATTTATATGTACAAAATCATCTCGATCAGCAACAACAACAAAAACAATAATTAGAATGATGAAGAAAGGCTAATTGGTCAACTGCATGAGTGAAACATCCTTCCGGAAATGGCTGCCGCAAGCGCAGCCTTGAATGCCGGATCGTTGGTCAGTGACACGGCCATCTGCTCCACCAAGCTGCGCCGCAGCTCCGGCGACTCGGCCTCCTGCCGTGGCTTGGACGGCGCAGGAGACAGGTCACTGGAAACCACGCTGCTGCGGGTGGATCCATGCGGAGCTGCAGGTTGAGAGGGCTGACCGTGGTTGTGCTCGCCCTCGTACGTCGCCACCAACATGGATGTGTCCTCTGCGCTTCTTTGCACCTGCGATGCCAAAGACATCATCGAGTTGGAATCGGTTTCTTTCATCGTCCATCGTCCGATTACATATTGATAGATTTCATGGTTGTTACCTTCTTCTTGACGGGGCAAGCTGGAGCAAACGAGCATCTGAAGTATGCTCTTGGGCAGGGGTTATCCCTGGTTACCTTCTGCCCATATTTCCTCCATTGATAGCCATCTTTCACCACCTAAGAACACCACCACAGAGGTAGAATTCAAGTCAATTCTAGCTTGGGACTTCACCAGGAACGCGAAGGAAAGGAGGAGAATCATGCATCAGGAAGTCTGCGGAACTCACGAGGCTTGTATCAGATGGATCCGTGCGAACACACAGCTTGGAAACTTTTGGCTTGAGCTCTTCCCTAATTCGCTTGCAAGAATCGTCGCTGGTGGTGCTCTCCATGTGGTCTCCCTTGCCGACCTCGGTGGCGTCGTCATGCCCGGTGGTAGCAGAGTCGAGGGTGTCTCTCTTCCTCTTCGTCCCAAGTGAGACCGACCCGCCTTCGGAAGAAGTGTTGTCGGACACGGGACCAGTCATCTGATTCCGGAGCGAGCTGTACTTGGCGACCATGGAAGCGAGCATCTCCTTCAGTCTCATGTTCTCCTCGTTCACGCGGCCGAGCTCCGCCTCAAGAGCCCTCACCTGATCCAGGAAAACGATCGAATCACATCTCAATCGCTAGGGGGCGAGAATCTCTCAACCACGTATCATCGTCGGTGATGATGAACTCACCTCTTTTTTATCTTCGCCGCAGGAGAATTTCTCGTCGGCATGCTTAGCTTTCGCCGGAGACTCGCTGCCGAACCGAATAGAGCCGATGGTGAGATCGAGATCGACCGAGGGGTGATCAAGCCATGCCAAGTCCATGCTGCGGGGATCGGTGTGAAGCTGAAGTAGGAGAAATCTACAAGGGAATTGAAGCGGAAGGGGCTGGGACTGGGGAGATATATAGGCCTCGTTGGGGGGGGGGGGGAAGGACTCGGACAAGAAACGGAGAAAGGAGGCGGGGAGACCATCGAGGAAGCGTCGTTGCCTTGCCTTGTTGCGCGTGGTCATGATGGGGCCACGAAGCGTGCGGCTCCCGAAGCACGCAAAAGTAAACGTGGTGGGAGAAGGTGGGATCGGTGGCCGCAAAGGAAGTCAAGGCGTCGGCGTTCAAGTCAAGCCTTCGTCGAGCTTATGGAGGGTGGAGGAAGGATGGGAGACTCGTTGACTTGGCTTCCACGTTTGCCATTGGTTTGTCCTCCGCTACCAACATATGCTGCGGCTTCCATGAAGCTTGTGATTTCCAAATCTTTACTCGATCAGTAGTAAGGAAGAGCTGCAGGTGCTGATCACCATAATAAGAGCACGAGGGACACATGTTAAGAGGAAAAGAGGGGAGGACGGAAGGTTCTCAGCTGCTGATGTGGCCAAAAAATAAAAATGCAGGCATGCATACATGCATCGAAGCATTTAAGTCTCGTGCGTCTTGTTTTCCTCGTGCCCCATCTCCGTTCGCCGTGTCTTCTTCTTCTTCCTCCTCTTGCGTCTTTATTTATTGTTCGTGGTCGGCGACGGCGACGGCGACGGCGACAGCGATGGGAAACAGGGAAGGAGCGTGCAGTTGACGATAAAAGCAATGGAAAATGCGGGCCCCACTGGAGGTCAAACTTATTTGACCGTCTTCCTCCGTCAACTAAGTTTTGGTTTCCCTTCATAACTTGAGTGTGGGATGGACGTATCGGAATATGCCTTACAAGGTGTCATTAATATTTTAGGGGTTACTCCAAGTTGATTCAATGACATTGGGAAATCTCATGAGATCCATCTTAAGAAAAAGTTGCAGATTAGTCTGTCTCCCTGGTGAGCCGAGCTTGGAGACTTGGTTATCTGGAACTCGACACTTTTTTATGCTTTTGATGTTCTTGTTAGGGCTGCAATGATGCATAAACCAGTTCTGCAGGTGGTGTTTCTGATATCAAACACATGTAGATACTCTCATCTTTCTTCCACAAAGAGAAAAGAAAAGGGTTGATGATGATAAAACCTCCTTGCTGACAGGTGATAGGCTTTCTGATTCAGAGCCAAGTAAGTATACTTCACTGTAGATGTGGAACAAGCATCCAGGCGGAACCACTGAGAGGTGAAGCTGTGGTTGGTTGATGAATCAAGTAATCCATGTTTTTGTGGATTACACACATTCTGTGAGACTAAAGATAACATACAGCAACATTTGCAAGGACATGTAGCAGATCTCTCATGGTACACACACAGTAACAGTTGCATCATGAGATGGTACCTCAGTACTTCTTCAACCTCACACCGTACCTGGATTGACAGCGAACATGGCAACAACCTGCCCTCTTCCATTCCTCTGGGCTGTGTCAGGAGGGTAAAACGTAAGAAGAGCAAGCCCTCATCCTCCTTAACCCTACTCTTTCAACTCGAGTGGTCATGAACCTGATCTGATTTGACATCAAATTAGGCCTTTCATTAAGCTTAGATTCCCTGCCATCAAGTCTCCTTAGCATCCTTATTCTTCTAGCTTGTCAGTCAGGACACTGACTCGTTACTGATCTCTTATTCTTTTAGCCTTTTGTTCCCCATTTTCCAGTGCAACTTCAATGCTTCTGCCGCCTATGAGTGGGCTTGGCGAACTGCTACCGATAGAGATCTCCAAGACATCAGTGTTCTCTTCAGACCTCCCATCAAATTTATTCTTCTTCTCTGAATGGGAAAAGAAGCCAGCCTACGGTTCGTCCATCATTCTTCTTCTGAAGGGGAAAAGAAGCCAGCCTATGGTTCATCATCCATCATGGAGTACCTTCGAATAACTCGTCTTGACCTACTCCTAATCTGGACTGGGGTCGTCAACAAATTCTAAATAGCTTGAACACAAGCAATTCTTTTAAGAAAAATATGTATTTTAATTGATCCACTGTTTGCCATCCACTCTACCTGCCATTAAAGTTAAGCTATTATCGGAGAGGAAGCAAGGAGCGTGGCCTCAGCCATGGATAGGGCAGTCTGCTGGACGCAACTCCATGTAAGCTAGTCACAAGTATGCATGGCATTTCTTTCCAAGGTGGTGGTACCTTCTGAGTTGGTAGATTATAGAATTCAATTGTCCCATCCAAGAGATCCCTTGGTCTTAATCACCATGTAACTGAAAAGAATTCACTGTTTGAGCATTCATATCTCTTTCGATCCAAAATGCATTATTCTACATTATTTCATTTGAGTACTGTTCTACTTTTCCGCAAACATTTGTGAGAATACACATATTTGTCTCTTCCATGGGACCAAGTGCAGAGGGCATTGCCATTGCCTCAAGTGTTTAAATGCGCCACTGTGAAGGTCCCCGTCATCCCTACTTCTCACTTAGTTTTCTCTGCTGTGTTCCTAAACCTAAAGCTGACACTATTGTGCTACAGGTGTTGTATGATTTGGGATCTGGGACACCTAGTTGATCAAAGGAACTGCTTATCCAACAAGTTTCCATGGTTGTGGTACCAAGTTGCTCGATGCAGCATCTCAACTCATATATCTGCAGGTTCATCTCTCTCTCTTCTCTCTCTCTTTCACACACACACACACACACACACAGATATCATCTTTTAAGAATGTTTGGGACCATGTCGCTGAGCAAGTTGTTTGAAAAGTTCCATTAGACACTAAGTTGGAAGAATTGTTTATAGGCTGAGGAGATGATGATGGCGTGGCTTCTGTGTAATCACATGCTACGAGCCTTCTGAGGGGAAACATAGAGTCGTGTGTCGAGGAAGGCCATGAGTTCGTATCAAGTTGTGGATGAGATGGTGGTCCTCTGTCACTCATTCGAGAAGTCAAACCTAGATGTCAATTCTGAAACCATTTCACCAAGCTCTTGATCTCTGCGTATGAAACCTAAGCCTTCCACTTTCGCTGGCTGTAACAGTGTAGGATGGACAAAGTTGCAGCTGCTGCTATTGATTGTTTTGGATTCTGGGAGTTGGAACATCTACCACCCTAAGGCGTGATGTTTTGGGGTGCCTCGAGGAATGAAGTGGTGTCCTCCTAACTCTCCTGTAGGCAACGAGGTTGCAGACTATTTAATGTCAAGTGGCACTCTCAAGGCAGGAAACTGAAGCTTCAGCAACCTATGTGTGTGGTGGTGGTGGTGGTGGTGGTGGTGGTGGTGGGGTGGGTGTGGCGAGGGAAGTGAAGAGGAGGGGAGAGGAGCCTTCTCCAACAAGCCTTATTGTAAAGGCCTCCCCAGTTGGGTCCCACCTGTTAATTCTTCCGCTCGGCCAATCCCGTGTCGACAACAGCTTAAAAGTTCGTTTGCCCCCTCAAATCCCTCTACTTTGCCTTTTAATCGTATGGTCTCCTCGCGCTTCCCTTTGAAGCGATGAGAGCAGGAGATTAGAGCGCGCTCTTCTACCCTCTTCCTCTCGCTCTTTATATATTGATCGGAAGAGAAGGGATGGAAGGGAGAGAGAAGAAGGAGCCTTGATCGCGCTCTTCTGGGATGGATTTTGGTGCAGATTTTGCCGTGGAGGGAGGATAAATATGGAGATTTTATGTCTGGAAACGGTGAGAATTATGGAGGAGGAGACGGATGGTTGACAGAAGAGAGTGAGCACACGGCGGAGGGCAATGGTATGATACGGTGCTGTTTCCGTTGCGTGCTCACTGCTCTTCCTGTCAGCCCTTTTCTTTGCCATCGTCGTCGTCGTCGTCGTCGTCGTCTCCCGTGGACATGGGTTTTCTTGGCGAGGAATAGCATGAGATGTAGTACCATAGATGAGATCTTTTATCTCAAGCAACCCCTCTCTTTTTGAGGTTGTTCGTCGTGTTTGCTGCAGCTTTGAATCCTCTTCTCCGAAAGGAGAGAGCGAAAGGGGATGATTTCTGAGGGCGATCATGATGTTATCTCCTCCAGCTCGTCTCTCTTTCATCGGAAGCCATGTTGCCTCGCGTCTTTTGAGGAGGACAGGAGGGCGACCGTCCGTCTCTCTCCTCGGATGGGACGGAGCTCGCGAGGAGAGGGTACATGCCTCCCCTCTGCGGACTGTGCGGACATAACGGAAACCACTACTTGACTGGTCTTCTCTCTCTCTCTCTCACTCCCTCTCTCTCTCCCTTGCCGCTGCTGCTGTTTTCTTCTTTGTTTTGGGGTAGGGCTTGTTATCGGCGTCTCGATGGATGCTGGCGATCCATGAACCCGCTCCGCTTCTCCTTCCAGCTTCTAACCCCATCCCTGGAATCAAGATCGAATTTTGACGAGAGATCTTGAATCGTAAGCACCTTCTTCTTCTGCTTCTGCATTTCTTTTCTTTTTTGGATCATCAATCTCGCCAGGGTTGTCTTGCTTCCGATTGGAAGTAGAACAGGAAGATCTTGTTTTCATGTTCTTACATATCATCTTCACGCTTGTGTGCTGTGCCTCAGGGTCTTCGGAGCAAAAAGGAGCGATCTTTCTTCCCCGCCCGGATCTGGTTTGGTCTCAGATTTCGAAATCTGTGCCGTCATCATATTTACGGTACCTCATCGTATCCATGCTTTTCCTTGTTGGCTGCATGCTGCGGTCGCTAGAAGCCATGACATCTATTTAGCTTCCATTACTCGTTTCTTCTCTCTCCACCGTCTCTATCGCCAGATCTCACCCTGTAAAAAGTTCCCAAGGATGACTCCTTTAGTTTGTGGTCGGTCCCTCGTTTTGATCCTTCTTCTGTTTCCAGGTGAAGAAGGTTAGAACGAGGCATTTCGTCGAAAACCTTCTTCATACTCCGCAGGTATTCCATTTCATACTCATCTGCAGTCATCATTTTTCTTTCAGTATGATGCAGAACTTTTTGGATCATTCATGAAGAATCATTAGAATTTAAGCCAATTCTTGTAGGAGTCTGACACTTCGAGATTGTAGATATGTTGGTAGAGAGAGAGAGAGAGAGAGAATGATATGATACGGATTTGGGAATCAATTAAAATCTCGTACGGAAATAGCATGCTAAAAGATACTAAAAGAAACAAAAACAAAAAAGCGAAAACAAAAAGCAAAAACATAAAAAGGAGTATGGATGAAGTGAAGGCAGATGTCCTCCTCCATCATCCACACATTTGAAATCCCAACGTCGACTGCCTCCACCACACCACCACACAAAGCAGAGCAGAGCCACTTCGACAGCAGCAGCAGCACATCGACTCCATGGCCTCCCTCCATCTCCTTCCCAACTCCCTTGCTCCCGTCACCCCATCGTTCCCTCCTCCCACTCTCCACCACTCCTCAGCTTCCACCTTCGTTACATCTCCACCGGCTCCGCATCCGCGGAGGCTCGCCCTCTCCGCCTGCGCCAGGAGGAAGAAGAACCCGTGGCTCGACCCCTTCGACGACGGGGAGGACCCCGACATGGAGTACGGCTCCCTCTTCACCGACGGCAAACAGGAGGAGGACCCGAGGCCGCCAGAGGACCCCGACAACCCTTACGGCTTCCTCAAGTTCCCCATGGGCTTCAACGTGGAGCTCGCCTCGCTCGCCGCCAAGGTGCGGGGCGACGTGCGGCGCTGCTGCTGCGTCGTGTCTGGCGGCGTCTACGAGAACCTGCTCTTCTTCCCGGTCGTCCAGCTCATCAAGGACCGCTACCCGGGGGTTCTGGTGGACGTGGTCGCCTCGCCGAGGGGGAAGCAGACCTACGAGCTGAACAAGAACGTCCGGTGGGCAAACGCGTACGACCCCGACGAAGATTTCCCTGAGCCCGCCGAGTACATCGACATGATCGGTGTCCTAAAGGTCAGGCCGATCTTAATCCGACCACAACCCGCAACACAAAATTCTCACTCACTCGCTGGCTCATTTTTGTCGACAGAATCGATACTATGACATGATCTTATCGACCAAGCTTGCTGGGCTCGGCCATGCAGCCTTCCTGTTCATGACATCTGCTCGAGACAAAGTCAGCTACGTGTATCCAAATGTCAACGCAGCAGGCGCCGGACTGCTGCTCACCGAGACGTTCACTCCTCCGTCTTCCAATCTCTCCCAAGCTGGGTTCGACATGTGAGGCCACCGGCATTGCCTTGTTGATGACATAGCACTCTTCTTCCTTTCGTGTTCTTGCTCCGTGTTCCCAGTAGATCGATCACGCATGAGATGTTGGAAGGTTTTCGATTTTTTTGCCGCAGGTATCATCAAATGGCGGAATGGTTGGGTAGACCAGCTCGGAACGTCCCAAGGCAAACGGTGCCTCCTCTCAAAGTGTCCATCTCAAAGAAGCTGAAGGCATATGTGGAAGCAAAATACAGTAGCGCAGGAGTGGAGAAGGGGAAATTTGTGGTAATTCATGGGATCGAAACCGATTCGATTGCTTCTATGAGATCCAAAGGAGACACTGATTGCTTGTTGCCTCTCCGAGTGTGGGCCGAAATAGCAAAAGGGATGAGGTATGTAGTAGAACTCACATCATCTATTCCATTACTGAGATGAAAACTTCATTAGAATCATTCATCAAAATCTGAACAACTGGATCTTTCTGAGATGTCAACCGCTGAATTGTTTGTATCGAGAACTGGTCATGCTGATGGTAAATTTAAATCGACTACCGTAGAGCTCGATTTAGTTCACCATGCGCCAGTTCATAAATCACAGTGTGCGAAGGATTCATCGTCCCTAGCTTGCCTTAACATGTCTTGTTAGCCTGTGGAAACAGGGGTGTGAAGCCTCTCTTTGTCATCCCGCATGAGAAAGTGAGGGAGGATGTTGAGGAAGTCATCGGCGAAGACTCGCATATTCTCTTCGTCACCACGCCTGGCCAGGTTTTGTTGCATTTGCTTCTCTTTCGTCTGAGCTGCATCTTTATGCTGCGCCTGCAAAATCTTTGTATGAAGAGAAAGAAACCAATCATTTTTTTTTTTCTCTCTGTCTTCGTCTTTGCATGATTCAGCTGGCAGCCCTTATCGATGATTCAGCCGGAGTGATAGCCACAAACACAGCGGCGATTCAACTTGCGACTGCTCGTAACAAGCCAAGGTTAGTTCTTTAGCTTCTCCCTCTTCGTTCCATCTTTGATCGGTCATCGAGTGCTCAGTCTTGTTTCTTTTAAGCAACAAATCAGCACAAAAACAGTACTATGAAAGAAAACCGAGTCTCTTAAGTTCTATTTCTTATGTCTCAACTACGATCTTTGGGTTGCTTTCTGCAGCATCGCATTGTTTTCCTCCGAAGAGAAGGGACATCTCTTCGTTCCTAACGCACAAGAAAAGCGATGCTCAATTGTTTCATCACCAACAGGAAAGCTAAAAGACATTGATGTTGAAGCCGTGAAGATTGCGGTGGAAATTTTCCAAGGATCTCCAGTTTTTGCATAGAAAGAAGAGATTACTTGTTGATCACCCCTCTTACAGTAACTGTAGATATATATATATATATATATACATCAAATGCAGCTGTCTTCAGTGTATTCATTCATATCAATGTCTAACTAATCTTCTTTTGCAGATGAATGTGATCAGCATTCCATTCCAAGCAAATTGAATGTGTATCTCTACTCTGCACCAGAAGGATAGTATTTGAATGATGCAACATCATATACATTTGCCATAACTACAAGAAGAACTTGATTTCATTGAGGTTACTCTTTTGCAAAAGCCAACCTCTTTATTCCAACAATCAAGTTCTAATGAATCTGAACTTTACAGATATCTTTTTAGGACTTATAACATCATCAGTTCTATAAAAATATTTTCAAAACTGAGAGTTGCAAATTACAACATCCACTTAAAGGTGATATTTTCCCCAACATGTTCTCACCATGAGAGAGTTGACTCCAAGTACCTAAAGCATGTTAGGTCTAAGATCACTTATCACATGTTCCTTGCATCACTTTTTTTTTTTAAAATCCCACTCAATGATGGTTCTTGAGAAGGCTGTCTAGATCCAGATCCTGAATCCATGGCCATTCAATTATTTTATTTAAGTTACTACTACTAATATCAAGATACAAAGACAAAACAATTACTGGATTGTACTAAAAAAACTACTTTGACTAATGAGGCCTTGTGATGCAGGTCAAGGTTGAAGTCACCACCATGCTTGGGATCAGCTGCCCCTAAAGATTTCCATGTAGTGCCTCCATCATCACTTCTTTAATAAGGCAGTCCACCACTGAGATTTGGGATCCTTTTCGAGGACCCTTTGAGTGAGATCAAACAGTGGGTCCCGCACGGGCCCCCCATCTGCCTCCATTTGCAGCGCATTCCGGTAAGACGAGTCGAGCGAAGTCTCGTCAAAGGTGAGCAGCGGCTTCACCTACTTTTTAATCCAAAGTTACTTCTCCCACGCGTTCTCTTGTTAGCCCCGCAGTACCCGAGCAATGTAATAGTGGCTCCCACGCGGGCCCGATGGCTGGGTTCGCTCATAGGACATGTACGTCGGAGGGTAAGCAAAAAAAAAGTATTCTGGTTTTTTTGTTCTCCAAATCTCTACGGCTCTACTCTACGCGTTTCGAGGGTGATTTTATTTAAATTCTTTTCGAAAATTACTTCTCCCCACCTTTCTCTTACCCCCGTCATATACCTACGCTTGGCGGTTGGGTCCCACGTGAGCCCGACAGTATCAAGTCACGACGCGAGTTGCTCCAAACGCAACCGAGAACGGTACCACGGCCTCTCCGCAACGCTACCACACTCAACAGTGCTTCATATTTCTCATCCAATGGGCGCGCGGTATTGGGAGAGGGTAGGTGGTGGATGAGTAAGAAAATAACCGCTCGCCTCTCCACCGAACGCGCACCCCCCCCCCCCGAGTATTAAACCGGAACGAAGGACGAGAAGAGGGATTTGGTTACGAGGGATAGGAGAGGGCGCGAGGGAGAGAAGAGGTTGTAGATCAGATCTCGCACTGGGCTCCCACGAACCCTAGCGCTGTTCTCCTCCGATTCATGGGTCTCTCCCGATCCACGGCGGTGGCTCCCTGGATCGCCGCCGTGCTCCTCCTCAACGCCGTCGCCGTGGGACTCGGTTTCTACCTTCCTGGCGTCGCCCCCTCCGACTTCCAGAAGGTGAGATCTCTCCTCCCCCGCTAGGTCTACTTCTCCAGTTTAGATTTGATTCGGTCGGTGTCCTCGTTCATTTCGACGCGGGGCGGCTTTGGTGTCTGTTGCTTGGATTGACTAGGGATTGTGAGACTGATTTGGGGTGCATCTGGATCTGATGGAATTTGAATGTTTGGTTTCGCTGATTGTGGTGCAGCTTGATCTAGTTTCTAGCAGTTAGATTTTCTTAGTGGAAACAGGAGAGTTGAAAGAACGGAACTCCGGATCTGATCAAGAATGCCTTTCTGTTGGAATTGGTTAGGCGTTGGTTAGGCGTGCTTGTGTAACGCTACTATGAATCATCGAGTATTACTACTGGAGCATGGTTTCATTCCAAGGATTAGTTTTCTGGATTAAGCGTTGGAATTGCAACTAATGATGGAGATAAATTGAGACCTATATATATCATTGCCTCTTAAGGCAACTGTATCTCCACTCACCTATAACATCGAATGCAATAGTTTTCGTTCAAATACTGCTGCGGTACAAACTTTTTGTGCATATCAAATTGGCTCTTGAATCTATGGAAGTATTGAAAATCATCCTTATTTGCATAAAATCATCATTAGTTCTTCTTTTACCTTTTTCATGCATGATCATAGTAGATGGTTAATTATCTGCCTTGACTGCTTGCCTGCTGAAGCAAATAAGATATCTAGAGTGAGATTCATTGACCTTTTTGGTTCTTTGTGGTCGATATGTATCATGCTAGACATTGAATACATTACCTTCTATGTTCTCTGCCCCCCTCTGCAATCTTAGCTAGTTCATAAGCCGGCCAATTTGCAAAAATTCTCTCGTAGCAGACAACTGTTTGTTTCACGTATTCTTATTGTTTTTTCTTTTCTTCTATATATTTGTTTGGATGGTCATGTGTACACATGGGTGTTCCGTGTGTGTGTTCGTCTCTATTTAATTATATGCTATGTTACATAATCTTTCTCTTCTCCATGATGTTCCTTTTCCTCCATTTTGTGAGAGAGTTTTAGATTTTGGATTAAGGTGATTAAGTAATTCTTTTTTCTGTTTATAAAAGAGTGACACTGGTTTCTTCTGACTGCAGAAAGATCCACTTTTGGTGAAAGTGAACAAGCTAACTTCGACGAAAACACAATTGCCATATTCCTATTATTCTCTTCCACATTGTCGTCCAGATACTATAGTTGACAGTGCAGAAAATCTTGGGGAAGTTCTTCGCGGTGATCGTATTGAAAATTCTCCCTATGTGGTTAGTTGCTCTTCATTATGCAACAGCTTCTTCTATCAACTCCTTCCAGATCTTGTCTGACAAGCTTTCCTTTCTTGTGATCCAGTTTGAAATGAGGGAACCACACATGTGTCAGATTGTCTGCAAGGTTACACTCAATGAGAAAGATGCGAAGGACCTTAAGGAAAAGATAGAGGATGAATATCGTGTCAACATGTAAGGCAAACCTGGTTCATAGCCACTTGGTAATCTGTCTATAAACTGTGCACCATATACAATTAACAATCGGGCATTTCTTTTTTGCAGGATTCTCGACAATCTTCCACTTGTTGTTCCTATCAAAAGGCTGGATCAGGATACTCCCACATTTTATCAGCATGGCTTTTACATTGGTGCCAAAGGCCAAGCTACCGGAGTAAATACTAGACACTCAAAACAAATGCACATATTGTCTCTTTCTTAAGAAATGCAGTCATTTGAAAGACACTTTATTCTTACACAGAATAAGGATGTGAAGTATTATATCCACAACCATTTGTCATTTTTAGTCAAGTATCACAAGGATACCCAAATGGACCTGGCAAGGATCGTGGGGTTCGAGGTCAAATCTTTCAGGTTAGGGTTGTCAAAATGCTACCAGTTTCTGTCTGCCCAAGTTATCTCTGCATTATGATTTATCGTTGGCTTTGTTGTAGTGTTAAACACGAGTATGAAGGCCAGTGGAGTGGTAATAAGACTCGCTTAAGCACCTGCGATCCTCATGCCAGACGCTCTGTCGTGAACTCAGATGCCCCACAAGAGGTGGAAGCAAACAAAGATATTATATTCACATATGATGTTGAATTTCAGGTGAGACCTGACCATTGCCTAAATCTTGATTATGGAAGCATGTCTCATTTGATGGCATTTTCAGGAGTATAATTTGGAGCTTAAAAAAAGTGTTAATTTGCGTGTATTACATCTACCTCCCTGTTTTGCAGGCGAGCGATGTGAAGTGGGCGTCTCGATGGGATACCTATCTTCTGATGGCAGATGACCAAATCCACTGGTTTTCTATTGTTAATTCTTTGATGATTGTTCTCTTCCTTTCTGGTATGGTTGCCATGATTATGCTGCGGACTCTTTACCGTGATATCTCCAAGTACAACCAGCTTGAAACTCAAGAAGAAGCTCAAGAAGAGACAGGATGGAAGCTGGTCCATGGGGATGTATTCAGGCCTCCAGCTAACTCAGACTTGTTGTGTGTCTATGTTGGTACAGGCGTTCAGTTCTTTGGTATGTTGCTCGTGACCATGATGTTTGCTGTCCTTGGCTTCCTTTCTCCGTCCAACAGAGGAGGATTGATGACAGCAATGCTCCTACTTTGGGTCTTCATGGGTTTGTTTGCTGGCTATTCTTCTGCCCGCCTCTACAAGATGTTCAAGGGTACAGAATGGAAGAAAATTACCTTGAGGACAGCATTCACATTCCCAGGCATCGTATTTGCTATATTCTTCGTTTTGAATGCCCTCATCTGGGGGGAGAAGTCATCTGGTGCTGTGCCGTTCACGACAATGTTTGCACTCGTATTACTTTGGTTCGGTATCTCTGTGCCCCTGGTGTTTGTCGGCAGTTATCTGGGGTTCAAGAGGCCTGCAGTTGAGGATCCCGTAAAAACAAACAAGATCCCTCGACAGATACCAGAGCAGGCTTGGTACATGAACCCAATTTTCTCGATACTAATTGGAGGCATTCTCCCATTTGGTGCTGTTTTTATCGAGCTCTTCTTCATCCTTACCTCAATCTGGCTGCATCAGTTTTACTACATATTTGGGTTCCTTTTCCTTGTCTTCCTCATCCTTATCGTCACATGTGCCGAGATCACGATTGTTCTCTGCTACTTCCAACTCTGCAGCGAGGATTACCTGTGGTGGTGGAGGTCCTATTTGACATCAGGGTCCTCGGCGCTATATCTCTTCCTTTATGCCACCTTTTATTTCTTCACAAAGTTGGACATTACGAAGCCAGTATCGGGAATTCTGTACTTTGGCTACATGCTGATTGCCTCCTATGCTTTCTTTGTTCTGACCGGCACGATTGGATTTTATGCATGCTTCTGGTTTACAAGGTTGATCTATTCATCAGTAAAGATTGATTGAGAGGCAGCTAGCTCACGTTGGTTCTCTGATATGAAGTAACAAAAGTTAATACCTAGCTGTTTCTACATTAATGGATGTTGCATCAGCAAGACTTGGGAGCAGGGATTCATTTAGTTGAATCGAGAATTTGAATCTTTTTTCTTGTTGATCTTGTCATGTTTGCAATGATCAAATTAGGGTGCCTTTTCTTTTTCTTGTTCTACAATATTTTTGTCGTGCAAAGGTTGGTTTACTCTTACATACTTCTGAACTAGTTGTTTCATCATGTCAAGTAACCTCGTAGCCCATACGGCATGTTTAGATTTCTTGGGATGTCACATTACATTGATCCAAATGGATATGTGCAGTTCTTGTCATGTTTGCAATGATCAAATGATGGTGCCTTTTTCTTTTCTTGTTCTCATGCAAAGGTTGTTTTACTCTCATACTCCTGAACTAGTTGTTTCATCAATTATCCCATATGGCATGTTTAGATTTCGTGGGATGTCACATTACATTGATGCAAATAGATATGTGCAGTTATTGTCATGTTTGCAATGATCAAATTAGGGTGCCTTTTCTTTTTCTTGTTCTACAATATTTTTTTCATGCAAAGGTTGTTTTACTCTCACATTCTTCTGAATTAGTTGTTTCATCAGTCAAGTAACCTCGAATGGGATACGGCATGTTTAGATTTCTTGAGATGTCACATTACATTGATGCAAATGGATATGTGCATTAGTTACCTCCATGCAGGCTTTGTCCATGTTGATCTATCTATTCTTGGCCTACTAATATATATGTAAAGGTAAACCCAGCGTTTAAAATAGGCGCTCGGGCACTCGCCTAAGCAGCCGAGCGAGGCGAGGCCTGAGCTCCTCAATCAACATTCAGACGACATGCTTCAAAGAGGCGTCGCTTGGGCGCTCGCCCGAGCCCAAGCGATGGGTGATTAAGGCGAGCGGTCGATTTAATCCAATCGACCGAACCAAGCTTCTAGCTCTGGTTCGATTGGTTGCATTAGTTGGTTTGATTGAACCAACTAACGCAGTTATATATCTTCTGTTACTCAACCCTAATCCTGATCTTGAATCGGGATTAGTATCTCGTCGTTGTCTTATTTGCTATCATTGTCGTTGTCTTCGTCGCCTCGCTGTTGCTGTCTTCGTCGTCGTCATTACTCTCGCCCGAGTGCCCGAGTGCCTGCTTCAGTCTCTTGGATTACGCCGTCAACATCATCTCTGTTGTCATTTCTCTTCGTCATCGTCATTGCTGTCGCTTGTCGTCGTCGCTGTCATTGCTGCTCCTCTCGCGATCAAGTCAGCTCATCACATTGATTCTACTGTATTGTTAATAGTATATTAACACTTAATAGGATACTGTTAAGTTGACTAATTATTATAACTAATTATTAACAGTATATGATAATGTTAACATTATAATAGTATATTGTTAATATACTATTAACACTTAACAAAATATATATACAGGATATTATATATAGTATACTATTAATATACCGTTAACAGTATAATGTATATTAAATATTAATAATATACTTGTTAATATTTATTACATATATAGTATATTATCCATATTACAACATAGTTAACAATAAATAATATACTATTAATATACTATTAATAATATATTATTAATTAATATATTATTAACACTTAACAATATATTAATATTATATTATATAATGTATATTAAATATTAATAATATAATTGTTAATGAAATATATACTGTTAATGGACTATTAACAGTATATTAATATTTAATATTATATTGTTCATTTATTGTTAATAGTATACTATGAAGTATTAAATAGTATACTAATAATAATATTTTTTTTATTTATTAAATTAATAATATATTCTATCGATTTTAAATTTTAATAATACTATTCCTTATTTATTTAAAATGATTATCAGTATTCCAAGATAAATGACAAGTGTATAGAGCAACTCAATAAATTCTCCAGTGACATCAAAAAAGGATTCAGTATGAAAGTATAACTATCTAGATGATCCTAAAGATATTAATGTAATTACGTGCATATTTTATCATAATACTACTAGAGGTGAGATTTTTCGTGCAAAACAATATCTAGTAGGAAATTTGAAAAATACAACAACTTGTAAGAAGTGTCCACCTTATGTAAAAGAATAGTTGTTGGCTTACATGAATGAGAAAAAGATGTAAAAGAATGAATCTTATGGAAATTTATCAGAGGATAATGTTAAACATATCATGGATGATGATGAAGTTTATTCCATAAATGTCAACTTAAGTGGAAAAAAATATATACGACAGAAGAGGAAAAGAAGTTATGAACTACTACTAAGAAGCGTAAAAAGGGACCGATGGATCTATATATGTTTCAATTATCACAAAAGTAACAAGGGCAAGTAGGAGATTCAAAATTAAGACAAACAAATATAAATGATGTTTGCGATAAAGAAATAAGAGGAAGAACAATTCAATACATTGTTCGCTTCTTCTATCAGGCTGGTCTTCCACTTTGTACCACTCGTATAGACAATTTTAAGGATATGATTAAAGCTATTGGAAGATATGGTACATGATTAAAACCTCCAAGTTATTATGAGATGCAAGTTTCATTATTGAAAAAAGAATTAGAGTATACAAATAATTTATTGAAGGGTCGTAAAGAATCATAAGCAACACATGGTTGCTCTATTATGTCATATGTTTGGACTAACATAAGATGTAGAAGTATAATTAATTTTATGGTTAATTATTCTTAAGGGATCATATTTGTGAAGTCAATAAATGTTTCGTCTCTTGTGAAATCTGGATATAAGATATATGATTTGCTTGGCAAGTTTTTAGAAGCAATTGGAGAAAAAAATATTGTCCAAGTCATAACCGACAACGGAAGCAACTATGTATTAGCTTATAAATTTTATTTTTTAAATATTTTAAATATTTTATTTATTTTTATCTTCAACTAAATCTTATGAATTTTTTATCACTTACTTCAGGTAAATTACTTGAATAAAAAAGTATATTGGACTCCATGTGCGGCACAATGTATCGATTTAATATTATGGGATATTGAAAAGATCCAAAACATTAAAAAAATATTAGAAAGAGCAATATTTGTTATTGGTTTTCTTTATAATCATATTGGAGCATTGAACATGATGAGAGAATTTACGAGCAACAAAGAATTAGTGAGATATGATGTTACCCGATTTGTTATTTCATTTTTTACGTTACAGAGCGTGTATCATCAAAAACATAATATGAGAAACATGTTTATTTCTGGGAAATGAGTGATAAATAAATTGACAAAAGAATTAAAAGGCAAGAGAACCACTAATATAATCTTAATGTCATCCTTTTGGAATCATATGATTTACATATTAAAGGCAATGAGCCCTCTTGTTCGTGTCTTTCGACTAGTGGATAATGAAAATAAGCTTGTAATGTGATATATTTATGAGGCTATGCATATAGCAAAGGAGACGATTTAAAAAGTTTTTTAATGAATATGAAGAAAAATATGAGAAAATTTTTACAATCATTGATGAAAGATAGAATTGTCAGCTTCATCGTCCTTTATATGCAGTTGGATATTATTTGAATCCAGAATTTTTTTATAAGATTACATCTATTAGGTTTGATGTATATATCAGTGCATTATAAGATTAGTTCAAGGCGTTGAAGCTCAAGATAAGGTTATTTATGAATTATCTTTATATAAAAAGGCTGAAGGTCTTTTTGGAATTCCAATTGAAGTTCGATCTAGGACAACTACATCCCTAAGTAATAACAATTTGATATAAATAATTTCATATGTGGTAATTGATATGCTATTATGTTATTGTTAATAATAACATAAATTTTGCAACTGAATGGTGGAGTCTATTTAAAAATTTCACTCCGAGCTTATAATAATTTACTATCAAAATACTCAATTTGACATATAACATTTTATATTATAAGCAGAACTAGAGTGTCTTTAAACATGTAAGAATCATTAAATACTTTTGTTTCAATTTATTTATTTATTTATATATTAATATATTTTAAAATTATATTACATGACAGATTCATTCGAAGAGAAGAAACAATTGCAGCATCAACGATTACATGATCTTGTTTACATAAAGTATAATTAAACTTTGAAAGCTCGTCATGAATTATGAAATAGAATTGATCAACTCTCATTACAAGATATTGATAATTCAAATGAGTGGCTGGTGGGAGAAATAAGTGCCAACTTACAAGATGCCGAAGACAAGTTTGTATTTGAAGATGATAGATTGACATGGGGATATGTGACAAGAGCCTCAGGTGTTAAAGAATTACAAACATATACAAGGCAGATGATAAAAAAAAAATTGAGTGTAGTAGTATCAAACTCAACTCCTGTTATTATTGAGAACACAGAGAATGAGACATATTTTGATAAAAAGGAAGAGTAAGAGGAAGATGACGAACTTAATGAAGATGATTTATATGAAAATGATAATAATAATGATTATGACGAGTGATTTTGATGTAAAAGTTTATTGTTTTGAATTTTAAAATTTTTGTTAATGTCACATTGTGACTTTATAATTTATACTTTAGATTTATTTAATCAAATATGATATTTTTATTTAAATAATTATATTTATTAATTATATTATATTTTTTTAATATTTTAGCGTCTCGCTTCACTCGGGCGAGCGCTCGGCACCTCAGGCGTTTTGGGACCCTAGCGACTTTTAGCGCCTAGTGCCTTTTTAATCACTAGGTAAACTTATGCTGGAGGCCTTTTTAAGTGATTTTAGAAATTTTTATGTGCACCAGATTTAAGATATTCATTTAATGGTTCATTTGTTATTATATTTAAAAGACTATATCTAAATAATTTTAGTATGATGTTAGGTCTTTATATCTTTCATAGGGTTGATTATGAATATTGATTCTCTCGCTTTCGATGACTCAATTTTTAAATATCTTTACAGCAAATATATACATATTTATTTATATGTATCTCTTGTTTTATTTTTATGAAAATTATAATATGGATAAAAATATATGTATTTTTTTATTTTTTATATTTAATAGGTCGAAGCATTAGTGATTTGAAGTCAACCTTGGCCCTAGTTAGAACTTGTCCTAAGTATCTAAGAAGTCACTTTTGAAGTAGAAGCATTTCTCGACATGATTCTATTATCTATTGGAGGTTAGGTTGATAAAGGTCTCGAGAGTAGAAGATATACATCTTGTACCTCTAAGTAGAGGATTTATGAGTGATAAGAAATATATTGTTGGTTAATAATGGTGTCCACGGAGGGAGGAGAAGACAAGGATCATCCTTCTACTTGTTTGCTCATGTGGATGAAGATCCAAAGCAGACAATCAGAAGCTTCCTTCTTATCCTTTATAACAAGATATGAATGTTCATCTTCGATATTATAAAAGAGGATAAACTTATTTTTTGAGGGGAGGACTTGTTTTACTACTCGCATTCGTACTTATACATTTCACATTACTAACTTGGACGTCGGATAGATCAATGTCAGGAAGCCTCTCTTAATCTCAGTCTACATGCATGTGGTATCTTAGGAGCTCAACGTTTTCACCTTGGAGACACTTTTGATAACCTTATGTATACATATCTGGATCACGTTGGGTTGATCAAGACGTCAACAATTTTTTTTCTAATATTTTTTTGTGCTAGAAGGTGGGCTCGATATCACAGGAACGTCTGTCTACCAACCCTCCTAACGAAAGCTTGAGTGAGGCGGCCCTACCCCCAACTCACAGTACTCTCACTCAAGGGGGTAGTAGCCAACCTTTCCGCACGTGGATACATCCACCTAGGCATAAACGTCGACGCAATACTAACATCTGTTTAACAACCTGAAGGCGACCCCGAGTCACCTACTCGTCCTTGCTGAGGTGTTTCTAAGCTTTACTCAACAAGTGCATATGCTAATGGGCATGGTTGAAGTTGTTGCTTCGCTCTTGCCTTCTCTAACCTAACAAGCGACCATCTCAATTACGGTCAGTAGCTCTACTACCTAGGCACAAACGTCGACGCAATACTAACATCTGTTTAACAACCTGAAGGCGACCCCGAGTCACCTACTCGTCCTTGTTGAGGTGTTTCTAAGCTTTACTCAACAAGTGCATATGCTAATGGGCATGGTTGAAGTTGTTGCTTCGCTCTTGCCTTATCTAGCCTAACAAGCGACCATCTCAATTGCGGTCAGTAGCTCTACTATTATCGACACTAATGCCCGTCAAGATCCTCTCACCCAACGTAATAACAACATATCAAGAGCACCTGAAACTTATTGAATCGCTAATCGGGGGAGTGCCTCGCTCCCCAACCATGGAGTTCAACGGATCGACACACCACCACTATGCTCCACCTAAACTTAGACCTAATCGATAGATTTGATGAATGATTCCCTAAGGATCTAGCTATGACAAATAAATCAATGCTTGCAAGAGATGCAATGAGAATTTCAACAATCCAAAGGGGAAGGCCCGGTCAACCCTACCTTGGGCCAATCGTCGTTCACTGAGAACATCCAAGATGAGTCGTTCCCAATCAACTTTTGATGGTAGTACTGACTCGTGAGAGCATATCGCTGCTTTCCATGCTCGAATATCGTTATATGATACTTTGGATGCTCTAATATATTGTACCTTCCAAATTACATTAAGAGGCCCATTATGAGAATGGTAGCTCATCAGAAGTCGCTCTCTATTAGTTCCTTTGCTCATCTTACTAGAGAATTCGAGCTTCACTTCCTCAGGAGTGTGCGCCCAAGGCTATCTGTGATATTACTTCTTGGACTTAGGTAAGGAGAGGAGGAAACATTCTCAGACTTCGTCGCTCGATTCACTAACAAAATATGAGACGTGCAAGATGCTCATCAGTCGCTTGTAATATAGACCTTCATGATGGAACTCAAGCTCTCTCGCAATTTTTAGTTGCTAGTAGAGATGCCACTAGCGACAATACCTAAGGTACTTCAGAGGGCCAATTAATACATCGCCACTAAGATAATGGTCTCATGTAAATGTGAGGAGACATGTAAAAGACCAAGAGATAAATAATTATAGTTTGCCCCGACCCCAAGGTCACAATGGTGAAGTAAAAGCGAACAAATCGTGTTGCCTCGCCCGAGGTCCGAGTTGACCCTCTGAAATATAACTAGAATTGAATTCTTATAGATAAAAGAAAATGAACTCTTAATAGACCCTCAACCGATAAAGACTCTGTTTGAAAAGAGAGATATATCCCAGTATTATTGCTTCTACCAGAATTATGACCACGATACAGAAGATTATCATGACTTAAAAGAACATATTGAAGAACTCATTAGTCGGAGACACCTTGGGTGATTTGTTTGAAAGAACTAGGAACCTTTATCCCAACCTCAAGGGCCGATGGAGAGATAGATTGATGTCATCATTAGTGGACATGTCATGGGAGAAAATAGCTCCTTGGGTCATAAAGCTTATACTTGACTTACCATTGAAAAGCGCTCGTGGTTAAGTGATACCTTGAAAATTACCTTCAAAGAGGAAGAGACAGAGTACCTCGACCCAAACTATGATAATGTATTGGTAGTCTCTATGAGGATGATCAACGCCTAACTGAAGATGGTCATGATTGATACATGTAACTTTCTTGATATCTTCTACTTTGATACTTTCTAAAAACTTGAGCTCTCGACTAACAACCTCACCCTTATGACTTCTTTGTTGATGGGATTCACTAGTGACTCGATCTCCCCTCTCTGGATTGTGAACCTACATGTCATGTTTGAAGATGAGTTGTGCTCCAAAATGGTGGTGCCGACTTACCATATGATAATAAGGTTCTCGACGAGGACTGACACTAGAGAGCTAAGAAGCAACCCGAGCGAGTCACGCTAGTGCTACCTTATGACTATCTCCCTACCAAAGAAGGGATGATCCAAGGCACCGCCTATAAACTCCCAAAATTTCGCCAAGGCACTCTTGCATCCTGAACCAGTGGAATTACTGATTGAGGCACCATAGGACAAAGCCCTTCTCGATCAAGTTGTCAAGGTCGGGGCATCACTTCCCAAGGGGGAATCGATCCAGATGTAACCCAACATCACCTCAACATTTCTCTCATAGCACGGCTAGTGAAACAAAAGCTTCGCAAGTTTGCTCTTGATCACTAGTAGGCAATTAACAATGAGGTAAACAAGCTATTAGGAGCAAAATTTATAACCAAGGTATAATGCCCCTAGTGACTCACTAATGTTGTACTTGTTAAAAAGTTTAATAAAAACTAGAGGATGTGTGTTAACTATACCGACCTCAACAAGGTATATATGAAGGACAACTATCCTCTTCCATGTATTGATCAATTGATTGATGTTATCTCGAGTTATGAGCTCTTCACCTTTATGGACACATTATTAGGATATAACCAAATAAGGATGGCATTAGAGGATCAAAATCATACTTTTTTTATTACCAACCATGGCATATATTTTTATCGAGTTATGTCATTCGAGTTGAAAAATACAAGAGCGACATACCAAAGTGTAATTACTATCATGTCATATATATATATATATATATATATATATATATATATATATATATATATATATATATATATATATATATATGTGACATAATAGTCAAAAGCAAAATGACTAACTTACACTTGGCGAACTTGGTTGAGACGTTTCAAGTCCTAAAGAAATTCAACATATGATTTAATCTGACCAAGTATACTTTCAAAGTTAGCTCAGGAAAGTTCCTTGGATTCATTGTATATATAAGGGGAACAGATGTGAACCCTGAGAAAGTGCAAGTCATACTAGAGATGCATCCACCTTGACTGATAAGGGAAGTCCAAAAATTTATAGGGTGAATAGTAGCTCTAAATTGATTTCTATCTCAATCAGGTTGTAAGTGTCTACCCTTTTTTCGGACATTAAAGAACTCAAAATGATTTCTATGGACCGAGGAGTGTTAGGAGACTTTCAAAAAGCTAAAACACCACCTCGCTTAATTATCGCAACTCTCATCCTTTACCTTGAGCAAAACTCTAAGATTCTACCTCACTGCCATCGATTTAGCTATCAGCTTGGTGCTGGTTTGGGATGACTCGGTAGTTCAAAAGTCTATCTACTACATTAGTTATGTTCTAAGCAAGTCCGAGAAATGAGACCCTCTATTGAGGGGCTTGATTGGTTGATTTTATCTCAGAGCTAATTCCCTCGCTAGAGGTCGATAATCACACCTGCTCAGCATGGATGATGTTTATGGATGGTTCCTCCACCTCGAAAAGAGGTGATGTCAAACTCGTTCTAAAGGGCTCGAACAAATAGGTGTACGAACAAGCCGTCTGATTCAAATTCAACATCACTAATAATGAAAAAGAATATAAAGCACTCATCTCATGGATCTGACTTGGTCGAGAACTTCCAAGTCTAAGACTTGACTATATTTAGCGACTCGTAACTAGTCGTAAGCTAAGTGGTGGGGAGCTACGGGACTCGAGATGCAACCATCGTAAAGTATCTCATCGAGGTGTGAAATTTGTCAACGGTTTCTCCTAACTCATAAATAATTAATATAATAATACATAATTTAAATAAAAAATAAAACCACCATTAATGGTAGAATGATGCATCACCATGGAAGCAACGACTAGTGGCAACATCGAGCCACTACTGCCTAGTAAAGCGTCGTACGCACAAAGCTTCTCTCGTGCTAGCGACAAGCTCAGGACCAATCTGATGCTAGGCATGCAATGGTCTCCTAGTCTCTCTTCCTCCTAGGTGTTTTCATCTCCACCGCCTCCCACTTAATCCTCTCTTACGCCCCCACCCATCGTGCCTACGATGTGATAATATAGCTCTCTCACCTCCGTCTCCGACCTCTCCTACCTCTGTCTCTCTATTTTCGTCTATTGCTATGGCCTCTACCACTTCCTCTTTCTCGATAAGATAAACTTTTTTAAAAAATTAAATTATATATATCATTATATTAATGATTTATTATGAGGTAGTATACCACGTAAGTAAACTTTAATATTTGTCAACTAATACTTAACAGGAGAATCAAAATCATAAGGATTTAAATGATCGATTATCAAAATGAAAGAGACTAAAATGAACTCTTTGTTTACTTAAATTATATATATCATTATATTTATAATTTATTATAAGTTAATATATCATATAAGTAGATTTTAATATCTGTTAACTCAAACTTGACAAGATAAATTTATATGCTATATTATTTAAAATATTAAGATTATTTTAAATACGAATAAATTATAAGAGTTTTAAATGATCTATCATTAACATCACATGAGTTAAAATAAATCTTAACCCTAATTATATATGTTACTTATAAATCGACCAACAATCCAATCCATAAAACATTTAGCCTAACAAAAGAATAAATTTTCTTACTATTATTTTTGGCTTATCAAAGTTTTATTTTTCTTTCACTTAACTCCTTGTTTGAGATTTGGCTGATCAAATGTGCTAATGTCTATATCATCTTGTCTCAGTACACCATCTCCCCCTTCCATTAAGAATTGTCCCCTAAATATTGTCCTACTGTACATGCAATTCTTCTTAATTTGCTATTACCACCCCCCACCACTCCCTCCCTCCGTCTCCTCTTCCTCAGCTACCTCCTCTCCTCCAAAGCGCTGGCCTTCCGTCGCCGATGACTTCCCGTCGCCTCTCTTCACCTTCCCTTTCCGCCTCCGCCTCCCACCGCCAGCGAGTCCTACTCCTCGCAGTCGCTGTCTCCGCCTCCTCCCTTCTCCTCCTCGTCCTCGTCCTCTTCTTCCTCTTCTACTTCTACCTCTCCCTTCGTCGCTCCCCCACCCTCCCCTTACCCTCCAACAACTCCCCCGCCACCGCCGCCAATCCCCTCCGCCTCCGCCGCTTCTCCTACCGCGCCCTCCGCTCTGCCACCGCCTCCTTCGACCCCTCCCGGTCCCTGGGCCGCGGCGCCTCCGCCGCCGTCTTCCGCGGCGTTCTACCGGACGGCAAGTCCGTCGCCGTCAAGCGCCTCCTCACCTCCTCCGCCTCGTGCCCTTCCTCCCCCACCCGCGCCGCCTCCTCCGACCGCGAGTTCCACAACGAGCTCCACGTCCTCGCCACCCTCCGACCCTCCCCCTTCGTCGTCTCCCTCCTCGGCTACTGCCTCGAGGGCCGGCGCCGCCGCCTCCTCGTCTACGAGTACATGCCCAACGGGAGCCTCCAGGAAGCCCTCTTCGGCTCCGGCTCCCCTCTCAACTGGGACCGCCGCTTCTCCATCATCCTCGACGTCGCCCAAGCTCTAGCCTTCCTCCACCTCCAGTGCGATCCCCCGGTCGTCCACGGTGACATCAAGCCCAGCAATGTGCTCCTCGGCTTCGATTTCCAGGCCAAGATTTCCGATTTTGGTCTCTCCCAGATGAAGGTCGACGCCAATGTCGGCGCCGATTTCTTCAGCCAAGAAGATCTCGGTCTGAGCCAGGAGCTCCTCAAGAGCCAGGAGGACCTCGCTCCGGAGAGCCCTCAGGTAGACTTCGCCCTCGCCCTCCGTGCTTCTTCATCCGTTGCGTGCAAGAGACAACCGAGTCCCGGTAGCAGTCCCAGGGGGAAGGAAGCAGTGGCAGTCGCCTCCCCCGTCCAAGACGAGACTTTTAGCTTCGAACACAGTAAGGAATCGAGAGCGAATCCTCCGCCGGATGAAGGGAGGACGGAGTCGAGCGATCAATTGGGGAAGCGTTGGTGGTGGAAGCAGGACGGAAGCGGGGAATTGAGCAGCAAAGACTACGTCAGAGAGTGGATCGGGAGCCAAATTTGCCCCTCGAGCAACTCCGACAAGTGCTTCGATTTCAGGAACTCGAGTCGGGTGGAGCATTCGGATGTTGGAGATGAAACCCTCGTCGGCGGTGCCCACGAGGGGAATCCGGAGAAGAAACAGGGGAGGAAGAAAGGGGTGCTCCTCCCCTGCGACAGGAAGATGAGGGAGTGGTGGAAGGAGGAGTACTTCGCAGAAATGAGCAAGAAGGGACATTGCCAGAAAGAGGGCAAGTGGTGCCGAACGATCAGTGATCTCGGCGATGATGCTAATAAGCACGGCCGAGACTTGACCGTGGATGGAGGCTTCAGAAAGGGGGGATGGAGGAAGAAGAGGAGTCAGTCGGCGGGCAGCGACATGTTCAGCGGCGATCTGCTCAGTAGGGAGCTGAGCAGCACGACGAGCATGAGAGGCACGGTGTGCTACGTCGCTCCAGAGTGCCATGGCTGTGATCAGCTGATGGAGAAGGCCGATATGTACAGCTTCGGGGTTCTGATCCTTGTCATCGTCTCCGGGAGGAGGCCGCTGCACGTGCTGCCGTCGCCGGCGAAGCCAGAGAAGGCGAGCTTGGTGAGCTGGTGCAGGCGGTTGCTTCAAACCGGCAACCTCCTGGAGCTCGTGGATGAGAGGTTGAAGGACGCATACGACAAGGAGCAGGCGAGCCTTTGCATCAACCTGGCTCTCTTGTGCTTGCAGAGGATTCCGGAGCTGCGGCCGGACGGTGGCGACGTCGTCAGAATTCTCAAGGGGGAGATGGAACTTCCGGCTGTGCCGTGCGAGTTTTCTCCTTCCCCTCCTGCCAAACACCGTGGCAGGTCACGAGGAAAAGCTTCCATGGATGAGGAGTAGAGCGCGTCTGCTACTACTGCCCTCGACAGTTTCTTCAAGAAATTAAGGAACATACGACCGACGGATAGGCGAGTCAAAAAGATTTAACCTGGAGCTTCTTGCTGCTGCTGCTGCTGCTGTGTAGATAATGATTTCTTTCCTTCCTTCTTTCTGATTGATTGAAAAGATGTGTGATCGATTGCTTTCTGCTGATTTCTCTTGGCATTTTTGGTCTCTGTACCCAAATCAAAAGAATGTTCTGTTAGAAACCATTGCATTCTTACATTTAGTTTATGTTGTCGAACGTGGTTAAAGCACACGCAACATTTGAGCTGTTGTAATGTACAAGATAAGAATGCTGCTTCTTTGTTACTGATAGAGAACGAAGGCTTACCCAACTTCGAGTTGTTCGCTTCGGATGTTCCATGAAACAATTATGGGTAGATGCCCTTTTTGTATAAGAATTTGGTGGTGTAAAGGAATCAACTGGAGCTTTTTGTTCTTCCGGTTCATCCCTGTGTAGATTCTTGAACCTGCTGCATTATATCAAGTCTGGAATGGTGATTCTGTATCTTGTGCAGTGGTTCACTCCCTGTCATCGGAGCTTTTCTTTAGCTGGTTACATATCCATTGCTGCCACCACATGTAACATGTCAGAAGATGATGGATTTCTGTCGTCAAGTGCAGCAAGTGCTGCTACCAACTTGTGATCACATGATATTGAGCACGCATGTCGTTGTGTATGCATGTTGGCATCAACTCTTTAAAAAAAAAAAAAAATGTATTTATTCTAGCAAATGGCAAAGGTGTCATGCTACATACCAGTGGATCTCGGATGGATGCCTTTCTGCAGAGAACACAATTCCATTCTTCTTCACCGATTTGACTTTCTTGCTTTCTCTTGAATCATTTGAATCGAGAAAGAAAGATGAAAACAGGGTTGTGTGGCTTTTGTCTGTTTTGGCAGAGACTGCTTGCTGCACCTCCATTTTCTAATGTGTCACTGATACCAACAAGGTGGACTGCACATGGTACAGAGAAGGTATGGTATTTTTGATGATTGCTAACACACCCTGGAGGAAGAGCAACTTTGGATTAGAGAGGGTCATGAAACAGTGCATCACCATAATCTCTTTCCCTTTGGTAGCATAAAAATAAAAAACACGGTTGTCATACGAAACTAGCAGCGTTATCAATGATAGTAGTGATCAAAGAGAAGTAACAAGATTCAAAAAAAAAAAAAAAAGTAGCATGCATGCATGCACACTTTTTAGCTTTTATCCCACCACCAAGCAAACCTATGAACAATACTGATTACTACTAGTCTTGGGAAGCTTGAAGTTTTGTTCCTTGTTTGAACTTTGGATTCGAGCATCTTTACCTCTTTTTTCTTTTTTTCTGGGAGAAATAACTTCACCACTTTGATGGGGCAGAAACCACCACCACCATCACAATCGCAATCACCATCATCATTATCATCATCATCCAACTGTGGACCACTCTCTCTTCAGTGTGTGCATGCATCAAATTCTAAATGTAACCACAAAATATAAAATTATTAACACTTATCTTCTCCTGTGTTGACTTAGAGAAACTATTGCAGACACTGCCACAAGAGCTTGTCAGGTGTAGCATCAGAGGTTTCAGATAAAACATATATATTGTGCACTTCATTTTATGTCTCTGGTTAGGCTGCAGTGTGATTCTAATCACTTGAACTAGCTAATCAAAGGCTAGCATGGCTGCTTGCGATTTGAGACAATACTACGCAGCCACCCAAGGCTTGGACTATGGTTGTGAGGACGACACAATGGTCCATCCGACTTGGCTCGATGACCTCTGGTCCCAACCCAATGGGGCACTTAGAACATGGTTAATCAACCATATGTGATGCCCATGCCACATACCAAAAGCAAAAAAGAAGAGTAGGCTGATGGGTCCAGTTGTCTCTACTTTGGGAGAAATTGATGGATAGACTTGACCTAACATGTTACCTGAAAATTGAGACAAGGAACACGATTTCCCCTCGAAAAATGTGGTATCTACTGCATCGAAGCTCCATTCTCAAGGAACACCATCAGCTACACTCTTGCACCTGCAAATCAGCATGATCGATAGGGTTTGAGACAAACTGCATGAAATCACAAAAAGGTGTTTTCTTGATTGAAGTAAAAGTCTATCCATGTCTGATAAGCTGTAACCATTCTGAAGAATAAAAACCCATCAACCATGGAAACAGATAGAAAATTCACTTGCATTCAATCTTCCTAAATATTCAATTCTCACAAACTAGGTCGTACTTTGTGGAAAAGTAATATAACACCATTGACCAAATTATTAAAAGCTAGTTTCAGAAGCATTAGCAACATGTTCCCACAAGCATAATGATTACAGCCATGTCTGGAAAAGTAAACTTTCATTATGTGGGGCTTTTCTTTTTTGAATGCTACTCTTTCCTCATTGATTAAACCAGGAATGTGCCCACAAGGTGATCAGATTCAAGGATAAAGTAGGGCAATGGTGGGGCTAATCCAGAGTTGCTTGTAATTGACATGCTGCAACAATAAGATCACAGTGAGTGAAAAAAACAGGATTTTTCTCCTATTCCTTCCACTTAAAAGAGAAGTAAGTGCCACATATTCTTAAGGTCATGCAGAATATTCAAGAGGTTTGCTGGCTGCCAATTTATCATATTCTATATGAAAAGACCCTCACAAATCAATGTTTCAACATCAATGGAAGCCCTAAAAATGGGGAGGATCCTACCACTTCTCTGACCCAGATAGCATTTATGCCACCAACTCATCGAAAGCAACAAGCATTAAATCCCAACTTTATTATGAAAGCCTAACACATCATTCACCCAATCGATATGCATATTAACAACTCACTGAAAGCAATAGAGTATCAAGAGCCAATCACTTACCTGGGATCAACTACACAAGTCCTTGTCCTGGAGCAAAGATGGGAGATAATGTGCATGAATGTGAGGCCTTCTCCAACTCTGGAACAAGACATCAGTGTGTATTAAAAACAGACATATTAATAAGAGTAACATGCAATACTTATCGGTTGTTGCTGGTACTTTTTCACATTTAATCATAAAAAATAATAATTATATTTTATCAAGGATGGGTCCCTAAATATTCATATCTTGCCCAGGCGGAGATCGATGGCGTCAGCTGATACGGGCACATTTTCCCCTCTCAAATGGCAGGTAGTCTCACCCATGTCACTTCTGCCATGTGGAACCCACCTGTTTTGTGAGAGCTTCAAGAACCATTTCAACAGATTTATACCACAAGTTAATATTTATATTGGCCCGTTCAAGCCACCATCTATCCGAAATGCTAATTCAAAAGTCCAAATAAATATCACTCGTAAGCTGATTTATTCATTCACATAGCAGATCAAGCTGCAGAAAATGTGATAACCTCATCTTGGTCATCTTTCCTTGGTTATATCTCATGACAAAAACAAATAATCTGAAAATAACCAGCAACATCTATCTTATATGTAGAATGAGAAAATCAGTGATGTGGCGATTTACAACTAGTACGCCATTAAGCCACATTTTACCGACAAAAAAATGGCATGTAATCTAGCTGTCAATCCCAGCTGTACTGGGTTCATGGTAGGGGAAAGAAGATTGATAACATCTGCAGCTGCTTGCCAGTTGGATATTTGCAGAGTTTTCTTGGCCATAAACACCTGGTAATATGAGATGAAAGGAAATACTAATAGAAGGTTAGTCAATATGGAGTTGCTCAAGTCTTCAAATCATCTGACAAATTACATCACACAACACAGGGTTACAGCAAGCAAAATCAAATGAAATAACTAATCAAGTGCTAATTCTCCTGGCCGAAGTACATATTGCTTAACCAAATAAACTATCATATAAAATACAAGGAAAAGAAATACTAATAGGAGCTTAGTCATTATGGAGTCGAAATATGAGATGAAAGGGTGCGATCCTACCAGCACTAATGCACCGTATCCCATCAGACAACCTAGTAATATGGGGTTGCTCAAGTCTTCAAATCATCTAAGATAAAGTTATACAACACAGGGTTACAGAACAGAAAATCAAATGAAATGCCTAGTCAACTGCTAATTCTTCTACATGAAAATCCTTAACCAAATCAGCTACTATAGAACCCAAGGAAACATGACTAAGTTTCCTTTCTTGCATATAAAATTGATTATAGCTATTCAGTACCTTTTTTGTTCTTGTAAAGATAACAAGAAAAAAAAGGAAACTTAACGTCTAGAAACAAGCTAAGAAACACAGACACATACACGAGACACAAACACAACACGACACAGACACAACGACACGTTATTTTTTAAAAAACTAGGATAGGGATACGACAAGGACACGTGTATTTTTTAAAATAAAGCGATCTCCAAATTGAGGTTCTTCATCACCAAACCGATGTCATTCACATACAAATGGAGTGATCGCCCTCTATCCAAATCACTAGAGCCAGAGCAAGCCGACACCGGACTAATCAATGTGACCTCATCTAGTTTCATGCCCATGTCTTTCATCCCCTCTAAATGCAATGCATGCTCAGAAAAGCCTTCAAGGACATACCCTCTCATTATGACATTACATGATGCGACATCTCTAAGAGGGCTTCCATCGGATAATAGGTGAGCGACTCCAGAGTAGCCACAACATATGTACATTTGAAGCAATGCGTTGAGCATATAGACATTAGGCCGCGAGCATGAAGGGGTACATGTGGAGATCAAGCATGACAATTGCTTGGAGCATAAGGTGAAAGGACAGGGCAGTAGGTTATCACGGACTTAGCTAGTTTTGCCTAAGTCATGCGGCACCTTTGAATGTTCATCCGCAAGAGGTTAGCCTCCCCGAAACCTCTTATGGTTCCTTAATGACCTACAAAAGAGAAGACGGGTTAGAGGAAAAATTCAAATCAGGATCTAGCAAGCAGTCATTTCTGCAAACACTTAGGCAGTGCAAATTATAAACATTGACTTCGCAAGATTTGGACAGTCGCACGACAAAGGGTCCAAGGTGGTCTGTCACAGCCAAAAGTCCTCACAAGTGCCCACATGACACTACTGCGGAACAAGGCAGCGAACCAACCCTAGACACAACCCCAAAAGCCCATCTAGCCATGTGCCTCCAGGGTAGCTCTTGGGTGTTGTGTTGGCTGACACTCCGCAACACTCTGCAGAGCTAGAAAACCCTTAAAAGTACTATACTGCTTGGATGGCCTGTTTCTGAGCAGTTTTGTCTCTGCGACACAACTATACACATCCTGCATTTACAATACTAAAACAACCACAAAAGCCAACCAAAATGGGGTTGTCAAGCCTACGGCAAGCCCTCTATATGTTGTGCAATGCATCAACAAAACCAAAAGATACGAACATACCCAAGCATTACATCGAATCCCGGATTCACAGATTTGTCCGTGGCAAGATGGATCGAGGCTAGGAGTGTGGCCATAAATGATTGCATTCCATAGGAAGAGGTCAAGAGGGTGCTACAGCTAGGGGAAAATAATATGGGTGTCGTCGAGGTCGTCGAAGAGGGAGACAACAAGGAAGGAGAGAAGCTTGCTAGAGCATCGAGGGTCGCCGAAGAGCGCAATGCAAATGAGGAAGTTGTGGGCCTGCTTGCATTTGGCGACGGAGGTGATGAAGGGCATAGGAGAGGTATGTGTTCGATACGGATACGTCGTGTCCAAAAATAAAAACTAAATAAATAAAAACATATACATTTCTAAAACGTGTTTGATCGTGTCAACGACGTATCCATGTCCCACACTTGTCCAACATGGATACACCCACCAAATTGATGTGTTTGTGCTTCTTAGGAAACAAGAACTTGTATTGTAAACCTTGAAGCTTCTTTGAAGATATCAGCACAGGAGTCATATTCTTTTTGGCAATCATAATCTCCTAAAAAATGAGAAACACTGTGCCTGAATGATTTTTTCTTTGTGGACACATTCTTCTATGATATCAGTATAATGCCAAAATGCACTACTAAGATTCATCTGCCATGGCCACAACAATCGAAGATTGTAATCATTCCAGAGCATCTTCACCATTAAAGTTCTCAAATGCTAACCTGTGCTTCAATACGAGCATCCAAATCTGGCTTCACCATGCATTAGCAACTCACTAGATGATCATGTTTCACCATGATCATAGTCTATGGCTTTAAGAAAATAAGGAATAAAATGGTTATAAAACATATAACATCAGGTATCCAAAGTTCATCTTAGCAAAGCATCTGACTCTGTATTTCTACCTCGGAAAGCATATGAAGCTAAAATATACTTAACTATTATATGAAGGATTACAGTAACAAAGACAAACCAAATTTAAACGCATTTCAAATTGGGGGATAATCATCTAAGGATAATGGAAGATGGCACACTAAGACTCTAACTAGGCATTAATTTGGCCGAATCAAACCAACAGAAGCATTAGAAAGAACTAAAACTTGTCATTCAATAGTCAATATTAAAAACTGGATGCCAAGAAGTAGAATAGTTAGCACCTCTCCATCACGATAACCACTGCCTGCTGCGTGAGAACCGACTCGGGGTGCATGCCGTGCACCAGGAAGCAGGCCAAATCAAATCGCCACTGCTTGCCCATCACCCAAATCATGGTATGCCACGCCCACCAGAATCGAGGAAGGCCAATTCATGGCCCCGCATCAGCATCAATATAGCCTTGGAGACCAAACCCCGGGTGCGCGCGACCACCGAATGGAGGCCCGTGGGAAGGCCAGGGCCTCTCATCGCGACAAGGACAAGGATTTGGCCTTGAATCGGGTGAGGAGCTGGCGTAATCCATGGAAGTCGGACTCGTGGAAGACGGCTGAGGGCTCGCCGGAGTCGGCGTCACAGTCGCTGGCGCCGGGGACGGATGCAGCTCGAAAGGGAGGAAAGAAGGGCGATCTGGAAGACGATGAAGAGGAGAGTGTGGGAGAAGAAAAGAGGAGCGGCGAAGGAGAGGGAAGAGGGAGAAGACGGCGGGGACGGAGGAGAAAGGTGGAGACGAGACGAGGACGGGTGTTTCGCGCCTTATGCTCGATGTGAGCGCCATACAATTAAGAGGCTTATAGTTTTAGTGTGGGTCTTTACTAAGCCCACAAGAGTAGGCCCCGCCCGTTAACTTTGAAGGGGCTTTTTAGGTCGGATTCGGGAGATCGAATTAGACCCGATCCACTTTTCCGACGATTAAACTCCGGCCAACCCGATATGGTTTGAAGTAATAATTAAAATTATTCAAAGATTATAAAAATATTATGATTGCAGGAGAAAATAAACAAGTTGGTTAATGTTGATGTAGTGGGTTTATTATCAGTTAAGCAATTATTTTTTTTCTTATAATATAAGAACACACATGTTTGGGGCCTCCATGTGAAATTAAAATTGTATATAAATAAATATATACCTTTCTAAAAGCTTCTACATAAATTGTATATAAATCAAACTAACATTAATAATTATTAGAAAAAATGACCTGAATTTTCTAAAAGCTTCTACATAAATGCTAATAAAATGGAGGATTTAAATATTATTATATGTATAATGGCAAATATATTCAAAACTTACAAGGATATTTATGTAATAGCAGATCACAGTAGACCAGTTTTGGTCTCCATAAAAGTGGTATTTCTCGACACCAAATTATGATTAGATTGCATGAACTGAACTGTGTACATCCTTCTTGTTCATGTGGTGTGATGCTCCCATCAAATCATGAATAATATCTTTTAGTGCAAAAGGAAAACAAATTAAAGTGCAAATACGCACATAAGAGCTTGCAAAGCTGTTTTCATAATTTCTTCATGTAAACAGGTGAAACAAAAGCAGAAGCAACCATTCATGATCACCATTTCCTCCCAACATTAACAGGAGGAAAGGGAGGCTGCAGGGTTCTGCATCATATCAACAAACACATCCAACCTACCATCTGCAGCAGGTTGGGAAGAGATTTATGTGCATTATTCACGTACAAAACATATATATATATATATATATATAGAGAGAGAGAGAGAGAGAGAGAGAGAGTCATCAACAGAGGATGTGGGGATCAAGTGCCTGTTCAAATGTAAGGGTTGATGTGGGAGGAGTAGTCTCTGATACCAGCCCCTTCCCACCCCATCCACTCCTCCCACAAATCCCAGCTTGGATCATTCATTCCCCTCATCATCTCGTCAGCGTGGCCATCATTGTTGCATCCATGTTCCTCCTCCTGAGGTCTTCTTAGGCTGCTCATCACAATCTGATACGAACAATAAGGTAACAAAAGTTATTGTTTAATTTGTGCATTAGTTGTGGAGAACACCAAATTCTGAAACTGATGGATGAAGCCATTCCACACTGGAGGAAGCAAAATTGCTTAGACATCCATAGTGGAATAGCACTCAAATTATTATGGTTTCTATGAGTAAGTAATGACATCCACAGTAGATTTCTTTTAGCTTGGTTTGGTCCAAGGATGAGTGGTTGCTGAATTAAGATTGTCATCATATGATTCTCTGGAAAATAAACAATAAAAACAATTCTAGAGCTAGCTTTTTTCATTCTTTTAAATGAAGAGGAGTTCCAAAAATTAGGCTTGAGATTAATCTTAATGGCATAAACCTTAACAAAGTGAAGAATGGTGAATACTTACATCATAGGCTTTGTTGATCCGATGGAACTGTACACTGCAATTGCTACCTTTACATACATCTGGATGATACTGCATTTGTCGAATAAAAACAGCATATTTTCCTCTGATTAGCCACACCAGAAATCAAATCCCAATATAAATAAAAAACTCTACTATATGGTAAGAAATAAGAAAAAATATAATTCATCGTCCTTTGATCTTTTGGAATTACTAAGAAACACATGAATCCAAATCGAAAACCTCCCAAAACAAAATCCAAAATACATATCTTTACACGAATCCCATCAGTAGCATCATCGAAATCTTTTCACCTTGGCAATACAGTCACAAAGAAGAAAAATTCCGATCTCTTCTACAAACTCCAACGAAAACCTTGAGGCGATCTCATCAGAGCGTCGGAAGGAAAAAGAAACCGAGAAATAAAACCGCTGGGAGAAAGAAAGCACCTGAAGAGCGAGCTGCCTAAAGGCCTTCTTGACCTCCTTCTCCGACGCCCCGGGCTGAACTCTAAGCGTTCGGTACTGCTCCCTCAAGCTCCCGGTCGAGGCGGCACACCGTACGTCGCCGCCGCTCCTCCTCCCCCTCGACACCCAGTTCCTCCCAACCCAGATCCCCATCGACGATGCCGACACCGCCCCCATCGATCCCGACATCCCCATCGACATTACCATCCTCCGAACCGGCTCCTATTTCCCCTAATCACCAGCAATTGAATTGCACCGGCGGAATCGGCCAGAAAGCGATCTGCACAGGCGCAAATGGAGAAGCAACGATGGAGGCTTCATTCGCGGTTATTATATATAAAGCACCGTGGGGCGTGCGGGCCACGTGCGTGGATGACTCTTCGTGCTTATCCTCCCCTTTATATCCCTCGTTCTGCACCAAGCGTTGCGTCACCCAATCGTACTCGCCACCCTTAGCCATTAGCGAGCGGGACCCACACGAAGAATAAGAGGCTGGGCTCCAAAATGGACTCGGGTTGACGAGTCGTTGCTGTTGGTTTATCCTTCAGAGATAACGATGTCCACGTTTTGGCGGTTCGTCGATGTGGCAACGTGGAGACACGTGGCAGAAATCGGTGTCGTCAACTTCGTCACACGTTTGTGGTGAGGAACGAGTTTGTGACTCCCCGCGTGGCCGTTACCTGTTAGCCCATTATTAGTTTGGATAAAATAGGATAAGGTCGAATAATTTTGGATAATATACACATTAAAATTTTGATTTAAACCTACCTCAGCTAACTTATTAACTGTTTGGGATTATCTGCATCAGCAAAAAAGAAAAAATAAGGAAAAAATTTTTGCTAGAAAATAATTTGTTTTTTAACCACTAATCTCAAAGCAAGCAATTGCCAAGACGGATTTATTTGATATCTGGTGAAATGCCGTTATGGCATGGTCGTTGATATGTCCAGCTCTGGCTATGCCAACCCTTCTATAGAAATCAACTAAATATAATTGGATTTCCACAGTAAAAAGTATTGATGGCTTCAGACTCTAAACCTGTTTAGATACTGATGATGTTATTTTATGCATTAAAATAGATGGCATCACCTCGGTGAGGTCTCAAGTAGCGCCTCATTTTTCTGGCCACGCAAAGAGGCACGTAGTATTGTAGTGGAGAAATGGATCCTTCAATGTTGTATGCAAGGCAAGTGGAGAAAGGAAGAGACCACCAAAACGAATAGAACAAGTTTGGATATCTTTCATCTGCTCACAAGACAATAATTTGCACGTCCTTTTCTGCTTTTTACTGTTCACGTAATTAGGTATATAAAGTTGATACTGACTTCAGCTGCAGACGCTGCTCTTTTCCTTCATCGATTTTATCTGACAATGGATTGGGTCTGTGCAGGAGGTGCTTCCCTTCCATGCTGGCTAGATAAGAACAAAGAGAGGGGGTCAATGATCAACATCATAATGTAATAAAGAAAGATATTGTGAAAGACTATGAAAGTGAGATCAGAATTTAGTGCAGGGGGCGACCTCCCTCATCATGGAACCGATGAAAGCTCCCTCTCAAGATTGGTGACAAGCAGCACTTGTGAATTAAATAAACACACAGGATTTTTAGCCCAGCTGTTCCATCATCCCAAGAGCCAACCTCCCTCTGCTTTTGCTGCATTCTTTTGGCCTCTCAAAAGTTCGATCCATCCTTCCTGTCTTTGTTTTTGATTGTCTTGACATGGCCACCCTCATTCAACATCTTTGCCCTGTGAACCAAATTAGTTGCGTCAGTGATACGTATCAATCATTTTCATGGTTCTATCACAATCATCAAGTAACAATCTAAGCAAAACATCAACACCCACCATGGCCTTGTGAGATGGTGCTGCTGACAACAGTCAAAAACATATCTTCCATGCAATCCTCACAACATTAACCACCAGAAAACAAGAAAACCATATTCCAGGTTAATCCAACTGAAGAATCTCCAGGTGATATGTAAAACAAATCATGGCGTCTCACGTAGCGCTCTTAAAGAGTCTTCAGATCTTTCCACATTAATAACAAAAAGCATTGCTAGGATGACACTGTATTCCTTTTAACAAAACCATTTTTTTTTTCCATCTCTGCTTCCATAAGAATCTCCTAATTTAGAGACATGTAGATATAGATCATATTATTGAAAATTTGTGCTTGCTTCCAAATAAAAATCCCAAGTGCCAATTGATCACTGCTACGAGTATTGGACTCCATGGTTTAGTTGCAACTATTCCGAGTATGCACAAAAGACTTCATCCATAGCTACACAAGACCCCGCATCTCTATTGCCACAAACTATTTTATCCCAATCTTTGGATGAAAACTCATCACCGACAATTTTTTTTTTTTCTACACTTGTACACAACTGAATAAGCTGTTTTGAGCAAATCATCATCAAAGACCACCATTATCTTGATCAGGAGAATGACATGAAGGATTTAGGGCATGCAATGTAAATCTTTTCCAACTCACTGTCATCTGAAAAGGAGATCAAGAATTTTTATAACCTACAGAAATATAAAAGTGTATATAATCACATGTGAAAAACAAAAGTGAAGACATGAATTTGTCATCAGGTAATTATGTTAAACTATACCTAGTCCTGCAGCCATGAAATGCATAAGATGGTTCAGAAAAGGTACCATTTATTGCACCAATCTTAAACTCAAATCAAAACTCTAAATTTCAGACAAGCAATGTCTAATAGAAACATGATTACCTGACAAACAAAAAATAATACTCATATAACAAATAAGCCTCATCATTGAAATTAATTTTTCATGATATACAAGGCTGCATATATTAAATCAAATATTTTGTTAGAGTTTCTTAATGTGGATCATACACATCACTTACAACATATTTTTCATGTTTTTATCAAGTTTTTGTAACTTTATATATAGTTAAAGAGTAAGACCTCATTGCTGAATTTTCATTAAAATCATATTACACCTAGTTATTTTCTTGTCCTTCATGTCAACAATGCTTAACAAGATACAACTTGTGCATGTTACAGGTTGTATGAAGCTAACAAAAAAACATGAAGTAAATGCATAAAGATTCATTGATTGAGAAAAGACTTATATGAGCCAATGATCTAGGTTAGCATTCATAGTTAGAACTCTCCTAACTCATGAATGCTATATATAAACAGTATCGAAATTGCATTTGTATGTACAGCATATGGCAACACCCAACGTGTTCTATTGATCAAAGCCACAACAGCATTATTGTCAACTTGCACATGAACAAATAAAAAGAAAGATTTAGGTGGCACTACTAATGCTCTGAAATTACGAAATAGTGTTTATAGAATCAGCAGTTTTGGATGGTTAGATTACCCTTTTTCTGCTAATGTCTTTAAACATTTGCCCCCTAAGATTAATCATTGATTATTGCTAGATTGATCAATCAATGTTTGTAACTTCTGCTTTATATCTGTAGTCGTTTCAGTTGGATCTGTCCCCGGTACGAATTAACTTGTATGCTGAGAAATTCACACCATGTGAGAAGCTCCCATCAAGTATCCATTACACAGAGCTGTTTATATATATTTTTTCAATATAATCTCACAAATAATTATCACACTTATCAGCCATCTAACTATCACCTCATCTCAGATGCTCTCTCATAGCAGCTCCAATTATTCCACTAACTTGAAACTATCGCCATAATATCTTGAAACAATCTACACTGTAATATGCAGGAGTGGTTTTGGGTGAGCACAACTCCCTAGTGGGAAACAGAGGTTCAAAAAAAAGTTAATAACAACACACTAATCAAATATCATAATAAATTAACTATGCATAGATATCTGAGTCAAATATCAACAAATAAGAGTAAAAAATCAATATGAGAAATTAAGCATAATATGTTGGTCATAAAGATGCATGCAATATGTTTCAATGCAATATCAGTCAATGCATATGCATCTCACCAAGCAATGACATACAAGATGGACATTTGATGGAGACTTCTCCCAACAGTGAACAGAGAAGGACATATACTATGTCCTATGATTATCTTATGCACTAATGCAACGCAATATTCAAAATTCAATTATGCATGCATATCATCATCAACATCAATGCAACATAACATACACAAAATCCAATTATCCATACATATCATCGTCAATATGCTGGTATAATCAGACACACGTTGGTGCTCTCTCCAATACCAAATAGAGAGGCATTACTCTAATGAGATGAATTCTTTAGCTCCCATGGAGAGAACCCATATCACACTCCCAACAATGAATGGAATAATATCCCTCACTCGTCAAAGTGGGGACACATTCCTCCTAAAAGCTGATGGAGAAACCATCTAAGTGTTACGTTTAATAGCCTGCTAGGTCCCGAAGGGAGTTGCCTTGCCAATATACTGGTCTTCTTGTTGTTGGCTAGTCTGATACATGTCCTCATATCATATCATGTATCATTTTATAACATGTTATCATATCATTATGGCTCAATCAATCGGGCAGACAGTAACAAGGAAACAGAATATATTGAGAGGATGATATAGAAGATTCAATCCATTGGGTGCTACTCGTTACATGATGGGCTCAAAGGTCCATTCATATGAGACACAACTATGTGGAGATCTCACATCCATACTAACCTAAGTAGATCACTCATTTGCTTGTCATTCATATATCAAGTGCATATGCAAGATTCAATAATTTCTTAGTGCCATTAGTGACTCATTATGCGTTCCGAGGGCATACCGAGATTGAATTATCGGGTTTAGATAATACGCTGCAAGACATAATTTTATTAGTATATTTTTTTATTATAAAAAATTTATAAATTAAATTATTCTAAACATAAACCTGCATTATGGATATCCTTATCCATATGAGCTTCAGTCCGACGATCAATAATTCGTATATATTGGTCAGCCTTAAAATCATTTCTGAATGCTTTTCTGACTTCCTGAATTCAACATATATTTAAGATACGACATCTGTGGACGCTTTTACATATCAATCTTACGGAGAACAACATAAAGTGGTTTAATATTTTTTATGATTTTAGCCACAGTCTCCCAAAATCTAAAGGAAAGAATGGCTTTTTCCATCTTTTTTCCATCACTCGATTTCGAATATCTGGAATCAGACCACTCTTGCGAGGTAACCATTGCCTTCAAACCATTCCTCTTTTGCTGTAGTGACTTTAATATAATAAAATTAGTAGCAAACTGAGTGATTTTGAGTCGAAGTATCTCACCATTTACGTACTTTTGCATTAAGTCGTGGACCCAATGATGATTATATACAAACTTTGTTATTGATTATGCTCGAGCTACACACTTCTTGATCGTGTCCAACTCACCAATATCTTTCAGCATCAGATCTATGCAATGAGTTACACATGGAGTCCAAAATAATGTTCGTCTTTTTTCCATTAATTGTATACCAGCTTTCTTGAAATTTGCTCCATTGTCGTTTATTATTTGCACAACATACTATGGTCCAATCTCCTCTACAACACTATCCATCAAACTCTCAATATAGTTTGCATCTTGGATCTTGTCGGAAGTATTGACTGACTTGTGAAACACTATTCTTCTATTGCAATAAATTAGAAAGTTGATGATACCCATTCTTGTTGGCCCTGTCCAATTGTCACACATCAGTGTCACCCCATATTCATCCCATTGTCTCTTGAAGGATTTGATCCAATCCTTTAGTTTTGTCATCTCTTCATCTAAATACACACTGTGAATCTCCTTTGGTGTTGGAGGTTGGATCCCTAGACCTGACTTTTGAATGGAGGACACCATGCTCTGATAATATGGACCTTTTGCTACGTTTGCTGGAATTCTGTGAAAGTTGAACCATTTCAAAATTATCTTCCCAGTATCTTATTTTTTTTCTTTTGTATATTGAATCATAAATCCGTGTTTGTTTCGCTGTTTGTGGAGGATAGGCTAGCGGATCGATATCAACAACATCTGGTGCAGATCTCCTGCCAAGACCTCTCATCAAACCACGAAGTCCACCATGTCGCATGCTTCTAATTCGGCTTAATTAAGTAGGAGTTATTGGTTGCCTCATGCTAGCCGACCTTTGTATTCCACTACCACCGCCACGTTCCCACTGTGAGTGAGGTCCTCGATGCCTCATTGCTTCATCGGTCATAAACTGATCCTCTAATGATACACGAATTCCAACTGTGAGATCTGGGTCGACATCATCGCCACGACCCTTATATTGATCATAAACTAGTTGTTGCACAGGCCTACAATATTCTTCCTCGGTTATTGTCTTCTTTTTTAATACATCTTCTTTTGCTTCTTGAAGCTTACGTTGAAATAGTTTACAGATTTATGTAGGAACTTTATTGCATTTTGTAACATCGGGATACCTGTCGGCCAAATGCATTTTCACCCAAGTTATTCCTCTACCCCTACCAATGTAGTCACAACAGATACATTGCCAATGATGGTGGTTCCCATCTAACTTTCGGGCATGAACCCATGCATCATCTTGTGGTACTTCCCTTGGTGCCATGTTCCTATTATATTTAAATTACATAAGCTATAAACATGTTGAATTGATCTAATATTGATAAAATATCACTCGGGAATAGGAAGTTTATGTATAATCAACAAATAAAGAGACAAAACAACTTGACATTTTAATTAAACATATATGTGAATGATCTAATGAAATCAAAATGAACTATTAAATCCATAAAATTAGCTGCTCTGTTAACTTAATAGACCCAGTACATCTTAAACTAGATTGATTATATTTGTTCCTAGTATAGAAGTGTGTATATGCCAATAAAATTGTATATACCCTATAGAATCTCTATAAGTAATCAAATTTCCACAAGGAACAAAACATAGGAAACTATATTGCATATAGGGAGCTAGCATATCCATCACTACAAATAACAAACCAAGCTAAGATAAGATTAGATACTTACCTCTTGATTGAAAGCTCCTCTTTTAATCTTTGTAAATTTATCTCGATTCAATCCACAAATTTAGAAGAGTTGAAATGTTGATTGAGAAGGTTTGGAATATGAGAAAGTGAGAGAGTTTGAGAAAGAGTGAGTGTGTGAAGTGAAATGGGAGAAGGGTGAGTTTAAATAGAGTTAGAAAGGGTTTTTCGACCGTTACAGTGTCTGTAACGATCGATTTTGACCTTTTACAGGGTCTATAACGGTTGAGTTCGACCGTTACAAGGTCTATAACGGTCAATTTTGACAATTACCGACCATTAACGGTTAGTAACAATCGAAAATTCGACCGTTACCAAGTGGTATTGGTCGATTTCGATTGTTATCGCCCGTTATACTTCTGTAACGGTCGATTCTAACCGTTATATACCATGTAACGATTGATTTCGATCGTACTGGACGCTAACGGTCAGAATTTCGATCGTACCGGGCAGTAACGATCGAAATTTCGACCGTTACCGCTCGATACAAGAAGCCCGTATCGGACGATACGGGCCACAAACTGTGGTACCGCCCGATATCGGGCGGTCCGCGTACTTGTAAACCATCGGACCGGTACATACCACCCGTACTGGGCGTCACAGAAAACCTTGCTCCACACTACATGTAGAACAAGCGATTAACTTGGCTCATCAACCCAAGCACTTCACTATTTAAAGACACCATCCATATGTAGACCAGTAGCTTATTGTTGATATCATGTCATTGTAGTGCATCATCGTAAATAGGTTTCACATTTAACATGTAGGTCTGACCCAGACATGGAGAGCCTAGATTTGTGATCCACACCTAGCACAAAATTTTGATAATTGTATGGATAATTGGCTTTTACGTATGTTATGTTGCATTGATGTTGATGATCGATATGCATGCATAATTAAAATTTTGATATTATTGTTGCATTAGTACATAAGGATATCATAGGACATATCTTACGGTATTCCTCCATCTATTTTTTGGGAGAAGGGCGACTCCCTCCTTTCATCTATCAAAAGAAAAACACTATTAAAATTGTCTTACCAAAGCAAAACAGTCCTTAACTGCATTGCCTTGATCAATAACATCTCTAGCACGTCACAAGCAATTACTTCTCAGATGTGCTAGAAGGGCCAATGATTGATCCTCTAACAAGAGGAAAAAGCATATCGCCATTAATATCATCCAAGAACAAAAGATGGAGCTTAAACAGGGATTTAACACCTAAATAATCTCAGTAAAGAAGAAAAGAAAGACGAGAAACGAACCGTAGCCCAGTGGACTTGTAGGAAATCGGAGACAGTGGTAGTGGGCCGCTGCCACCGGTGGTGGTGGTGGTGGTGGTGGTGGCGGTGGTAGAGAGAGGGCGTCCCCGGCCGACGTCTAGATTTGGGGCTGGAAACGATGGTACGGAGAGATGGCTACTGAGCTCGCGATGGTAAGGTTTGGGGTCGCTTTGTTCCCGCCGTTGAATTAAGATAAAAGGAATTTATACTGCATGATGGACTTGATGGTATGCAAAGTAGCGGATCGATAGGATAGGGATCCGACGCGTGGTAAGGTTTGGGGCTTCTTTCTCCCACCGTCAGATTAAGATCAAGGAATTTATGACGCATGATGAACTTGATCATACACCGTAGCGGATCGAAACAACAGCAGGGATCGGCCGCAAGTGAGAGACGACAGCTAGCGGATCGGGTATCCACCCGGCCAAGACTCGGATCACCGAGTCACGGACCCAACCAGAGAATTAACTCAATTAATAATACACAGAATTAACATGCAATCCAACAAATAAGAAAGCATATGATTGATTTCTGTGTTTCTTTAAGTACTATTTTCCTAGAAAATATTCATATTTTAGATATTTTTTAAAATATCTAAAATAACCTTTAAAAATTTTCTCACTAAAATTTTTCATCTATTTTTATTAAATTTTTACTATTATAATTTTTATTTGATTCGTTTAAAATGTTTTTAATAAAATTTATAATATTTTATTAATAAAAATACTATAAATGACATCATATTGTGTCTCCTCGATTACCATTACTTATAAACATTAAAATACATATTTTTAGACTTATAATTAGTTTGATTGAAGTTAGGAATCAACTTAAATCATTTATAATATTTTACTATATTTTACAATATTTTTTTATAGTCAAAACATTGTAATATATCAAAAAAATTATAATAGACCAAAATAAAAAATAAAAAGTCTCGATTGTCAAATAGTAAAAAAATATTTTCTAAAAAAATTATCCCTTCTTTAATGCCTCCCAACTAACAAATTATGATCTACTAAAATAAACGACAAAAAAATTATATAAAATACCATGAGAAATGTCCACCATGAACTTGACCAAGCAACATTCATTTTATAAAGAATGTCTACTTATCTATTTTTCTTTGCAGCAAATTGTAACTATCTTGAACCTTGATGATTAAGAGAGAAAATTATTATTTATTCATTTTTCTATTTTTCAAAAATAAAAACTTATTAGCTCTATAAGCCAAGAAGAGTGTGTGTGTGTCTATCTCTCTCTCTCTCTCTCTCTCTCTCTCTCTATATATATATATATATATATATATATATATATATATATATATATATATATATGAATCTTAAATTATTCATTACTAATCATGTTTAATAAATATGAAAGAGTAAATTTAAAAGAGAGTTAAAATGTAAATACCAAAAAACACCCATGGAATTCTAAGAGAATTTCCAGAAGATACTGAAATTATCAACTAACAAAGATTAACTACAGATTAACAACAAAAACACATGTAAGATTTTGGATCTTGCATGAACAGATATGTAAATTTTAAAGTATTCATAGACATACAATTTTGCAAAACAATTATGGTAGCCTAAATACTTAGTGGACATTGTTACTTTACACTTTCTCCATACTTTGCTATGGCTTTCTTTTCATTTCATTGGAACATAACTTGAGTCTCAAAGACCAGCGTGCATTACATTAACAGAAGAAATATTATCTCTCCGGTGCAAATTTTTGGACACATGAACCAGAAAGCTATAATTTGATGATGATGAACCAAACTACCTCTTTACAATTTTTTGCCAGCAGATCCTCTTAAAATTTTAATTCCCTATCACAGGAGACCCAAGATTAAAACAGAATCAAATTCCAAAGGAAGATTAGTTGCACCAAACTGGTCCATCTCAAGAATGCATAAGTTTTCACCAGAGCCGAAGAGAACAGAGTGAAGGACATGTTTACAGTTGTCGAAGTTGCAAAATACAAGTTAATCAGGACAAAGGCAGCGTAAATTATCAAATCAATAGTAGCACAGTGTGTCGAAAGATCAAGAAAAAGGGTCCACCACCATAAACAGAGCCTCTCAGGTTGCATTCCGATTCACTTTGAGGTATGGTAGTGCACCAATGACATTGTCGTAGTCACTCTTGTTTACTGGATGCTGCAAACAAAATTTAGTGTGTATCATAATCATATATTACTCACAATAAACTATGATTTCCAGTGGCTATCCAACAAGAACACCCACATAGTTATATCCTCTTTATCAGAAAGATTTAAGTCAAGATTCTGTATGATCTTGATTAGAAGGATATCATCTCTAAACAATAGACAGTGACAACAGGAAACACTTTTTTTTTTCCTTCACGAAAGAAAAAGGGAAAACAAAAAGGTTCTTGTTATCATTATCTTACTACTCATGGTCATACATAATTAATTTTAACTCGAACAATCGGTTACCAATAGAAAACTTTGCAGGTATTACAACCAGAGTTCTTGGAATCAAACTAACAAAGTAAATGTTTCCACCATGGTAGAAAACAAAGATATGTGATTGTACCAAACACCAAAAACTTGAGCAATCAGGAAAATCCAAAGCAACATGCTAGATACCAAAATGCCAAGCATTGATGATCCAATTCTCAAGGCATGACCATGGGATTTATAAAACACATCAAAAATAATGAGAAACATTTCAGTAAGCTTCAGGGTCCATATTTCATAGGCTCACAAAACATCATCAAGGTTTAATGTCATGCGCCAAGAAATCTATCGGACCAACATGAAGCCCACAAAGCTCCACTAATGAGCTACAAATTAGCATATCTAGATGACTGTTCAATTCACATAAGAAAACATTCGTTACTTGTATACTCTACATTGTATTCTGGAATTTAGGTTATAACAATTTGCTCAAGAGAAACTTAACGCATCTGAGCAACCTCACCATTCGCATCATTTTAAGAGGAAAAAAAAACAAAATGTTGGTGTATTCTCAGTTAGTCAGAGCACAAAAAATGGCATGTAAGAAATCCAAAACTTTAAGTTTGAGTTGATTTTGAGGTCTATGTACCAGGATCTCCAACTCACAAATAATTCTAGCGAATGAAAGTTGTCAATTATCGGATATTAGCAGAAGAAAATCCATGTTCTAAAGTTCATAATTATGATATATTCTACCAGCAAAGCATGATAACGTTCTCCTGCATGGAATTCATGTTGCTACATAGTATATCAAATCCACTCAATTTTATGCCCTGCATACATATATTTGTACGTAGAAAGGGAGAAAGAAGAGTCCTTTAAGTGTAACTAAGCAGATGTTAGAAGTTTCTTCATAGGAAGCTATCTGCAAAATCACCCACCTTTCTTATGCAAGGGAAAAAAATCCACAAGGATTAACTTGGGTTCAAACAAATTGCTTCCAATTCTCATAAGCAAGCACTATCAGTACCCAAATTACAATCTGAAACATACCATCTTGGACAGCCGGAGCTTCCGCTTGGTGTTCTTCTTCGCCAGCAAGTGCTGCTTCCCAGCCCGCCTCCTCACGATCTTCCCTCGCCCCGTTACCCGGAACCGCTTCGCGGTGGCCTTTTCCAGCCAAGAAAAGGGAACAACCTCTTACCCTCAGATGGCATCAAGGAGGCGACAGAAGCAGGAAAGAAGGTACCTTGTGGGTCTTCATCTTGTATCCTTTGGCAGCAAAGACCACGAGACTCGCAGATCTCCGACAGAGGGAAGAAGAAGAAGAGGAAGGGATCGGAGAGGGAGTTCTCCGGAGCAGCAGAGGAGACCCATATAGGGTTGCGGAGGAGGTGCGCTTGTTTTTGAGAGAGACTGCAAGGGGAGAGGGGGAGAAACGGACGGAATTAGAGCAGCGAAGTGGCGGTGGCGCGAGGGGGGAGAGCTTGACGACGAAAAGAGATGATGAGGCCATTGTTGGTTACGTTCCATCGGCTCAGGTTCGTCGTCCTCTTTATCAGGTCGAACGCACAGGGTTTCGTGCTCTCGTGGATAAGAGTTGGTATTGGACCGGGACCGGTCCATTCAGCCAAGCCCAAACCGGTTAATGGAATTATGGGCCGGGTCAAACAGAGCCTTTGAGGAGTAGGCATGGCAAACCGGCCCAAATTTTCGAGGTCAGGCCGGCTTCGGCCGGTCTGATTCAAATCCAAGTCACCTTCCCGCCCTCCGACGGCCAACGCAATCATTAAATAACTCCAAACCAGGCGTACAACGCACTTCCCAAGGTTTTTACTGACCGTTAGCCACCCTCCCCTCTTTCTTACCCACACTTCATTCAAATTTGAACCCACAGCTGACCCCACCACCTTCGCACCCATAAAACCCGCCGAAGAAGCCCCAAACCCATTCGTCTCTCTCTCTCTCTTCAGCGATGACTGCAGCTCCAAAGAAGCCTCCTCCACTGCCTTCCTCCCACCACCACAACTCCGCCTCGCCCCACCAATTCCGCTGCCAAGACCCCCTCCTCGACTCCGACAAGGAGAACCTCGTCCCCGTCGTCAGCCTAAATGCCTGCAAGGGGAAGAAGCTGGACGTCAAGCCGGCGCTGAGGCCGTCCTCCCTGCAGCTCTGCATGAAGCTGAACGAGCCGCCCCAGCCATCGCCGTCGTCGTCGTCGCTCCTCGGGCCGCCCAAGCCGTGGGAGCCGCTATCCTCCTCGTCGGACGTGTGGGATCAGTTCTCCGACTCCGAATCCGCGCCGGCCTCGTCATGGTCCACTCTTCCCAACAGGTGAGCGTTACAGAGACCTTAGCGGGGATGGTTGAGCTAAGCTGTAATAATCGTGCTGTGTGTGTGTGTGTGCAGGTCCTTGTTGTATAGGCCTCTGCCTCTGGATGTTGGGAGATGCACTTGCATCATAGCCAAGGAGAGAACACAAGGCAGGAGTGGGATGTCTCTCTACACACTTTACACCAATGTGAGCTTTCTACTTACGCTCTCGGTTGGGAAGATGTTTGTGGCATTTTACTGATCCCTCCCTGCATGACATACTGTTAAAGCTTTCTTCGATGCATACCAACACAAAAATTCTAAAAGCACTTGTAAGAAATTTGGGATTTTGCAAGAACTCAATATTTCTCTGACAAGATTTCTTCTACTTGAAGAATCTCAGAAACTCTACAAAATGCTTAGTTCTTCTGAGAGTTATCATCTCGATTGGATATTGCAGGAGGGTCAGGGACGACAAGATCGGAAACTGGCTGTTGCATGGCACAGAAGGCGAAATGGCAGGTCTGAGTTCGTCGTAGCTCAGAATCCAAACGGAATATTCTGCAGCTCAGATGAGAGCTTCTTGGGCAGTATAACAGCGAACCTCATGGGTTCAAAATATCAAATATGGGATCAGGTTGTCGACATCTCTACATTCATGTTGAAGTTAGATACAGAGAGAGAGAGAGAGAGAGAGAGAGAGAGAGAGAGAGAGGAGGAACTCATGGTTCACTTTGACAGTAAGCAGGGACTCGATATCATGCATAACAATTCATCCTTCTTTTGCTGCAGGGGAACAGATTTGATCCTAGAAAGAAGCATTCCAGGCGCCTTCTCGGGCTTGTAGTGTAAGGAAACTTGGACTACGGTTTGTTCTATGAATTCGGGATACGTCTCATCATCTGTTTTGGTAGTGCTCTAAATGCATGCTTTACCACAGGTACCTTCCTACGATAACTACAATCACAGGGCATTATAGAAGCTTGAGGGCATGGATTCCCAAGTATCAATCCATGCAGCTAAAGAATTCGAACGCTACCCAGGTGAATTCCACAATCATCCTTGCAAAGACCAACTGAGATTAAAGAGTTGGAGTGTGCATCTAAATGTTTTGCTTTGGACTTCGAGCGATGGCAGATCCAACACATTAATGGACTTCCAAAAGACTGGGAGGAGAATTCGAACAGAGCCAATCGGCTTGTCTCAAGAGTGCCGTATTATAATACCGTAAGCACTCCCAAATTGCATCTGCATGAGAGTTCTTTCACTTGATTTGTGATGCTAGTATGCATTGGTTTGGTGTTGATTAGTTTACCAAGAGACATGAACTGGACTTCAGAGAAAGAGCTGGAAGAACAGGGCCAAGAATTCAAAGCTCGGTGAAGAACTTTCAACTGACAACGGAGGTAGATCCTTTTCGCTCGTACTGCATCAATCACGTTAAAGCAAGGCTTGGTTCTTGGCAAACCTTGCGTTGGTACACAAGATTTCTCAATTTATTTGCTTTGAAGATTATAGCTGTTCGTACATTGTTGAACAGGAGAAAGGAAGACAGACTATTTTGCAGCTTGGGAAGATTGGGAAATCAAAATATGTAATGGATTATAGGCAAGTAGTACTACCTTTGCTTAAAGCATTCATTTTGTAGAATGCGCAACTAAACACCACCTCTCTTGTGCAGATATCCATTGACTGGTTACCAAGCATTCTGCATTTGTTTGACATCCATTGATTCCAAGCTTTGTTGCTCAGTTTAGATGTTCAACCTCCGAACAAAGAGAAATATGAATCCTTGTAGCGTAACATCAATGACATCCATCATTAAAGGCTCTCATCATCAAAGAAGAGGAACAAATCACTCGGCATGTCATCCAGGAAACATCTATGAACATGGATCTGAAGGAAGATCTCTGACAAACAAATTGTAACGTTTCATTACCTCTTGCGGATGATGCAATCTTTATCAGATTTCATGTTGACTTTGCTGATGCAATGAGATGCTTTCAGGGCCCCGAAATGCATGTGATTATTTTGCAACTTATAATGTGAGTTCTTAACACTCAATTCAAGAACTTTTAGCTGCTTGTAAGCAAAACACACCATCAGCTACTAATACAAGTGAGCCATAATTCGGTCACCAATATCTAATATAACTTGTTCTGAGCTTGCACAGATAGGAAAATGATACAGGATATTTATAGACATTCAGTTTGGTACCCAAAAAATACTAAATAAGATTAGTAGCCCATTATGATTCATCATAAGCAATTTTATTCAGGGCTACCACATCTACAGGGCAAACAGGCTTCTCTGCCTTTTATCTGAAGCCTCTGATGACATTATTGATGATATTAATTGCTCCTTTATGGCCTATATAGAGAATAATGTCAAAAGAAAAGGTAATCATGCTTCTACAACAACACCATTAAGATGCACTTCTCCACAGGCCTTCTCCTGCAATCTGGCTTCATGCTGCTCCAAATACTCCCTGCTGTTCATCTCGGTTAATCTGAAAAATATAACTGATATATCACTAGTAGCTCACACAAAAAGTATCATAGCACTATTGGTTTTTCATATATCAAATGCAAGAATGGAAGACCCCCTTTCTTGTTAGGACTGATGGAGTCATACCTACTAATTGTGCGGTCTTTAGCAAATCCTAGCTCGTTGTCGACACAAAGATCAACATCATCTTTCTTCTGAGATCGCGACGATGTTCTTGGAGACATCTTTTGAGCATCGGCAACTGTCACGATACTTTCAAAAAGTTCGACTGGGGATGCCTCGGCTGTGCATAGCAGCCTAGCCTTGTTTTCATACATCACCTGTTGAAAAGTGACTCGTATAATCACAACCAAAATACAGAAGTAATGCTTTGTACAACAAACTATGGCTCATTTATAACAAAATTAAACCCTTCTAAGTAGAATTTTACTAAAATGAAATAGAAATGTGACAGAAGTCGTATTGTCGGGTCAAAGAACACTATGAAATAGGCGCAGCAGATTCAGAACCTGATATGCATTATGTTCATTTAAATGAAAGAAACTGGAATTCAGAAAAACTTTGAATTTTTTGGACGTCAATGAGACTTACGTCAATCGGATTATTTCAATGAGTTCATAAAAAAACAAGATTTCAGTCAGACAAATAAAAATTGAGTTTGATGTCAGTGTAACAATAGATAATTATTTTCCCCAAAACAGAATCAAATAAATGTCTGTTATTTTGTTTGACAATGATCACATGATAAACTTCCTTTAGCAAAAGAAATATATAGAAATTCTCTAATAATTTATCCAACAAAAGTGCATAGTTTTCATTCAAGACATGGAAAAGTTGTTCCATAACATGGAAACCATAAAGCTCATTACAAATTACGAGACTCACATCAACCAATGTTACAAAGCGATATGCTGCAGTCCTGTTGTGGATCCCAAATCTTGGCACCCCATCCAGGGCAAGTGTATGAAAATTTTCTGCATGGCAATGGAGCAAAATTCGAAATTTAATTATAGAATACCACTATAACACGATAGCCAATGATATGGCTTATGAATAAATTTAATTTCTCACCACAAAGATAAAAGGGGAACACAGATAACTTACTAAATAGTCCAAAGTAGTCTGCTGCCCCCAAAGGTCTATCACAAAGTTCTTCAAATGAAAAATATGCACATCCATTAGCACCAAAAGGAACCTGGAGACAAAAAAACAAAGATTCCAGACCATGAGCCACCAAAAGTACTAGACTATTTTAAAATGTCAGGTTGTGAAAAAGGACCTGCAATTTTCTTCCCATAACAACTTCCACAACTTGCTGTCTAGGTTTATCGTGACCTATCAAATGCTGAAACTTCTGTTTTAAAAATCCAGTGTGCCCATTTCCAATAAAATAGAAACCTTTCTCAGCCTGCATTAAGTTTAAATTTTGAGTTGTACACAAAGGCAAACTTGAAATTTGTATTGCTGAAGAATTGCACTATACTTACCGAACCTATTTTCCGGTAGTCAGTTGATGAGCCAATTGCATGAACCACACACCTTTCCTGCACAACAAACATTTTCTTTCAACCCAACAGAAGAGTCCTCGTATGCTTAAACTAGTGGCAAGCCAAATGGAAATTTGAACAAATATATCCATTCCATTGCCTTCAAGGTCTCAATAAATGGTAAAAATAGGTCCCTCTGCAATCCACCTTCATACAGCTGATCTGGAGCACGATTTGAAGTTGAGACAAGGACCTACAGAATGCACACAGTAAAGGACTTGGATTAATGCATTTTCAACTTAACACTTTTAGTAAATCTGAGAGGATCAGAATACACACAATGCCTTTGCTGAATAAATGTCGAAAAAGGCGATTCAATATCAGAGCATCAGCCACATCAGTTACCTGTTAATGACATATTCAATGATTATTTATAAAGCAACACTGTAAAGAGAAAATTATTGCATAGTACGCATAAACATACCATAAATTCATCAAGACATAATAGAATGGACTCATCTGATATCTCTCCTGCGACAACTTCAAGTGGATCTGATACTCCTTTGTGCATCTAGATGAATGTTAGGCCAGGCAGAGAATATAAAATTGCATTAAGCAGGAAAAATCAGTTTAAAAGATCATCCGACTAGGTCTTGTGAAAATCTCAGGATAAAAAAAATTTGCAGGTATGCAAAGAACCAGCTGTACCTGCAGGCGGCTATGCACATTCAACATAAAATCATGGAAATGAATTCTTTTTTTCCTCCAATTAGACGGCCTGCACAAGAACAAAGGAGTATTAGAAAGAGCTCTGACAGAGTATGATAAACAAGCTAGTCATAGTTACAATGATTCAATTGTATGCCATTAAAATTTACATTGCACACAAACAATTACTTGCAAAGAAAAAAGTCTAATTGTAAATCTATATCAAATCAATAAAAAAATGAAAAATTGCAGTTATACGTTTGGCATTGTCTTCAATTTAGAACCTGTAACCTCTATCCTGAACTAGATATCAGGTGGTCCAATCAAGTACTACTTCCATTGAAGCAAACATGAAATTTATCAAGAACTGAGAGTTTTTTGAGAAAAGCGGGATGCATTTTTTCACCTCATTAAGATTGAAAATAGAAATATCAAATGCTTGCTGTCAAGCGTCCACGTAGAATGTTACAGTTCAAGTCTATATGCTTCTGATTTACGTTAAACTTCATCATACTTGGGCATCTATTTGCAGGTATACTATTATAGCAAACATCTGATTAACTTGTCACTATTTAGGCTCGACTTTGAAATAATTTAGCAAAAGCCAGACCACTTATCACATAAAAGCAGACTGATTCGCATAAAATATTATGAGCATTTTGAATGACAATTTGCCTTTCCTGAAGTATTTTTTCATATGCCAGGCTAGATCTCACCCAAGGGTTTTTAATAACAAGACAACTAAATTTAGGTTGGCCAGTTCAGGACTGGACAGTCCTGGACATGTAGAAAAGCAAAGCTACAAAAAATGATAAAAGGGTTTGGTACCATTTTGCATATGTTTGATATAAATGACATGGACTGGTGTGTATCAAGCGCAAAAGTCCTGTTTAGTTCCTCACTTTTGCCATCTTAATGAGATTTTATGGTGTTGCTCCAGACCAAGATCAAGAGAAAAGAAAATAAGAAAGTGAGAGAACACGCCTATATCGCTCTGTAAAACAGTAATCATAATTACTTTTCCATAGACTTTTCATGATCAATCAGTACCAATAATAAGTTACAATGCCAAACTCGGGATGTGCATTTTTAATTCTGAATGAGACCACCTGCCAGTGAAGAGAAGGCAATAAAGAATTTGAAAGGACTTCTATATTGTGAACTTAATCATGACTAGAGCAACTTTTTAACAATCATAGGGAACCTAGACATGGTAAATCTCCCCAATTACGCAGAAAAGTCTAGGAAATAATATCCGCAGAATGGAATTCACAGAGTGCTCACAGTTGATCAAAAAACAAGTCCATAAGCATTGTTTTTCCAGTGCCCACTCCTCCATACAGGTATAGACCTTTGACTGGTGAATATGAAGATTGTGGAATGAGACGGGACCATAGCCATCTACTCCTGCAAACACCCTAAAGACCAGTAAATAAACCACAGGAGACCAATAAAGAAGGAAAACTCGATGTACAACAGAAAAAAATAATAATGCACCAACAAATATTAACAAGATGCCAAAATTAAGTAACAACACATGAATTACCTCTGAGATTTCTTGGATGCAGTATATCTATCCAATTGGCAACTCTCTTCAAGCTCAGCAAGCTCTCGATAGAGCCTTTGCAGCTCTTGAATGGTATCTACCTAAGATAAACATCAGACAACACTTAGAGCATCCAAAAATTCCAATTAGCCAATGCTACTTTGATTGAAATTAGTGACTGCACCTGAAAGTCATCTCCATCAACAAGTTCTCCTGATGCAATTCTCCTTTCATACTCCGACAAAGGGCCAGCTCCTCCAGCATAGTTAGACACTGGGATTACCATAGTCGATGACATGTCAGAACAGAGAACATGATTTTGCATCAGTATAGAAATCTCCTAATTGTCCATGTTTATTTGCATTACATACGCAAAATCAGCTGAAAGGCAGTAACCAGAAATTTACATTTTGCACGACAATAGTATAAACATAACACAGGAGGGAAGATTTGCATTTAAATTCTCTACCACAAGGGAGGAAACAAAGATAACAAGGTAATGATGGTAACAAAAAGATAACCTCTAGAGTCATTAGCTGCAGGAATAGACAGAGCTCTCGATAGCACCGTACTCTGGTTGGAATATCTACCAATTTCTCTCCAGTGAAAGGCGGCGCTCCGCGAACAATCAGCAACTGGATTACCCAGAATCAAGGCTTTCCCATCTTTCCCTAACCCAGTGTGCGAAAGCGCTCCCCGATGAACCCCAGATGGAGCTCGAACTTGTCGAAGAGCTCGAGTAAATGATCTCATCCTTGTCGACCGAGAACGAACAGTAGTCTAACTTCAGTTGGCAGCTACTGTACCTGTGTAGGCAACACAACAGCTACCAGAATCAATAAAGATAAAACCTTCACGGCATCACATAATTCAAATACCAACTTGCAGAAAAAGTTCCCCTTTTTGTCATAAAAGCGAATATAAAAAACGAGGAATTTTGCAGTAGAAGGCTAAATGGAAGAGAGAACATCTAGTACGGCTCTCAAAGGAACGGCCAAAAACTTAGTAGTGGAGAAACTTCCTACAGACAGAAGCGGAATACTCGCTACACAATTGCAAAAAGTAGTACAACCAATTCATGAACCTCTCGATGGCGCACCGAATCCGTTATATTCAAATCCAAGAGAACTATGTAACTATAGAACTTTTATCATCATAATGAACAGAATCCAGATCCGATCGACAGTAGATTCCAAGCCGGGCCGAACAAAATCCGACCTTTGCGTCTCGATCTAAAACATGCAATCTCAAAATAATTTCAATTAGCTTTAACACGATTTGAAAACGAAAGCTATAAGAAAACAAAGAAAGGGAAAAGGTAGGTTACTGTATCACAAAAAAAAAAAAAAAACTATCTTTTTGGCCTTTTTTACACCCGGGGGAAAAATTAATCCTTTCGATTTGGAAGAATTTTTTTCCTGAATATAGCCAAAGGTAGAAACCAAGGAAATCAACACTTTAAAGAAGAAAACACCATCAAAATCTATCTAAAAAAGACATCTTAATAACGGAAGTATATTCCGCAAGCCACCGGAATCAGAACAACTCCGAAGTCAACCAATCTCCTCCAATCAGACCCTCAACGAAAAAGAATCGTCAACATAACTCTACAACGGCATCAATGGATTTCTCCGGCGACGTCTTCAAGGATGTCGAGAGGCCACCAAGCCCTAACCTTTGATTCTACAGGGAAACCGGGTCCGAAGACAGAAATTTTGCTCTCTCATGAAGAAAAGGCGATGCCTTCAGGACGGCGATGGTCTGCCGCGGGGTGGGTTCCGCGTCCTAATCTCGACGGCTTTGGCTTCCAAGAATCCGTCTCCGAAAACGAATAGGAGAGAAGAGAGAGAGAAAGCGAGAAGAGAGAGAGAGAGAGAGAGGCGTTAATTTAGTATGGGAACAGGACCGAGGCACACGCGCCTCGTTGGCAGCGGGGCCCGCCAGGTGCTGCCGTCATGCTTCGCAAACGTGCACGGGAAACGCAAACCCAATTTGCGGAACCCAGCGCAAAAAAAGGATGGGGCCCGCAAGAGGGTCGAAGGAAGACCCGCTCAGGAGGAGGACGCCGGGACGCGGGTGACGCCGGGTCGGGGGGGTGCGGGAAGAATTCGCTCGTTTTGCGCGCTGGGATTCCGTGTTCCCGATCCTGTGGAATGCTATTCGCGGGCGCCGAGGCGGGGACACGCGCTGCGCGGCAGAGATCGTACGGTTGGAATGCGATGAGAGACGGCGCAGTTGTGTCGCGTCCACGGATGAGGGATCCGCTGTTCCGGATCGAAGATGATCCGCGGTAATTGCGTCGAGTGTAATTCGCACGCGTGTCGTCGACTCTTGCAATTAGACGAGTTTTGGGAGATCGGACCCCTGCCCACGTGACCGGATTGGGATGATTGACTAAAATAAAACACGTTTTCCGTAAGGAAGTGAAATAAAAGACAACTAATTATGTTTCATACCTTTTTATTTTTTTTTGCACTTGTCAAAATTCAAATGATGGTGGGCATGTTTTAAAGTTTCCTTTTGTTAGGTTAGGTTGTTTCGGATGCATCCTTTTTCTCGAGTTAATGTCGAGTCAATTTTTTTTGTAAAATCATTGGAACCCTTTAAAATTATATGGAGACACTATTTAAAATATTTATTTAATATCTATGTTAATATACTAGTCGACTAGGTAGAATATATATGTCATGTGTTTTTTATAGTACACATACAAGTTTCCTTGGTGTAACGTGTGAGATCATGTGGTATTAATTCAAGTTATAATTATCGTTAATTCCCATTGAATCTTGGATTTTGTCATTCCTTGATAAGTGGTATAGATCGGATGATGAGGATGAATGATTTGAGAACATTAAAATTTGATGCAACAATGAACATCTCATATGAGATCCATCTGTCATCTACATGCCACTCCACGAGACCAAAGATTTTTAGCCACGTGATAATAATATAATAAATTTTTATATCATCTACATGGTCTAAGTATGTCTATCTATCATACGAGATTAAGTCATCAACCATATGACACTAATGAATGAGATGCCACATAGCAAATGCATCAGTTGCACGGTCTCGATGTATCGACATGTCCATCTTATCGTTTCTCTCATGACAAATTTTTTATAAGTCATTTTAATTTCTTAAGAAAATAATTTTGTTTCTATATAGAAGATCAACAAATCAAAAATGTATTATTAATATTATCAAAAAAGAAAGTATGAATTTTTTTTAAAAAAAGTGGTAAAAGATATATTAAAATTATATGTATAAAGATACCATTAGATTTTTCTAATTTCCTAAATGGATCCAATTAAAGGATCGAATTTAAGTGAACAAGGACCCATCCTAATTTAGGAATGCTAATGAATAAGGTGGAATATGATCCCTCTTAACTATCTAGATTTATAAAAATGTGAACATGATCCCAATACCTATCCATCCTAATTCCAATTACAAAAATACTCGAACCTAACTAAAGTGGATCAGATAGTATCGAGAACCTAAAAAATACCCAACCTCTTGCAATTTCTACGCGTAAAATAATATACATTGTCTCCGTGCATAAGAGAGCATCGCGTATAGTTGTTAGCTAAAATAATCTACAAAAGCGACGGGGTGGCACGAATCACGAGACGACCAGGCTGTAGTGGACAACAACGTCGAGTGAGTACGACGGTGGCTATTTGACACACCGTATCACCGTCAGGATAAGATCGACGGCCGCGAAGTGACGGTCACATCACCGACCGTGTGGTGCGTGATGAGTCACCGATGTCCGCATGCTGTTCCATAGTCGAGGGTGGTCCGCTCCGTACGTGGAGGTGATGATGTGACTGGCGACCCCCGGTCGGTTTAATCCACTGCGCATCATGTGTCGCGGAAAGTGGGCGGGAATCTCGACGCCGGCATCTCAAGCCATGCTATTTTTAAAGCCGATCCACTGCGTTCACGGGTTACGCCTACATCGGAAAATTCAGAATAATAATCCAATATAATGTGACAAACACATGACCAATTAGATATTAACTCTACTGAGTACATGTTAGAAATATACCTTTGTTAATTCGCTGATGCCAAACACATGTGACATTTGTTTTATTTAAAATAGGAACGCCGTCAAATCATGATAAGTTAATTATTGTGCTTTTATTTTACTACTACCAACATAAGCGGAAATATTAATTGTCGAGTCAATTAATTAAGTTATAATTAAAGTAAATATTCAATTAACATCAATCTCCGTTGTAGTCTAGTTGGTTAGGATACTCGGCTCTCACCCGAGAGACCCGGGTTCGAGTCCCGGCAACGGAAGTGTTAAATTTTTATTTTTCGGAAATATTATTTTTTAAGCTTTGTTTTTTAAAATTCAGTTCATTTTAGCACCATCTTGTAATATAATTTATATTTTACTTATATTTTACAGGTTAATGAATGAATGTAAGTAAAAATTTATTTTTGGATTAATTGTTTATTTCCTCTTGCATTAGTGAACATCGGTGACATAGGAAGATTTTAATTTTTAATTTTCAGAAATATTTTTTTAAGCTTTGTTTTTTTAAAAATTTAGTTTATTTAGCACTATGTTTTTAATTAATTTATATATTTTTCTTATCTTTTACAGGTTTTTGAATGTAAGTTAAAGAAAAATTGTATTAATTGTTTATTTCCTCTTGCATTAGTGAACACCGGCTGACATTACCTTTGTTCTTAATTAAGAAATTGGTTGACATTAATTCATAGCACCATTTCTTTAGTATAAGTTATATATTGCTTAGCTTTTACAGATTTTTTAATGTAAGTTAAAATTTATTTTTGGCTTAATTTTTTATTTACTATCGGATTAGGGAACACAGGGTGGCATTCATTACCTTTTTTTCTTAATTAATAAAATTAGGTGACATTATTTTTCACACAGTGAGACCATTTTGTCCTATAAATTTAGGCAGGCATGAACTTTGTTTCTGTCCTTTTCTTTTGAAGGAGATGTAATCAAACAAGTTGTATGTCTCATTCTACCAAATTAAAATCAAATTAGCAACTTATCAAATTATTCTCTCACAAATATGAGCCTTAAATTACTTCATGTACCAATAAAGCATATCTTGTTATATCAATTTATCCAATACTGTTAATTTTTTTTAAAAAAAATTTCTATCATGAAACAAGGCTGGCACTGCTTTTTTGGGTTTCAGCTTTCAACAAAGCAGCAGATCTCATTGGGCCATTTCATCCTTCAGCCTCAGGTTGAGTGGGCATCATCTTATAATAACACCATGCTATAACTTTATGCCCCTGCAATACCTTGTGTTCCTGCCAAAGCAAAGCTCATTGCATCATATTATATCCCCATATATTTTTATTAGTTTTTAGAAGAATACTTGTTGATCAAGGATGAGAAGTAACTTTACAATTTTAAAGTGCTGTAGGAACCAAAACATGATTTAGGGGAATAATCATATTTAATACAAACCCATCAAAGATGATTCATTGAACATTTTGCATTGCCTCTAAATTCTAAATTTTCACCACTGCCTTCCAAAATAGCTTACATGTGCATGAATGCATCTCCCTAAAAATTCATATTCTGAAACACTGTAATTTGATTAAAAATAATAATACTTCTTGAAACAAATACCAATTGAAAGGAGTGGCATGAAAACCAAAACGTTTTCTGGTTTAAAATAAAATAATTTTTTAATTTTATTATTTTTATAAAAAATCAATTTCTTAGATGAAAGAAAATATAATTTTTAAAGGGTGATTTTCTTATTTTTAAAATTTTTTAGATGATGATTCTGTTTTATATTTCATATTTTATTTTTTTCTCTAATACCATAAATATTTTTCTCTTTCTAATAATATAATTTCATCCAAATCCCATGGATCGTTCGATATATTTCACTAGACTAAGTCGACGAATCGGTATACACAATAACATGGTCCGATCAATTTATCAAATTAAATCTATTATAATGTATGGATCGATCCATCGAGTTAAATCGATACAGGTGCTTACTAAAACTATTTATTTAAAAGAGTAGAGGAGCATTCAATGCATTAAAGAAAAATATCATCTAATGAATCACTCACTTTTAAAAACATAGCACTTATTTGTGTGTGTGAAATCTGCGGCTAAGTGATTCTTTCCCTCCACAATAATATAGTAACGTTGATGAAGTAGTCCTAACCCAATGGCATTTCTGTGATTCCACGGAACTATAGGCATCACCGATACTGCCTTCTACTTCACTCGATCACTGCGGCTACTTCGACTCCCACTCACTACTTTGCTTGCGACGTCCGTTTCTTGTCATACCCTGCTTGAATTAAAAGGCTTCCTCCTTCCCACTCCCTCCTCCTCCTCTCCCCTTGCGCCATCCCGAACCCTAGTCCCTTGATGAGAGGGAGAGGCGGGCGGGGATGGGGAACCGGATCAGCGGCTCCCGTCGGAGACCGGTGGAGGAGCGCCTCACGCGGCCGCACCGCATCCTTCGGCAACCCACCGATGTGGACTACAAGAAGCTCCGCAAGCTCATTCTCGCCCGCAAGCTCGCCCCCTGCTTCGACCCCCTCGACGAGCTCCCCCACCACCCCCGCGACCTCGAGGAGTGCCCCATTTGCTTCTTCGTAATCCCCTCTCTCTTGCCCCTCCATCAAAATCGCGTCTTTTTTGTTCCAACTCTCTCTGTTTTATGTTCGCCACGGCTTCTGATGAGCAAGCTCGTTCCTTTTTGCCTTCGGACAGTACTATCCCAGCCTGAATCGATCCCGGTGTTGTTCCAAAGGCATCTGCACTGGTGAGGAATCTGCTTAATTTTGTTTCGTTAGGCGTATATTGCTTCTTATTATTAATTGTCAACATCATTTAACTCTTCCTTTATAAAAAAAATTGCAGAGTGTTTTCTGCAGATGAAGCCTTCCGATGCGAGTCGTCCCGTTCAGTATCCTATATTGTCTTCATCATCTTGTGCTGTGTTTCTACTTCTGCCTGCATTACTTTCTTCTATTCGTATCCTTTTTCTCGTTTGATTGCTGCATTTACCTTCATGAATCTTTGCTGTCGATGAATCTTGATTCGGATGCCCGAATTGCATCTCTCTTTCCTTGGTTGTGATGGTGAATGCGTGTGAAATGAATTAGTGAGTCATTTTTGTCTGAAAAGAAATAGGGTGACCAATATTCAAGTTTTAATGCCTTTTCCAATCGAGGTGCTGTGGTGGTGTTGTTGACAGAACAAAAAGTTGACCGAACCATCGTGTATAATTATATAAAAACATATTACCCTTTGATTGCTCTCATTACCATGTTTCTGTAGGTCATGGTGTCTCTCTTGTAGGAACCTATGTTACATTGTTCTCTGTTGGAATTTGCAGAGATTTGACTGCCAAATGACTTCATATATTTTCTTTTGATTTTGTTAGAGATACATAGGAATAACACTGCTTATTTACGAGTTCATGAATCATCTGCTAAAGTTTTAGGAGGATTATTCTATAATTCTACAAAATTGGGTTTTACCAGTCTTCCACGTTGGCTTGTAATCAGGGAAAGTCTTCCATCAAAAGTTTCATTTGTATCCTTGTATTCTTGTGTTAATTGAAATGTAGGAGATTAGCACGATAAACAATTTTGTCATGGGGAGTTCTTTTTTCTCACTTATGAGAACTTGTTCAATTTAAATCCATCTACGGATATTTACACAAAACTTAGTATGCTTGCACTTTGATTTTTGGAAAGTGACGGCTGATTTGTTTCCTCCAAGACAACTGACACCAACATAAAATTTACTAGCATTGAGCAAGAAGCAAGGATGTAAAACAAGCATGTTACGAAACCTCAGACCTTTGAACTGACATTCAACTCTTAAAGAGGACACATCATGATGAAAGAATGGTTTAAAACTTAACAAACTGGTTGGTGTTGGCAGGGCTCGTTTTGTACTTATATAGTAGAGTGACATCTCTCCAATGGCTTCTTTCATTATGCGACCTGCTTTTTTTCAAATTTTGTTCTCTAAGATGGCTAAAATGGATATCATTGGGTATGACTTGTCTGTAAATCGTAAAATTTTCAATTTTTTTATTTCCAAATTTGTCACCTCGTGACTTGAGAGTCTTGAGTACTTATCGATAAAAGATGCCCATTCTGCAAGACTTCCTGCTATGCAGTTGAGTATCGTGGTGCTAGAACTGAGGAAGAGAAGGACCTAGAACGAGCTGTATGTATCTTAATTTTAATTGAATTTTGAGTTCATGTGCTTCATATATAAATATCTTTTCCAATCCGGAAAGAAATAGATGAAATGTTCTGGCTGTCCTTTAAATTCTGGCAACTTTGCTGTTTTCTTATAGGAAGAGCAAAAGGTCACTGAAGCAAAACTTAGGACGCAACATGAATCTCAAATTGTTGGGCAAGTTATACCATCAGGTGAATCTCCACTTTTCTTCAAATTCTAATATGCCTTTACAAAGTTTGAGGAGAAAAATCTGTGGCAATTGTAATTCTGTTCCTAAGTTATTACTTTTGCTGTTTCAACATAGTATATCTGTGTCTATTGCAGGTGCGCAGAATATTAGGGAAATGTCTGAACGAGGGACCTCTCTGATGGAACGAAATGTTGACCTGGATGGTCCTTTCCGAACTTGCAATAACAGGTCATTTGGTACTTTTCATCATCTATTGTGCTATGTCTTTCCGCTATTATTCTGAATTTTTGTAATGCCTTTATTGTTGAGATTCATTCTCACTAATTTTCTCACTGATTCCTGCTGCTGTGGCCTTGGGTGCATCACCAAGTGGAATTTATAGGTTCTAAACAAAACTGTGTGAATTATGCATTCTCTATAGTTCAAATTAATTTTGCTTTTATTTGCAGTACACATACTGGAAAATAAACTGAAAAAGGAATAAACTTGGATTTGAATTTTCGTATTTAAATATTTTGTGGACCAGAAAATTACATAATTTACCCTGTAAAATCACTTTATCTGTTGAAATTGTGAAAGTGTGCATAGTTATCTATCTGGTATATATTCTTGTCATCACTTTTCTTTTGATCTCCATTATCAGATCTTATGAAAATATCATTTCTTGTAACCTTTTGTTATATTGCTGCACTGCAAAATTTACCAGCAACAGCCTTTGCTAATGTCCCTCTAGATATGCTCGTCATGTAATCGAAATGATGGTTCGTTTGATCTTCATAGTTCACTGAATGCATGTTGTTGATATATCATTTGCAACACTATCTCTACAATGGCAAAAGTACAATGTAAGTTGAAACCCTATCTTATTCTCTGTAATCAGGATGTTCATGCCTCTTATAAATAAATAATTAGTCCTCCACTGATTAAACACCATAAACTGGCAATGTTATAGGGTTTGCAGGATTACATGGTCTGGATGAGGGCATTTATTTTCTAAAAAGTTCTTGCTTTATTCCCAGTGTGTTGGTGATTCTAGAGAGGGTTAGTGACTGTGAAGTCTTTATGCAGGAATGGAAATCTAAGTGTGAACCTTGAGGAAGTCATGGTCATGGAAGCTATATGGCACTCTCTTCAGGTGATTGTGAGTTTGCTGTTCTTCTATGATTCTCTGACCATCCCAATCTCTTTGTAGCCTCTTTTTTGTTGTTTATTATACTGGTTACTGCAGGCAGAACTGCAGATTGTAACATTTTCCTTAGATATTTGAAATTTAGCTTTCATCACTTGTTTACAGGATTCCAGATTACAGAAAAGTGCTGAAAATCAAATTTATGGATCTAGCAATATGATTGGATTCGGAAATGCAGCACATGAAATTGATGATGCAACTTGTTTACAATCATCTGGCGAAGTATCTTCAACAGACACAATGCCTATGGAAGCTGCAGTTGCTATTTCAAGATTACCCGATCAAAATCTCTTGCAGGCACAGCATACTAAGCCAGATCGTGAAAGCCAGGCCAAGTTGAAGCCACATGGAAGTTCAGCTGAAGAATCAAATACAAGGGTATCACTGGTTGAGTGTTTGTCTACATCTTTTGATTCAGACTAAGAGTATACTTGATACCTGTCTCGAGTTGTTTAAGCAATTGGATTTACATATCAATTTACCATGATAAGCCTTTTTCTTGGATGATAGTGCAAGTATTCATAACAGAAGTTTTTCTTAGCACTCATGTTTCTGGTAGATATATAATTATACCAAACTAAACTTCGCGGATATGTCCGGTATTCTAAAACTTGATATCTACTTTTTTTTTCCAGAATTATTAGTTATCTAAATTTTCAGGTCTGCACATATCATGGTGAATAGTCATAGTCATAGATACATGTGCGAAGTATAATGCTATAAACATGGGCATAAAGCATGAGTTAAAGTATGAGGTACCCACAAGAATTGAATGTTGTGTCATAGTTAAATATAAAAGATTGTTTGACTGTTGCTTTGCAGCTTCATGTAGAATTGTGGTGTTTTTGATCTAAGGTGTTCAAGAGTTCCTTTCTTAGGTCTGGGTTGACGTTCTTCACTGTTTGAGCAACTGTACTGCTCTTGTTGTCTGTAGAGTGCAACTGTTGGAGTAAAAGTAGCAGTGATATGGACTTCCTTGAGCTTACACCTGGAGAAGCCACAATTTGTCAGACCTGTTATTCTTAGAAATGGCATTTGGTACATGAAGTTTTCAGGGCCATTGGTAGCGACACATTACCTACCCAAACATGTAGATCTCTGCATGGTCTACTATATGTAACATATCAATTTGAGGGACCCATCTGTATATTTGATGTGTCCCTAGTCATAGATTTGGACCATCTTTTTTTATCTATGTTCTCTGTTCACCTCTTATCCAAACTTAGACCCCCCCTTGCAAGTGAAAAATCTTCACTCAGCACCTGTAGGCTGTAGCTTGAATCAAGATCCACCATATTTCTGATATCATATCCCTCGTTTGCAAGGTTTAACAAACTAAGATTTTTTGCTTGTCTTTGATTAGATACTTCAGATATTAACTTTTTGCCGAGAATTATTTTTGTGGCCAAAACCTGTGTGTGTACTCCAGTTATTGTAGAATTTTGTTCCAAGCTGAGATTTTTTTTTTTTTAAGTGGTAAAGATGAGCAGTTAAAGTTTTAACCAGCTATCCTAGCTGGCATCCTCAATGTGTGATGAGAGTTTGCATTGGCTTTTGATGGGTGAGTTTGATGCATCATCATCAAATTATCAAATTATGTATATTTTAAATGTCAACCTTTAATGATACTAGCTGGAAGTTTGATACACTACCATACTGTAACTCAATCCTCAGCCAATATTACTTGAAAATTTTGATGATAACTCCTCTGTTTTCTCATTTTGTGAAAGATTTTGATAACAAGTGATAACTTCTTTACAGTGAAGTGGTCTCTGTACTTGTTGTATTAAATTGTTGCTCTGGACAATATTTTCACCAGAAGACCAACTTGCTTGTGTTAGTGCTGCTGAGTGGAAAGGCAACTGGAAACATTGCATGGGCACTGATGTGGAAATTTTTGGCCTTGTCTTGCTATAGGATATCAGCTGTTATGTAAAATGTGCAAATAGATTATATCCTTATGAAGAAATGTCCTCATGCCATGTCTGTTTATTGGCACAATTCAATGAAGTTTGGAAAAAATTTCTTTTCTGAGCCTGATTAATTTTGGCCAACAAGGCAAGAAAAATTTCCTTTTTCAACAGGATATGCAAGAAAAAGTTGATGAAAGTTATTATTTGTATGGTTTGAAATTATTGGATTTAGCAACAAGAAAGCTATCCAAGTAAATGCATGTATCGATGTGAGTGGAGATATATATATGCACATCTATCTTGATATATACTAGCTGATAAGTTTTGTGAGATTAAAAAAAAAAAAATTGTGGATGTGATGTTAAGCTGTTTGGTCTGATGATCCTAATTAAGCTATCTGTCATCATCACATGATAGCTACATTTAATTTCTTTTAGTGCAAATTACTCCAACCTTTATTTTATCAAAAGATAAACGTTTCTTGGTGTTAAAAGATGCATTTTTTTGATACCAAATTAGATGGACCAAATCGTGTAAATAATTGAGAGTAATCCCTCAAACTTAGTCCTTTAATGTTTGTCCCACAACATTAAACTGGATCATAACTCCATAATAATCCATCAAACTTTATTGAGCCTGCAAAATTACAGTACAACAATTGATGATCATCACCTAATGGAATGTCCTAATAAGATGAACAATCCATGATCTTAGTTTCTTACTTAAAGCTAACTTACAAGTAAAAAAAAAAATGACCGCAATATGCTGATCTAATCCCATGTGATTTATTATTTATGAACTGAGAGAAAGACTTCTTTTATTCTCCTTTTCGCTGAAAGAGAGATAATTAAGTATATAAATGGGAAAGAGAACGATAAGATACGTCGTAAATGCTTCTCGACACCATTGGCTAGTGAAGGGGACATCTCCTTTTCTTCTGTTATCCTCTTCTTCGCTTTCCTTTTGCTTTTGGTTGTTGTATTCTTCCATCGAAGACTAAGAAACCTTAATATGGACTATGGCGATTGATGCAAAGATGTAAACCACGTCCAAGTGATCTCAGTTCACTGACGGTGAACTATGATGGGTATACATACGGACATGTATATGACACTATGCAAAGACTTGCTTCTTCTCTTGAACTCGAAAGAAAAAAAAGCATGAAAGCATCACTGTTTCTGAAAGCTTTCCCTTTTGATGAATCCACTTCTCTCATGATATATCAAAACACTCAGCTCAGATCAGGACATGATGACATATTCAGGAAATTATTAATTCATATAGACTTTTGAGTGAATTTGCTCAAACAGCACACAGGTTTTGAGTGCCTTTTTTTTTTTTTTTTGGGTAAAGAGGAGCTGAGCTGCTGCTTCTTGCCTTCCCAGACACATTGTATGTGATGGTAACTACAAGAGCTAGTAACATTGATTGCAAAAGGAAAGAAAGTTCCACTTCTTAATCCCTCTCCACTCTCGCAAACCAAACTAGCAGAAATATGCAACCATATGATGAGGTTTAACATGCGCACTTCCGGTCCTTCACAATGGGACCTTCAATCTCAAAGCATATCACAAACCACTCGTGCAGGCATCACATTCTTCCCATATTACTTTCTTCAGATACCACGTTCTTCCCATTCTACAGTGTGAGCTTCGGCCTTAGCTGAGCCTTTTCTGTCAACTTTTGCTGGTGAATACCAGCCTCCCACCTCACAGCCCTCATTTGCCAACGAATGAAGCTTTTCTTTCAGGCAATGTGCATTTGCTGAGAGCACTGTGGATACAGGTAATGAAGAAATGGTGCAAAGAGGGTCAGCGCAAATCAAGGATACAAGGGAGGGGAACAGATAAGAGTGATGATGATGCTTAATTACCCGAGCTTTGATGCCTCAAAAGTTGTCAGAAGCTTCTGCATTAGATCCACCTGAGCTCGAAGAGAGATGACATAGTCCAAGGTCTCATCTAACAAAGAGTACCCATCCAAGGACTCGACCCCGGGAACAAGCCTTTTGAGCGCATGTGTTCTCTTCTCCACCAGAGTCCTGGCAAGGACACTGCTCTTGACACCGTGCGGTGCACGCAGGTTGTTCTTCCTCCTTGAGCACACTCTGAGGCTCCTCCTCACGATCTTCTTGCTTCTTGGGATCTTCCATGAGCCGTGGCATGGCTTGGTGAGTCTCCCGTACTCCGTTCCCAGGATGAGCTGGAGGAAGGACCTGTGCTCGTCTTCCTTGGAGAGCTTCGTGATGAGGCCACGAGTCCATTTTCTGCCTCCTCTCGCAGAGGCCATGGCCACATCCGCCGACAGCTTGATGGCGCTCTTCCTCTCTTGTAAGCTCATGCTTTTGTACGATACGGCAGATAGTCGGCAGCCACGAAGCAGATGCTTGAGGAAAGCTTGCTCGAACGATTTCGTGGCTTGCATGGTTGTGGTTGGAAGGGAAGAGTACAGTGTTGTTGAAGGCTTGCTTTGCTTATATGGAGCGAGATGACAGAGACAGAGGGTAGGAAGGAGAGTGGCAGCTACTCCGCTGGAAGATTTCGTGAGTAGGTTCTTGAAAGCATTGCATGTGGCACTAGGTCATTATGGTACTGTAAACTTTATCCCCTCTCTCTCTCTCTCTCTTTCACCTAGTCACGAAGGAAGGTTAGAAGAGGCCACTGGCAAGCAGATAAAACCAAGAGAAATATTGGCTGCCTGCCTCTTGAGATGAGAGCCTCCTATGCCGAGGTCTACAGCGGCCAAAAACAAGTGGCTTGTTTGACTTGGTTGGCTCACGGAGAAGTCATGTGAAAGAAGAACTTGTCTTCGTGTATACTGTGGATTATTATGATTTGTACAGTGTAGGCATCAGCGTTAGGAAACAGCCAGGCACCCAAGTGTCCGGATGAACAAGAAATGAAGCAGGACGAAGAGAAGAACATGGTGGGCTTCTCCATGGATGGCATGGAAGCCGAGGGGCGTACGAGCAGAGAAACCAATTTGTTTCCATGGCCTTGGAAAGAGAGGTCGGGAGAGAGAGGAGAGGGTGGGGGGTGGGGGAGGGGGAAGGGGCTTGTGGGGGTCTACCGGGAAGAGACACACCACATGCATGCACATGGCGCCGGAGGCCCACCGCCACATACGTCACCCATAGTAAAGTAAAGTTGCACCGAGTAAAACCACATCACATGTTGGCACTCGGAAGGATGCATGCCCAAGAAGTGCCATTAGGGTTCCACTGTAGGATGGAGCTTTTCTTCTCCTGCTCGGATCGACGCTAAGCATAAGTTTAAACTCCTTCTTCTCTCTGAAACTGCACGCAAAAGGTTCGGACAACCGCATGCACTATCATCCGAAATAATAATGGGCGGCTTTGGACAACACGATCGGTTCTCGTTGTCACGTTCGACGACCGGTTGATGCATAAAAACGAAGCTTTGCGAGGTGATCTCGTCGCGCATGAACTGAACTGTTACATCAGTACTTGGGAGATCATATGGTCCAGAAAAAACTCTGCCAACTGATCCATTCCTCGCCTGCATCGTGTGGTTCCAATCGAGCTTGAGCGATGGAGGCGAGATGATACGTAGCAGCACAAAGGTTGGAAGACCGGAGGGAAAAGTGGGATTAGCAGGATCCGGGAAACATGGTGATGGGTGTGGGTGTTCGACCTTTTCTCTGTAGCCTCGGTCGGCTTTGGGAAGAAATCCCACATGGTATCCACATGGGGTCTATCTATCGCCTTTGGAGCTCCAAATGACCCCCTTCCCCTCCCTTCCCCTGCCCTTGCCAAAGTCCTTTCCTTTCTCTCGAGAGAACAACGAGTGGTGGTCTCGAGTATTCATTGCCTCCTCCGCCTGTCTACTCCATTCTTGTACATGTCTTCGAGTGACTGTCTCCTCGGATGGACAGAAGAAGAAGAAAAAGGGAACAAGTTTTCCGCGTTCCTTCGACATACTAAGCCTGTCAAAATACATCACACTTACAGAATGCACTAACATCATCCTCCATTCACCACGATGATCTTGAAGGGAGAGAACACTCCGACATGGCAAGACAATGGAAGGGCTGCAAGTGTTGCGTTCTGTGTCCTGTTGAGAGAATCAAATGACAGGTTTTCTGTATTTTGTTCTCCCTCTTAGAAAGAAGCTCGTAATTTTAAGACTGTTCATATTCCTTGCTGTTCTCCTCATACACGTCGATTTTTACTGTACTTATTTATCTCTCTGTGCATCGATCTTCAGCGAGGCACAAAGATATGACACCCCCACATACTCTTATGAGTTCCATAGATCACGTATAAACCTGAAGAATATGAATATGAATTCGGATATCTAATTGTTCTTCGAATACAACGAATTCTATCTTGCCAAGACAAGTCACTATTTTTGGTGGAGGAGGAGGAGGAGGAGGAGAAGGAAAGGCAAGGCAGACAGAAGTGATAATTTCATGGTGATTTCTGCTGTTAGTAATCTTTCATGTCATATTGCCGCATTGACTATGAGGATGATGCACCCGAACGTCAACGGATTGTGAAGCACGGCCATGGAAATAAAACTTCGCAGTGAGTTCTGCAAATAGTTCCTCTCTCATGTCATTTATTGTCAAGCAAAAAAGAAAGCCTCAAAGGCTTCTGATGGCATTCAATTTGGCACACGGGGGTGGGTGATGGGGAAGAACAGAGTAAAAAGAAGAGTGTAAGTGCCACACATTTGCTCCGCAGAGGATTTCAAGATGAATAGTGATGCAAGTCATGTACTGTGGCAACAATGTGGCTGTTGGCGATTGCTCTCTGCCTTTTTTGTTCTTCCTTGTGCAGCCAACTTTTCCATTGTGGACACAAACAACATGAGGCATCCACCTGCATCAATACAATTTGCATTTCCCATCACCAAAGCAAAGCTTGGTAAAAAAAAAAAAAATCCATGAAGGTAAGATGTTTTTGGATGGAAGAAGAAGAAGAAGAAGAAGAAGAACACACAAAGTTGGGCAACACTTTCATGATGTGAAGACTCAAAGAATAATTGGTTCCACTTTTCCTCTAAAATAATTGTCCAACTGATGTGATGGTTTTAGAACAGATATTTGGATGAGCCCAAGCAAACTATCCAACTGTTAACTTCCTAAGCTTCGAATGCAGCTCGAATAGCCACCACATCTTATGTTAATTACGAGAAAAAAAACCAAGGATCAAATGAGAGTATTGTGAGGAAATCGAAGCTGTGTGAAGCTCCAGAATCTGAAAGGATAAATGAGTCTGTATGCCACTTCCAGACCATGGCTGGCCTCATCACCTCCACTGGTCCTCGGGAGCATGTGGGACAGTGGACCTTGACCTTCACAAGTATTTTTCTCTCCACTCTATGCCCTAAAGGAGGACCACATGATAAGGTACAGATACTATTATTGTACTGTATGCTTAGGGAGGAGGAGGAGGAGGAGGAGGAGGAGGGGAGGGAGGGGTTGCCCTAAACCACATTGTTCTCACACATGGATGGGCTCCTCCTGTCCCAACAAAGGCATGCATCCCCCCAGGTTTGAATCATTAGAGGGCAGGGGACCTCTTCCGTTTTGCATGTCCTATAGTAGGGCAGTTTAGGAAGATCTGACAGACTAATCAGTGTTATGGATTCTTGGGTTAGATGGTGGATTGGGATTCGTGTTGTGGTGCTTTGTCCGACGACACCGAAGCCAAAGTGCCAATCTGTTTGATTACTCCCTCGAGTGTCTTCTTCCCCTGGAATCATGGCAAGGGCTTTGTCAGCTGATTTCAGGCTCAAGCAACCCATGGCACTACAAAGAATACAAACCTTGCTTCATACTGCTTGTTTGCAGGGAATTTGGTATACGGAGGAGGAGCTGTCTTCTCTCAACCTCTTTTGCAAACTTCACCTTTCTTAAAATTACTGTACTTCTTCCCCGCCGTGTTGTAGTCATTCATCGTGTTCCTCTCGCCTTCCTTGTTGCAAATCTAGTATGGCCTGATGTCCTTCGTATGCTTCTCAAAGTTCAGCAGAAGCTAGTTCAGATGCTCCAAATCTAACCGTAACTCTCGAGAAGATGTAATATCGAAATTTCACACACTGTCTTCAACTCATTATGCCTGAGTATCCATCACTCTCATGTCCATACTCTCAGCTGTGCTATCAAGAGTTTTCAAGGTCTTCTTCTCTGCAGCACATGATAATATAATAATCAAAACCAGACATGGGTTCACGACTTGGGATGTATTTGCATGATGTCTTCGATTGCAAGTTTAAGAACCCTAGAAAAAGCTACTTTAGCATGCCACTGTGAGGACATCATATGCTCCTCTGGCTATGAATTTTTTGTGATCACCTAGGCCAAACCAAGCATGAGTACTGCAGCTACCATGATGCAAGGCATATATAATAAACAGTGTTTGGCCCTTCCATGTCCTTCCTGTTCCTCTGAATCCAAGACAAACACCACCATGACCTCCTCACATCATCCTTTCCTACTGCAATTATCCACTTTGTGGTGGTGAAGTGGACTCGGAGAGATCAAACATGTGTGTTTGTGCCAGCAAACCTGCAAGTGACAGCACAAGTATATCCCGTCTTGGTTCTTTCCTCTGGCACAAGAGACTCCACAGGAACACGTCAACTGAGAACAGGACTTTGCCCGCTCACCTCGCAGCGAGCTGCTACAGAAGACATGTCGTGGAAGGCATGATCTGTCATGTCCCAAAATACCTCTACACTGTTCACTGAGCTTCATGTCGACCTTCTTATCCACTATAAATTATGATGTAGAGAACCAGAAATGCACTTTGAAATAGTCAAGTTCATATTATTCTCACCTTGTCGCTCACTGTGGTGAAGGACCAATCTTTTTTTTTCGTTTTCCTTCTACCATATTACGTAGAACGAGTTAGATTCAACCAAGTCATGCATTTTGAGTTAGCTGATCATGAGAAATAGCAAGACGAGGCATAGCTGACGATGCAGCAGTTGAGGCATCAAATCCGCAATCTTTCTTTTTGGCTTATCTCGAAGAACATCCATGTTGAGTACAAGTACACGACACATGCTACCCCAGTAGCACACTTGAGATACATGGAGTTAGAAATCGATCTAACCCAGCTTTTATGGGGATTGGGTTGTCATTCATCGTCCACCTGATTCATATTTGGTGTTCCCAAAAGGATGATGACTCCTTAAGTTCTTCACGGTTTTAATGTCATACACAAGGCTAACATCAAGGATATAATAATAAGACAACTCCGACCGACCTTAAACTAAGGTGAGATTTGTGTACTTAGGATGGTTGACCAACGAAATCTTTTAGTGAAAAAAAATATATTCTTTTATGTTGATAAGTTTAATTCGTTGGCATATATCGAGTCTCGAGTAATCCAAAGTATCAATGGTTAAAATAATTTTCTGTCAATATATTGAACTCAACTGGATCATCTCTATCACTCAAAATTTGGATCAATCACGATGAACCTCGCTGTTACGATGATGCTGTCAAAGAAATTAAAATATTACTTGAAAAATACAAGACGATTGCAGCAGGCAGTAGGGTTGGAATGGACAAGAGATGCATGTGATGCGAGAGAAGAGCTCGAGTGTACGAGGGTAGAGTCGTCGCTCGTGAGAGGCAGTACGATCCCCTGACACAGCCCTTTTGTCCAAGCATCCGATCACCAGAGAGCAAGAGAGAGAGAGAGAGAGAGAGAGAGAGAGAGAGAGACCTCTTCACTGCTTGTCGACGGCATGGTTTCTCTGCCACAACCATGATGAGCTATGAGCCCTTAGAAAGAAGGAACAGTTGCTGCAGAAATGGCTCAACAAGAAAACAATAGAACAGAAGACATGCCAAGAGAGTTCAGAATAACTAGTATGGTCTCATGGTAAGAATCAAAGAAATCAGCAGAAGGGTGTTAGGATGATGGAAGTCTAAAATCTTTTCTTATCCTCCTTGAAAGCTTCACCAATGTGAAGAAAGATGGAGAAATCATCTTCTATCCATCAATATCTAAAATGATCCTGTAACTTTGTAATGCTTCAGACCTGTAAACCTGAACGAGGACCATTATGAACACCACCCACTTCTGTTCACCATTTACTGATCATTCCAAGAGAACCACAAAAAAAAAAAAAAAAAAATACATGTACATCAGGAAGCAAAGCTCTACTGTCGGAGAACACGAGCATGCTGCAGAACTTGATGGAGCCATCAGAATTCGTATTCCAGTGTTGGGAGAACATGAGCTAACAGATGACCTTTTCTAAAGGTACAAGTATGGCATGGACTATCTGAATGAACACCTTAGGATGCAGGGAATTTTAGGTGCAAGAACTGGCACAATGACAAATATGTAAACCTGTTCACTGGTTTCAAACCCTTCCTTACGGGCACATGAGATTAAAGTATTGGTCATATAGTGAAAGATTAAAACATCAGCAACAATACTATGTAATCATTTTGATTGATGCAAAATAAAAGATTGAAGTATACACATGAATGTTGCTGACATACATTTCCATATCTTTGCTTTGTGACCAGCTTTGCTAGCAAAGCCACTAATGTGAATATCTAACTTAATTTACCTAAATCAGTCCAAAGCAGATATCGCCGAGGCCTGCCGAGAAATCTAGCTCGCCAAGCAGGCTCTTCACTTTCATAAATAAAACCACTCTTACTGTACAATTTTTGTGCTGCTTCATTGTCAACCGCAACATGAACATATAGATCAGTTATGCCTGGTGCATTGGATAGAAAGAAAGGGAATGTAGTTAATAGGACAAATAAATATTGGAGAGAGATTTTTTTAGAATTTAATTTAGTGGCAAACATAATGCATTGCCATCTGGGCTTTAAGCTGAGAAAGTCTAGTCCATAATTTGAAAATAGAAACATCTTCCTTTTTACCAAGCACAAATCTGCAATTGATTATTCTCCATCATGGACATGCAAAAGTTTTATATCTATTTATCTATTTAGAACGACAGATCAACCGCCGGTTACTCGATGCAACTGAATAATATCTTTGGCACATATGTTTCTTGGGTCAAAGTAGGGGTATTTAAATGTTCATATTCTTAGTGCAAGCATAGTCAAAGTAGATTATGAGCTTGGAACCTCCAAAAAAAAATTCCAGAAGTCTGATGATGCAAACTAATTCTACAATCGGATTTATGATGCAAATCTAGCCACAATCAGCCTAATCCTACCATTGTGATAAAATTCACCAAGCATCTAGCTGTTATAATGGCTTGGGATGGCTGGTCATTTGAAACCATTCACGAATTTGCTGACAACCATCAGGAAGGTTGAGAGAGGGACTATGGAATTCCTCATTTCTGCAAAGGTCCAAACTTCCGGATGCTGAGAAAAAGTTCTCATTTGGCTGAAAACAAATGCCCTCTTTATTTCATGGTAGTCGAGGTCCTTTGCCTACTTATAGAGTTCATGTCCATTAAAAACCATGATATGAAATCAAACTACGTATATTTCAACCATATAAGTTGGCGGTTTCTGACCAGTAAGAACTTTCCCTTTCTTTTTTGGTCTTCCGGACTCATATTGCATTCTTTGTATCACAATAACATGCCAACTGCGACATACCACATTGAATGGATCCAGAATAATACCCAATATGATTGCTCAGTAGCTCCCTACAAACCCCAACTTCCATTTGTATCAAGAATATAGACCTAGGGATTGTTTACACTTATGAATTTACTTGACACCACATATTCAAATAAATCTACTGGGATAAATCCTCTCTAAACCTTTTTGAGATAATAATCCATTTTATATATATCTTCTCTGATCAGACTAGTCCTAGTCTCCAAGAAGTTTGGGCTTTGTCTACTATGTCTACACAAAACAAACTGTTATGTCCAGGGTAAAATGTAAGTTAAAATGGTGTAATGAAACTCAAATATTTATATGAAAAGATACTCATAGTAGAGACAATCACCCCAAGAGTGAGCAACTGTTTTAGATTCTGCAATTAATGCATAGCCCATGCCATTTTTTTGCAACTCCTTGGCAACACAAACATTACTTAAATATGCCCTTGTGAGGTCGGCTCCAAGCCCCTGCAAAGTTGCCTCTTCATAAATGTCTAATACCAAATTTTCTTTACTAGGACAAAAATGAAAGGCAATATATTCACTAGTAATTTAACTGACAGTAAATCTCTAAATCTAGATACTTTCTAAGAGAAGCATGTACCAATCTATAAGTAACTCAGCTGTCAAATAATGTAATAAAAATCTGACCAAACAAATACAATGAGGTACAAATGATGTTAAACATTTGACACAATCTCATATTCTAAATTAGAATATGTAATAACAAAATGGAACCACATGTAGATGAAATTCCAAACTATACAAACTAGTTCTAACATGATTTACGGCTATTCTGGTAATGGTAGTTGAGGTCATTGACCAGATAACTACAACCAAAAAAAAAAAATGTTACAGAAATGGCACACAACTTCATAGAGTTAGGATAGACTGATAGTTTCAAAGCATGGTTCATCTGTTTTACAAGCTCATCTCAGAACTATAAATCGTCTTGCTTTCGCTTTTAGATCTCAGCATCTAAAACCTACAGAATTGGTTTACAAAATTGTGGTCTGTTCAAATGCTAACCTTTATAAATCGTTCAAACTTCTAGTATGTTAAATATGTGTTGTTCCATGAAGAAATCTTCTTTTAACAACTCCCACATAATCATCTTATTCACTACCAAATATTTCAATCTTGTTAAATCTTGGTCATACTAGGTGGTATTTCCCTACATGGCCAAACTGGTGCGTGGACTAGTTAATTTTAGCATAAAATTATCTCTCAGCCGAACTTGTGGATTACCACCCCGGTTCAGCCTCACATTGGAAGTAGGTTAAGATTTAGAATGACTTATATGGGTCTAATAGATTAACTTCAGCTTAAGCATGCTGAGCTAGTGGTTTAGGTTGAACGAAGTTACCAAGCCAATTATCCCATCAGACCAGATCTTGACAATTGGTATTAGAGCTGACATAGTACCGGGCATGGTGAGAGGCTCCAATAAGAAAGGACTACCTATGGATGGGTGCCCTCTATCAATGGATGGTGCCAAAGGGCACGTCATGCCGTGGAGTCATCCCTAGGCCATACCTCATATACACCATACTATAGTTTGATTCTGGGCTATGTTGGACTTTGATGAGAACATCAAACCCTTAGCAGGGGACATTGTAATACCCGGTTTAATCCCACGTGACATCGAAAGTGACCTAAGACTTAGATGACTTATATGGGATTGATGAGTGTACTATTGTTAACTTCAGCTTAAGCATTTTGAACTAGTGATTTAGGCTCGACGAAGTTAACATATATGATATCCCATTAGATTGGATCATGACAGGTTTTGGTAGGAACTGACCCAATCCGAACAGTTTTGTGTGTCATCAAATAAAAAACATTTATAAAATGCTAAACCATGAACTAAGGCTTAGGGACTCGAGATCATCACAAGAAGTAAAGAGCGGACGATAAGCAGACAACACTAGCTAGATGAAAAATAGAATAGGCTAAAAAGAACTTGTTGGTTGCTATAATAAAATGGCATTACTATCAAACTGCATTTTATCAGATTTCGGTACTGTGCATAAAAAATGGTGACAAATTGATGCTGTTTGATGTTATGTCAAAATCCAACAGCAACAGAAAAAGAAAATCTCATAATTATGCAATTTAGATTTGCAATTACCGCAACAATAATGTGAGCCAATCGACATTTTTTATGAAAATCTAAGCTCATTGTTATAATAATCATTTCAAGATAAATCTCTATATAAAATATACCTCAGGTCGCCTTCCTGTCAATTCATCAGGCATTTGAAGGCACCAATTGATATCTAAGGTTCCGACAACTACTCGTTCTTCTTCCTTTTTTGAAAACTGCATATGCAACAGAAAACAGAATCTTCACCATTGGAGATAGATATTAGAAATTTGGAAAGACAAACAAACCAAAAGGTTTCTGAAGTTACAATTAGGATCATAATAAAGTTTCTTGAAGGAGAGCAACGTCATAAGGTTAGTTCCCAGCAGGAAGAATCATTATCTGGCTAGAAATTAATATAGATGAAGAAACCTTCAGACCTTACATATAGAGCAGAGTTCATCTGTGGAGCCTCCATATGCTGATATTGGTAGAGTAGCATTTATGCAAGAAGCTTTTCTAAATCCAATGGTTTTCCCAGAAATACGATCTTTCAGACCTTCGAACTCCCTTTTGGCCACATATGCCTTATAATCCTAACAAAACTTGACAAGGAACAGATACCATCAATATGATACAAGAGACACCACGAGCGAGCATTTATTTAACTTCAATTTCTAGATATAAGAACCAAATCTCATCTTTTTCTTATATGTTTCAGTCCAAATACATAAAATTAAAAATGGACTATCAATCAATTTATCAGATTGCCTCTTTTTTTTTTTCTGAAAATGAAAGTTTGGAAGTCATGATTCTTCATAAGAAATTAAGAGTCTTTATGAACAAAGAAGTCTGTGAGGAGTAGCTGGAAAGAAGAAACCTTCAGCGTTAAACATTCATTTTGCTTTCTCTTGATTGCCACCATCGAGAAATCAATTTAAGGAAAGAAAGAATCCAGATATCTTAAAAGAACCAACACTTTTGGACGAAGCGGAGCTCATCACCAGCCATTCTCACCTCGATACCGTAGGACTCGTTGAAATTGTAGAAGGTGCGAACCCGAAGGCGGATGGCGGCCCAGAGCTCGTCATCTGACATGGCTTCCCCCACGGAGAGGAAACGCCTGTCAAAGGCCGGCCTTTCTTGCTCGCAAAGGTGGGAGGCGGCGGGTTGTACGTCGCCGCGAGGGGAGCCACGTCGCTTCCGAAGGTCTCCGACCTCGGACGACAAGAACAGGGATTTGGTCGGCGCTTCTCTTCGGAGGGTAGAAGAGATATGAGTGCTAGGGTTCAGCGAGCACCTTACGCTCGGGGGGAGGAAGGAGATGAGAAGGACGGTGGGCCGTCGTGCCGACGGGGGAGCGGCGGCCGAGGAGAGCAGTGTCATCGTCGCTGACTCCTCACTCCTTTTGTCGACTGCCATGGTTTCTCGGCATGTTCTCCTTTTGCTCGGTGGATGTTGTACAATAACCCGCGGAACCGATTTCGTTAACGCGTCCGTTTTCATAGTGTTGTGAGCACCGAGAGTTGGGCCCGAACGGCTTGGCGGAGCTTAGGATGTTCTTGCGGAGTATCGTAACGGGAAAAAATCTTACCCAGTTGTGTGGTGGTTGGTGGTTGGCTGTTGGCAATTTGTTTTCTTTAATTACATATTTAATTTATACATGAACATATTGTTTATATTTAATTGACCTCAAATAAGTGAGACATTGCAACTCATTGAATATCCCAAATTGTACTATCCTTGGCATGAATAAATCCTACTTCATTGATTTTTTTGTGTTTAATTTAAGTCATTAATGGTTATTTGAGCTTGATATTTGTTTGTATGGCTTGGATAAATAAAGTATAATTTGATGAAGTGAGCACTCCAAGCAAATATAGAATGAGATATTTTGAGAAGTGAGAAGGGGATATTATGGTTTATTTGCTTTCTTCTCCTTTTTGACTTTTTATGTCTTGCTCGACTCTTTACATAAGGTATCTCTATCTACCATCTCTTGCTTGGCATCCCCAAATCCAACTATTCACAAGAAAAGGGCTCAACCATGTTATATAAAATGGTCTGGCAAATGTCTTGAAACTTTGTATCAACAATGCAAAATGTTCTCATTCATGACTCCACATTGACAACAAACCTTCACCCACCTCCTCCTAGCAAAATATAAACAAAATGTGCAACAGACATATTTCAGATAGCAATCATGTTATTCTCTATCTTCATCACTAACCAGCAAGAAGAAATCACATACCACAAGCTGATACAGAGAAAAAGAACAACAAAAAAAAAAAAAATCCAGCTCAATCAAAAAAAGAAAGCTCTTAAAATGCTCTAACAGATATCTACAATGTCGGTCGGAAGCAAAGAGCTTGGCTGTGAATTGCCTGAATCCCAACAGCATCAGATTACAGGAATTGCTGGAAACCAAGTGATCGAAATGAAGAAGAGCGTTGCTTGATTCGCTTGTACTGTAAGTCAGTCTTGGTTATCTGCTTATCCTTCGAGGTGGCAGGATTCGACCTGGTTGTTGAGTGTGTCGCGGACAGAGATCTAGATAGACTTGCTGTCAACAGGTCCTTCGTCATGTTAGTAGTGCCCGGTAGCTTGACGAATGAAACTATAGCACATCGGCAGAGAGGACATGCTACTGATCCAGGAGGACCATGCACCGTAGCGGATGTGTTATTCGTTGAGCAAAGATACAATGCACAGGTGGTGCAGAATTCATGGTGACAACCTGCAGAATGAGAAGAATATTTTTTGAAAGTAATTTTCTATTTGCTAGAAAAATATCGGAAAAAAAAAGGCAGGAGGAGACCTAGATGCTCTGTGATAAGATAGAGCAACTTTAAGATGCTCTTTAAGTTGAAAGAAAACAAGAAATTATATGACAAAATGCTTTATCTCACCCCAAGTTTCAAAATTATATACCTTGTGCAGCTAATAATAAGATAAAGTTGAAAGAAATCAAGAAGTTAATGACAAAATGCTTTATCTCACCCCAAGTTTCAAAATCATATACCTTGTGCAGCTACAGTGCATTTTGATTCCAAACAAATAGCACATGGATCAACACAAGTGGGTTCATGTTTTGCCTTTCTCCAGCCACATTCCCTAAGAAATATAAAACAATTGGAAACTAAATGATTACGCAAATAGTTCATCTTTGGGAAAAATTTAACTGTCAGGTGCAATCCGAGTTAATTTCATCATTGAGTAGTTCTAAAGAAAATAATATTGCAATACATGCATCAAGCAAATAAAAAAAAATCATGTAATACAAAAGAAGGTAAGAGGAAAAGTTTTATGCCAACTTACCGAGCAATTTTAACAACGCTCATAAGTGGCAAAGCGAGGTACTTTGAAGGAAGAACAGCAATCTGACCTTCTGGTTCCTTTCTCAGGATACTCTCGAGCCAGTTTTTATGCCATGAACGAGCCACCATCAATGGGGTCCAACTTTTACACGTACAAGGAAAGCATCCAAACCAAAAAAGAAGGTATATAAAAACCTCTACTTGCATACAGAAAATTTCAAGTATGCTAATGCATTTTACCCTCTACATTTCTGTTTAGCCTAAAGTTTTGCCTGACAAAACATAATAATTGAAAGCACCGAATGAAGTGCTAGAACTTTAGGTGATTAAAGTTGAAATATACAATCCGATATCCCTCCACCAGGGTATCTTTGAAGGTTTGGAAATTCTGGCAGTCATGACTCATGATCCCAGATTGCCCCTAAATTAGAAACAAAGGTTATAATTCAGAATGCCCAGATGAGGCCTTATGAAATATTTAGAATTAACATCGCCAATATACTTTCTAAACAACTGCAAATTTACACTGATGTTTACATTATTCCAAAAGATATGCATCGCCCAACAGTTTATCTAGTTAGTTAGCCATATGGAACACATCTCAAATTCTAGATGTCTAGTAATGTGCGACACATACCCATTTGCATTTGTGGTAGTCAAGCTAGCTCCTCTTGCAATAAGTACCTACATGTCCATATTTCCTGAATTAGATTTATAGTTAGTGTTATGTAAATGAATAATTGAGTGGAAACATTTAAGGGCTAGTAGACATACCTGACAGCATACTGCATTTCCACCACAAGCAGCATAATGTAGGGGTGTGCTACCAGCTCCTGCCAGATTGAAAGAACATCTTAAGCAGATGCATGAAAGAGAATTTTTGTTATTAGCCTCAAATGATTAGATTTTCATCATTTGAGAAAAACAACAAAACAATTTATAGTTTTTCATATGATGCTTTATGAAATGGCCATCGCCAAATACTATCATGATGGCTTTTAGGTACAGCCTGTAAAGCTTTGAGCACTTATCCCTACCATGCATCTTTCTCATTCATGCAATTCCATTTGAAATGCCAAACAACTCAAAACATGAGTAACAAGTCTTCCCTTTTGAAAGATCAACCAAACATGCTCACTTTTGGATACCAGAAAATGTTACCTCAGAACAAATGTACTTGAGCTACAAGCACATTTGATCAAGGGCAAAGGAGCTTCGAATCAATATAAGAGGGTGAAACAAACTTTGCTTGATGTAAGACTTACTATGATTCTCTACAAAATAAGGAAGACTAATATCATAACCTAAATGAAATTAGTAGAAGAATGAACTCACTGAATACAAACTGGAAAAAATCTTACACGGAGCATAATAGATTTCTCTCTCCTTATTTTACTGTCCACCAAAATTTTCTTTTATCTTCTTGAACTTCAAATCTACATTACTGATACCACCAAAAACCAATAGGAGTGAACAGGCTACTCTAGCTCCTCAATCTCAACTTGTTTACCTAAGGAAATGTGGCACAAGAGGAGGATGAAGGAAAAACCCACCCTTTACCAAAAATTGTTAAGAGTTTGATTCACCGATGCAACAGATATAAATACAACTTAAGACAACCTTCCACTAGTGGTATCAGCATCACTTCTTACATTCTCCACAGGGATCCACAATGTTAAGAGACTTCGTTATGTCAAACTGGAACTAAGGTAAACCATTATGTTCAGCACAGATAGTCCATTAGCGATGTCATTGAGAACCGAGCTTGAACAAGCCTAGTCATGCTCAAGCTTGGGTTTGAATTAATTTGGAGCCTAAAAAACTGATCGAGCATGGTTGTCACATAATTAATTAGTTGTACCCAGGACTGTCATTTGACATCAAATGCAAACAAGAAACAAGGAACTTAACAATGAAGAGTTGAACCACCTATTAGATCAATTGTAGCTCCATCATTGACCGTGACCACCGAAACACAAGCACCCAAGTCCAGGAGTAACTGCACACTCTCTGCATGCCCATTTAGTGCTGCCAAATGAAGCGCAGTGATGCCTCCATCTGCCCTCCTATTAACTATCTTACATAAATCACTAAAGGAACACAAGGAAGAAGAAAGAAGCTATTAAATTTTTGATAGTTACCAAAAGACAAAAATAAAAAGACATGAGAATTCAACATACACCTCGTCCAAGTCCACAAGGGAATCCTCTGTGGCCAATCTTCCCCTCAGAGTATTCCAAAACTGTGGTGAGCTGGGAACACAATCAGCAAGAAGAAGGCGAACGCAGCGATTGTGACCATTTAGAGCAGCAAAGTGGAGAGCCGTTCCACCACTTAGAAAATCCTTTTTGTGTATCTAAAAACCAGGTTAATTTTAGTCAAGAGATGCAATTCAAATGGAATGTATTATGAGAAGGTTATTTCGGTAGAATAATCTTACATTGGCTTTGAAAAGAATTAGAATCTGTACAACTTCCCAGTGCCCATGTAGACAAGCAAGCATCAAAGGTGTCTGTCGATGAATGAGAGTGCATTAATGCAACACTACAAACTTTTATCGAAAAACTATACCAGTAAGCTAACTTGTCTAAGGAAAATATAAGCAAGCATGTCACATCTTAATGTTTTCTTCCTACATACACCATTGAAGACAAATCTCACCTGCCCACTATAGTTCCGGAGGTTGATATTAGCACCAGTTTCGACAAGAACAGAGACGATCTGAAGGTGGAATCACAAGATGAGCCCCCTTGGCATGTCGAACTAATATTTAACGAGGTTACGAGGAAACGATGGATCACCTCATGGTGGCCATGCGATGCAGAGAAATGGAGAGGGGAATTCTTCACACCAAATGTCGAATACCTAGCGAGGCGAGGGTTGTAGTCTATGAGAGCCTTGGCCTCCTCGAGATCCCCTTCTCTTGCCGCCGATAGCAGCCGCTCTCCGGAAGTCGAGCACCCAAAGGAATTGCCGATAACGCTAAAGATTCCCATGCTAATGCCTCGAAATCAGTCCAAAGAAAGAAAGAAAGAAAGAAAGAAAACCACAAAAAATGATATCTTTCGACAAAATATCGCTACTTCGAATCGAACACAATGGAAGTTGCCTATGCTACAGATCCCATACTGTAAGAGGATCACAAAACTGCTCGCTTTTCCCTCGGGAAACGTTGGCTTTGCCACAAAAACCTCCTTCTAGGAACCAGAGGAGTGAGGATTGCTCCAAAAACCAAGAAATGAGAGAAGTTGAAACTGCAAATTCGAGAACTGGGAACGGGAATGAATCGTATACCACTTTTCAAACAACTCCATTGCCGCAGCAAAGACAACAAGAGGAAGCAAACATCCAACAGGGTTCAGAAACAAAGGTCCAAGAAGGGAGAATCCCAAGAACCGTAAAAAGACGCGTTTTTTATTATTAATCTCTCGCCCAGGAGACAAGAACGCAGATCGGGATTCGCGTTATTCATCACAATCATCGACATCACCTCCCCGAAACAGCTGACGATCCATGCCCAGATGAGGATTAGCTGTAAAGAGGCGTCTTCTCTGGTGCCAAGAACAGGAGGCGCTAAAGAAACACGAATGATTGGGCAAGAAGACAAGGCCACACATCTGATCCGAGGGAGACAACTGCAGAACAGCAGAGAAGAAGAAGAAAAAGCTGATCTTTTTTTTATGGTTTTACGGGATGAGACGAGACGAAAGGGGGTGAAATGGTTTCGACGGCAACAAAATATGATGTGAAGGATCAAAAAGAACGAAAAAGGATCGGTGTTTGCATGAAAAAGACACAGGAAGATGGAAAAAAGCACACTTTTCCCCTCTTTTTTGCTGTACATGTTTTTGCTGAGAGCTTCCACGAGAAAGGCGAGCCTGTCTCCATGATTGGGACACCGAGTCCGAGCTGTGGGCAGCGGGAAGGAAGCCTCTTCTTTAATCTTTAGTCAAAGGCCACGTTCCACTGAGTGCATGGATCAGCAGCCACGTTCTCATCGAGGAGGTCACATGCGTCACGTCAATCCGGTGACCTTACCGAACGCCAAATATGGATGAAGGCGCTTCGAAATAATTATTTTTGCTACAAATTTGTCCCGGTACCCACGGTTTTATCATCACGCCGGTGCGCGGACTCCACATGTGATTGAAGACCCACACCGGGGTGCCCTCTACATGATCGGCAAAATGCCTCCAAAACCATAGTTATCAGTTTCGAACAGGAATTTAATTAATAAATATTTTAAAATATTGCAAAACAATTCAAAATTATTTATCCTATTAGAAAATATAATATTAAATAATATAAAATATAAATGATGACAAAAACTTCAATCATACAAAATTATGACCAATATTATATGCATATATTTTTATATGATTAAAAATATATTAATATTTAAATATTATTATATCAACTCAAATCTAAATATATTATTTAATAATATATAAATAATTATTCAATATAGTTATTGATAGGGAATACACTTCCATTAATAATCATCTAACACATAACCGATATGTAATATTAAAAAAAAAGGAGAAATAAATGTCATATGGACGATGGTCCGAAGTAAGCAATATCAAATTTTCTCCTTATCATTTATCGCTAGAAAGATAATTATAATTTTTTTTATCTTTTATTATTAAGTATGGGTGCTTATCATCAACATTATAAAAGGGAATAAACTTACATTTCTAAGAGAATACCTTTTTTATTACTTTTATTATTTCAGTATTTTGGATTATTAATTTGGACGTCCGAGGAGATGAATCTAAAAGTTACTTTTAATATCGTTCTTCGTGTAAATGGTATATTAGGAGATCAATGTTTTCATCGTGAAGTTACTTTAGACAATCCTATGCATACGGATCCAAACCACATCAGGCTAATCAAAAATTAGATTTTTTTTTCTAACAAGTATAATCATGAGAGTATAACTATGTAGATAATGAGAATTTGAGTAAAATTTAAGAGCTAATTACATATTATCCTTGTAATTAGTTTCATTTAGCATTCTCATCTCTATATTTTTAAAAATTATATTAAATCCTTATATTTAGAAAAGTAAAACATTCAACCCAATTATTCCAACAAAACCTCTCTCTTCTTATTTATTTTTAATCCTATGAAATTATCTTATTAACATGTAATTAGTCCGAAATTTATTGTATATTTCAGTTCAGTGAGATCTGTAGAGTTGAAGTCGCCTAAGCATTAATTAGTGGCATTTCTGCTTCTGCACACTGTTCTTTTCCTCCTGCAGAGTCTTCTTTCTTCATCGTGTTTTGCTGCAAAGCATTCCACGGCATGCAATCACATTCAAAGCTTCGACGGCTGCTCATGGTTTTGTATTGATCTTTTCTGTTTACAGGTTTTCCCCAGATAACCTACACATATGAGATCAAGGTGGTGATGCAGCAACTCTGACCTTTAAGCTTTCTCCATGGCTTACCTTCCACCATCTGGTCGATCATGGCGTTTCGCCAGTTCTGCAAACTTGCAGAGGAGGAGTCTACCAAGGCATATATATATCATCATCCTCAAGGATTTGCTGTCGACGTAGCTGATATCTTTCTTCATTCTAAATCCTTGTCATGTTTAGCGTCCACATCGAACAGTTTCGATCACAGGATTGGTCAAGCTTTGTTCTGTGGTGTTAGAGGATGAGTTTTTAGTCCCACATTGATAAATTTTATAACAATCCAAGCCTACTTAAAGGAGTCACTTCGACGACAGAGCGTGTTCGTAGAAAGGAGAGACGGTTGGCATCTCCCCTGACAGGGACGGGAACGACCTTCGGGTCCACCTGTTAACACATACGGTTAAGGCTACCCGCTGAGGCGGATCTTTACCCAATTTTTTTTTTTTTTGCCTCCCTTCGCCGGACACCTTAACGCTAACCCATCAGCCTTTGCCGGTGCTTGAACGGGTCGCCGCAAAAAAAACCTGCCGTCTTGTAGCCGTCGCCACAACTTCACAGAACGGAGTCCAACATGACCTCCGTTCTTTGTTTTAAGGTCGTCGTCTCACATCAATTTCCCGCAGTGAACGGTCATGGCGTTGACGGCTTCCACCTGCAATCTCTCGTCGTCGTATATACATACATAACACACCTCGCTGCGTGGAAGAAGCTGATGAGGCACGAAACGATGGCTCTGCTCGCCGGAAACAATGGAAACACGTCTACGATCTCCACGGCGCTTCTGGTGCTCGTTATCTGCAACCTCTTCCTTCTTCTCTCGAAGATCGAGGCGTCGCCGGGCAAAGCGAAGCAGTTCGAGCCCCTCAGCTTCGTCGGCTCGAGGCTGTCGGCGATGGCGATGGCCTACTTGTCGACCGCCACGTGCGCGGGGAAGCACCACCACTCCCCCGGCGAGCTCCTCTCCAGGATGCTGTCGACATGGCGGAGGCCGGCGATCACTCTGGCGTACGTCGAGCTCTTCGCCACGGCCTCGGCTTCCCTGCTCATGGCGCTCAGAGCCTTTGCGGGGGCCGCCGGGGACGCTGCTCCGGAAGCGCTGGTGATTTCTGGTTCCCTGGCTCTGCTGTCCTGCCTCGGCCCGGTCGTCTTTGCGCACTCGGAGATCGCTTGTCGGCTGAGCCTGGTGGTTGCAGTGGCGGAGGAGGATTTCCAAGGGATGAGTGCACTCGCAAGAGCGGAGGAGCTCGTCAGGGAGAAGAAGCTACAAGGGTTTGTTCTGACAGCAGCATTAGGAGTTGCAGAACAAGCAGTGGTTGCGATGTTTGGGTGCAACAATGATGGTGGTGCTTGGGGTATTGGAACTCTGCTATTTGCTGCTCCCCTTCTCCTCGTTCTCAAGTTTGTCACCTACTTTGTGTACACCATGTTCTATTTGGAGTGCAAGAAAGGACATGCGAAGGAGAAGAGATTAATTATCTAGAAAAGAGGCTTGACCTTGTAACTTCATCTTCTATCTTCCTCCAAGAAAGATCAATGAGCTGGTACAAGTTGCTAGTCTCCAATTCAAAAATCTGCTAAAAGTCAACTCTTTGATGCTCAGAAAATTTCAATTTTGGAAGCAGTGGAACAAGTCAGATCTCTTCTCTTCTTCCTCAACTGCACTCTTTGACCCATTCCTCCTCCCCCTCCTTACATCAAAGCACAGACCTCAAAAGGCAAACTGAGACATGGAAGTGAGCTGCTTCCCTGTAACAATGGCGAAACCATGTAAGTACCTTGGGACCTCCACGATTCTGTGGGAGGCCATCAGAATCCCCTTCCGAAACCCGAGCCTCATCCTTCCCGTCCTCATCCTATCCCTTGTGTCTTCTTCCTCCTCCCTCCTCTTCTTGGGAGACAGCCTCTCCATGTTCTTTCTCTCAAGACCCATCTGCAGCCGAGTCACGGATCTCTTTAGCCTCCTTGCTTATGTCGAAGGGCTTAGCATTCCGCAGTGGATCTTGGCGACCCTTCTCTTCATCGTCATCTCTCTGCTAACGACTGCAACCATCCATGCGACCGCCATGACATACACCGGGCAGCACCCAGCAACACCAAGCGATGTGATCCTGAAGACAAGCCATGCGTGGAAAGGGTCTCTTGTGACCCAAATCTGCATCACCATCCTCCATCTGTGCTTCGTCCTGTCAACAGACCCCCTACTTCTTGGTCTGGCGATCATCTCAAATGACTCAAAGCTGCTGACTCTGTTGCTCATCGTCGTATCTCTCCTGGCAGTTCTTTATTACCTGTACGTAGCTATAGTTTTGCTGCTATGCCTCGTGGTGTCGGCAATAGAGGACGGGTGCTATGGAACAGAGGCGATGGGCAGGGCATTGGAGCTCATCAGCAGGAAGCAAGGAGTGGTGGTGATCGCTGTGCTTGTTGTGGTTCTCAGCAGTGTTGCCACTTTGGTGTTCGAGGTGGTCTATTCTGCTCGTTCTGATGGAACCCAGTTGTTGATTGGGTTCATCCATATATGCAAAGATGTGGTGTTGGATTTGTTGATCTTAGCCACAAGTACAGTGCTCTACTATGAGTGTAAGAAGTGCAAAGGAGAGGAGGAGTTCATGGAGGTGGAAGAAGGGCATATTGTATATGCCAGTTTGCTTACTGATTGCTTATGTTGATGAAGTGGAATTGCCATGAATGTGTTGTTGTCATGGAAATGATGGAGTGTTTGGAATATGGCAGGCAGGCATGGATGGATGTAGGACTGGGAATGTAACATATTAGGCTTACTTGTTTCTATTGTTGTTTGTTGCATACATAAAGTCAAATGTAAATGATATTGTTGCCAAAGTTACTGCATTTGCGTATTGACATTTATCCACCAAAACCAATGTAATTTGGGTATTATGAACATATTATAACATCAGAGCATATATCACAACACAAGCAGAAAGAGTGTTTCTTAATGTGGCTGGGACAACATGCTATATATCAGAGTATATAGCATCATCATCAACGGAATACTTGGTTGATAAAATATAATTCGGTATTCTTTAACCCAAAAAATTACTTGATGCCCACAAATCCACAAGTTCCACAAACATTCCTTTTGAGACAGCAGGAATGCCAATGATGTCATATATTTGTTTCGACGCGGCATCCAAATCATGTGTTCCAACTCGGGGAATTCCAGAAGAATAAGGTCATTTTGCAGAGACAGATTAACCTCTAAAAAAAAAATAAGAATAAGGACATGGGGCCGCGACAAGAATCAATTAGCCACTACCTGATCCTCTTCAAGCATTTCACCTTCTCGAAGTCTGGACTGGCGTACCCCTTTTCGATCTCCCAAGCAAGATGAGACATGGAATTGAATGATGATTTAGCTCCTTTTTCATCTGTAACTTCTCTGGGGAAAGCAATTCTGGCTGCAAATACTGCTTCCTCTGAATAAATAAATAAGTCGAACCCCAGTCGGTCGACCCATACCATCTTCGTGTCTGCTACCTGCCGACATGGTGAAATCACAGGTGTAAAGATGTATATTTTCAGGGAAGCTGTATAATTTTTCAAAGTCGTGCCAACTTAAGAAAAAATGATCCACTTGAGTATCAAGTTGAGGTACTTCAACCAAAATATGAAGCTCAAATGTGCATACTTCATGGCATCAATCAAGCCAATATCTTACGGGTATACTGAGGCTCACACCTCTGTAACATCTCACACGGTCAATGCCAGAGGGCATCGTCACCCTGCCAGCACATAATCCGCCTCTTGTGCAACTATAGGAATAAATCAGCTCATCATGGAACAAGGTATGCATCAGCAATTCAAGAAGGTAAGCACGATAAATCAGCATGCCAGCAGACAGACGTAACACACATTTGATACTTAATTTAACCTAATTACTTAAATATAATGTGCAGTTCACAACTACATTTTCCTTGGCCTTTCAATTTTTCTGATGTTGAACGGAAAATATGTTGGGAACATCTACAGCCGACATAAACCAGGTTAACTACCAAAAGTGACCATTGCAACCCTTGACTGGGTTCATGGTGCTTCCTATCTTGCAAGACAGAAGAGGTAAAAAGTAGTTAATCGTCCAAGAGGAAATAGCACAACGATATTGCTAGTTGTAGCTCAGCAACAATTTTCACACACAAACACACAAAAAAAAGGGGAACAAAGAAACGATTACTGCCGTTGCTGGTTGTGTTACAATTTCACGATGATCACATATTGGAATACAAATTGCACATATCAATCATAAAATATAAAAGTAAATTTATCTGCCCATCTTTATGGACACAGATCAATGCAAACAGATACTAGCATCCTAGTTCACTCTGTTCAAAATATACATATTATATGATTTAGAAACTTTCCTTGGTTCTCTATTACTTTGCAATTGCACTAATATTTAACTGAAAAAGCTCGCTCATGAAATGTCTGGTGGAGCGACAATCAAACTGACTAACTAGCTCTGACTATACAAGTAAGAAAAATGGTTGTAGGACTTTTACATCCAAGCCAAAAAGCATATAAAAAAGACAAAAAATTGAAGAAACTTTGGCATCAAAAAATTCACACCTGAAACCCTGGCTCCACATAAACTTTGCATAACCCCCGGACATCTTCAACATGTTTGGAGTTCATCTCGTCAACAATCTTTTCAGCAAAATTTCGTAGAGGATCAGGTTCCGCATTTAAGTATTCTGAGGAGGTCACCCATATGCCATCCTGGAAATATGATATATAAAACAGGTGCTAGGGATTAAAGAATGTAGATGATCAACAATGTCAGTTAGCTGGAAAGCAGACTCAAGAACATCGAGGACTTGGTGGCCAACAGACATAACCAATTAGGCGTCAACATTTACAGAGAACACATATGAGAATCTGGTAAAGATACCAAAGATTTACATCCAAAAAAGTGAAAGTAATGACATGTTTGTAGATACTAATCTCAAACCTTTTTCCAAATATACTCATGCACATAATCCAAACCAAGAATTTCTCCATTGAAACAGTTTAAAGAGAATCATGCCCAACTTTATGGAACAAAAGCAATGAAGAAGTAAAAGATACCCAAGCTGTCACGGACTTAACTGAATTTGCCTAAGCCGTGTGGCACCCTAGCGGCACTCCCGAAGACTTAGCTGAAATTGCCTAAGTCGTGAAGCAACATTGCCCACTGTTCCGGACTTAGCTGGGATTGCCTAAGTCATCAAACGCCCAAAGCGTTATCTGTCTGCAAAGGGTCAGCCCTCTTACAATCTCTTAAGGTCCCGTAGGACCTGTAAAGAAGAAGTTGATTAGCTTAGAAGCGAGCGACGGACACGTCCTGGCGTCTCGCAAAGCGGAAAGCTATACAAGCAATTTGTGGAACACCTTGAGTGCAGCAAAGAAAAGAGAGAAAGAGAGCGAAATAAAACTTTGGAGGGTTGTAGGAACGGTTGCAAGTCCACAAACGACGGTTCCCAAGGTATCGGATGCAAGACAAGTTCAATTCGATGAACGCCTACACCGACATATACCCGGAATCCCATCCAGTCTTGCTGGGAGGTTTCAAGGTCTGAAATGGCTAACATTTCGCACCGTAAAGGTTGCCGCATACGAAAAAGACCCACAAAGCTGTTTTGGCTCGTCTGATGAGCGATCGTTCTGCAGCCTTCTACACTACTTTCGCTCACATTTCTTAGGTAAAAACACATAAATTCAAGGCAAAACAAACTGCCAAACATATGTACAAGCAAGAAAAAGCGACGAACGGTTCGCGGAGTGAAGGCGTTGCGGTTGAGTGACGACCGTTCGTGACATTCTCCCCACTTAAACTCGACGCCCTTCGGCGTAGGCTTTGACGTGAGCTTCTTCATGTCGTAGGGCATCTTCTGGCTTCCCACTGGCTTCTGTTTGAGGAAGCTTTTGCCACTTCACCAAGTACTCTATTTGTTGCGCTCCATTGGGTAGCTTTATCTTGCGATCCGCTAGAATAGTTTCAACTCGCTTCTCGTAAGAGGCTCTGGTGGGGGGTAGTCGAGTTGGAACATTTTAAGAATCATCTCGCGGATCTGAGTGGTAGGCTTTCAAGCTGCTCGCATGGAAGACGTTGTGAATTCTGAACCATGCTGATAGTTGCAACTTGTATGAGACATTGCCTACTCTGCTGATGATTAGGAAAGACCCTTCATACTTGCGTACTAATCCTTTGTGCACTTTGTGTCTAAAGAACTAGAGTGATGCTGGTTGGAGCTTCACCAACACCATGTCACCAACTTTAAATTCTTGTGGTCGCCTTCCCAAGTCTGCCCACTTCTTCATCTTTTTGGCCGCCTTCTCTAAGTAAGCCCGCGCAATATCTGCATTGCGATGTCATTCCTTTGCGAAGTGATAGGCTGATGGGCTACTCCCTGTATAACCAATAACCAGGGTGTGAGGAGTTGATGGATGTTATCCCGTAATAATCTCAAATGGGCTCTTGTTGGATGCAGAGCTCTGCTGCAAGTTATAGGAGAATTGGGCTATGTCCAACGGCTTCACTCAATCTCGTTGGTTGGCACTCACGTAGTGCCGGAGATATTGCTCCAAGAGCGAGTTAATTCTTTCTGTTTGGCCATCCGTTTGAGGGTGGAGGCTTGTGGAGAAGTATAATTTAGACCCCAACAACTTGAACAACTCGGTCCAGAATCGTCCCAAGAACCGAGAATCTCGATCACTAATGATGTTGTATGTGACTCCCCAATACTTAACCACATTCTTCATCATCAACTTAGCTACCTCCTCCGATGAGCAATGTATGGGTGCAGCAATGAATGTTGCATACTTCGAAAACCGATCAACTACCACGAGAATCGATCCAAGTCCCCCTACTGCGGGCAAGCTTGATATGAAGTCCAAGGAAATGCTCTCCCATGGCCTTTCTGGTACGAGCAGCGGCTCCAAAAGTCTCACTGGCTTCTGCTGCTCTATCTTGTCCTGTTGACAAGTAAGGCATGTTCGAACATATTCCTCCACATGTCTCCATTTTCGGCCAATAGAAGGCCCTCTCCACGAGAGCCATTGTTCAGTGGATACCCGGATGTCCAGCCCAAAGGGAATCGTGACACTCTTTCAAGAGTTCACGCTTCGCGAGACATAAACTCGGTTCCCCTTGGTATAGATGAGTCTTTCCTGGACCCAAAATCGCCGTGCCTTGCCCACTTTGATAAGTTGAATTAGAGTTACTACCTGAGGATCTCGGTACAGTCCATCCCTGATCCTGGAAAGGAAGTTGGAGTGCAATTGACTTGCTTGGCCTCCGCCCTCCAACTGTATAGCATTCACTAGCTCCACTTTCCGACTCAATGCATCGACCACGACATTTGCTTTTCCGGGCTTGTACTCCATCACCATGTCGAACTCAGCCAAGAAGTCCTACCATCGCTTGCATTGGGGAGAGTTTCTTTTGAGTTTGGAAGTAACTCAATGTGACATTGTCTGTCCTTAGCACAAATGGTGCTCCTAGAAGGTAGTGTCGCCACACTCGTAGATAGTGGACCACCGTTGTCATCTCCTTCTCATGCACAGGATATCGCCGCTCGGTCTCGTTGAGCTTACGACTCTAGGACCGGATGACCCTCTGCATAAGAACTCCTCCAATAGCAAAGTCAAGCATCTGTATGGACTTCAAAAGACTTTCCATAGTTCAGTACAGTTCCTCCAACATAGCAATCTTGGTCTTGAAATGTCGCCTCACATTTGTCCGACCATCTCGATCGCTCCTTCTTTAGCAACTCACAAGAGGGCTGAATATCCAACTATGAAATAGTTGGAAACCTAAGGAAGGATCTCAACTCGCACCTTCTTTGGTGTTCGCCACCGACTTACCTTAGACTTGTCCATTCGAATGGAACCATTCCCAATTCGATGCCCCAAGAATAAAATCTCCGTTTGGGCGAAGTAGCACTTTTCCCTCTTCACGAACAAGGTGTTCTCCCTGAGAACTTTGAAAATTGTTTGGAGGTGTCTAACATACTCCTCGAGTGTTTGGCTATAGACGACGATATCGTCTAAGTAGACGACCACAAATTTGTCCAGATACTCCTTGAGCAGCTGGTTCATAAGAGTGCAGAATGTGGCCGGAGCGTTGGTTGCCGAAAGGCATCACCAAAACTCGAATGCTCCATACACAGGTAGTTTTCGATCACCTTTTGCAATGCGCCAACCACCGAAGGTCGAGTTTGGAGAAGTACTTTGCCTTGCCCAATTGATCGAACAAGTCAACGATGAGCGGGATAAGGTACTTGTTCATCACCGTCATCTTGTTGAGGGCTCGATAATCAATGCATAATCGGAGGCTCTCATCTTGTTTCTTCTTAAAGAGGACTGGAGCTCGAAGGTGCTTGAACGGATGAGATCACCGCTTAGCATCTAACCGCTTCCTCGCCCCAACTCGAGGGGCCATGTGGTATGGTGGTCTCGGAGGCTTAACTCCACAATCCGATGATCCACGCCTGCGTAGTGGTAGAGTTCTCGACAACTCTGTTGGCATCACATCCGAGAACTCCTTTAGGATGTTCGCCACAACAGAGTTCCTAAATGGCCTCCCGTCAAGTGTCTCTAGCATACACTCAAAGGTTGATTCACCTTTTCCCCTTTCTTCAATTGTAAAGCCGATATTTGTTGTAGGTCCTTGGTTCCTCCATGAAATCGAACCATGCAGGATCGTCGCCTCCCATTAGACACAAGAAGTTCAGAATGGTACGGCACCAACTTTGCGTAAACTCCATTCCGAGAATCACTTAAAGTCGCGCCCAATGGCACCGCCATCAAGTTTGTGCTCCTCCATGTCCCGATCTTGATGGGGACCCCTTTGCTTGTCCGGAGATCCGCTTGGCCTCAGTTCACCTTTATACGACTTGGGCTCTTCTCCAAGATTAATCCCAGTCGCTTAGCTTCATGATCGGCAATAAAATTATGGGTCGTGCCCGTGTCCACCATTGCACGGGTTGTTTGGCCATTAAGCTTGATGTCCACATACATCAACTTGCTGCTTCTTGCCCTCGGTGGCTTTGCCTTTGTATTCTCCCCACTTGACCCGCGCATTCAACAAACGCATTGCTCCCATCCCGGGTCCTTCAACGCCTCGCCATCGGAGTCGAATCGCCGAACTAAGGGCGATAGCTTTGCCCTTGTCTGACTTACGGGGTAGAATCGATGTCGTTAAAGCATTAAGTTCCTGTTTTTGTGGGCACTCCCTCACCATGTGCGGTCCTCCACACAAGAAGCATCCACTAGGCTTTGAGACTCTACCTCTTGAGCTCGATTCCTTGTGGAAATTCTTCTTCTTTTGCTCGCCCCAGACTCCTTCGCTCGAGAGTATTTAGATGGGCGATTTCCCAAAGAGTGTTTCTTCTTTCTTGAATCCTCCGAAGAAACAAAGTCAATCAACCTTTCCACGGCTGCAATTGCCCTGACTACGTCGGTGGCATTCCTCCGATGTAGTTCTTGTTGTACCCATGGCTTCAAGCCATCGAGAAAGTTGAATAGCTTATCTTTCTCAGACATGTCCTGTATATCCAACATCGGTGAAAATTGTTTCACATAGTCTCGGATTGTTGTACTTTGGCGGAGTTGTCTCGGTTTTCTTCTTGCGACAAACTCGTGTTCTCGGGCAAGAACTGAGTTCTCAACTCTCGCTTCAAGTCTCCCCATGTATCCACTCGACATCGGCCTTGCTGGATCTCTTCCCGACGGGTTCGCCACCAAAGTTTTGCATCCCCATTCAGATACATTGTTGCTATAGCAACTTTGGTCTCTTCAGCATCGAGCCTTGTAGCATGAAAATATTGTTCCATGTCGAACAAGAAATTTTCAAGCTCTTTGGCATCCCTAACCGCGGCTTGTTCGAAGTTTTGTGGTAGCGCAGCGCGGGTGTTGTTCCCTCCTGCATCAAGAGTCCTTGTTAGCACCATCACCTTAGCCGTGAGTTCCACCACAACTTCATATAGATGTCGTACGGAATCTTTGCTGTCCTCTGTCAGTTGATCAATCAGGGATTCAACTTTCTCGATCCCAGATTCAGCTTCTTCTTGCGAGCTCTCTACCCCAAGTAGCCTTCGCTAGCCTTGGTAGAGTTCCTCCACGCTCGCTTCAAGAACATCAAGGGGGGTCTCCGCCGTTATAATTCTCTCCTTGTGGCTCTTTTTCCCGATTGACGCTCCAGATGGCGCCTTCTCCCCTCGTAGAGAATACCCAACTTCACGCTCGTCTTGTTCACTATAGCGCTCCTCATGAGCGGCTCCCATTCTTGACGAGTTTGCACTTGTAGCCCACTGCTGGGCTTACTTGCCCATCTTGCTCGATTCACCACGATGTTTCACCATGGCGAGATTGCGAATCTTCTTCACTGCTGAATTGCTTGCCTACTCGATACCATCACGGACTTAGCTTAATTTGCCTAAGCTGCGGCACCTAGCACTCAAGACTTAGCTGAAATTGCCTAAGTCGTGAAGCAACCTTGCCCACTGTTTCAGACTTAGCTGGGATTGCCTAAGTCATGAAACGCCCAAAGCGTTATCTGTCCTCAAAGGGTCAGCCTTCTTACAACCTCTTAAGGTCCCATAGGACTTGCAAAGAAAAAGTTGATTAGCTTAGAAGCGAGCGACGGACACGTCCCGGCTTCTCGTAAAGCGGAAAACTATACAAGCAATTTGTCGAACACCTTGAGTGCAGCAAAGAAAAGAGAGAAAGAGAGCAAAATAGGACTTTGGAGGGTTGTAGGAACGGTCTCAAGTCCACAAACGACAGTTCCCAAGGTATCGGACACAAGACAAGTTCAATTGTTGATGAACGCCTACGCCCGACATATACCCGGAACCCCATCCAGCCCGGTGTCACCCGGGGTTCCAAAGTGCTGAAATGGCTGACATTTCGCACTCGAAAGGTTGCCGCACACGAAAAGACCCAAAAATAGGGCTTTGGCTCTGTAGCGATCGTTCTGCAGCCTTCTACACTACTTTCGCTCACATTTCTTAGGTAAAAACACATAAACTCAAGGCAAAACAAGCTGCCAAACATATATACAAGCAAGAAAAAGCGATGAACGGTTCGCGGAGCGAAGGCGTTGCGGTTGAGTGACGATCGTTCGTGATAAAGCGGACACTAATTCACAGCTTAGAAGTAGTGGGCAAGACACCCAAGGCAACATAATTTTTATCATTGGGATTTCGTCATGAGATGTTACCACAATATTTCTACTTTGGTTCAAGAAAATTACAAAAAGGACAGCAGTCATACCTCCTTAAAATCTTCAATTTGAAGCACCTTCTCCACAGAAATTAGATAAATAAGATCTTCCCCCACCTCTTCTGCATATTTCTTCTCCCATTTAGCACGAAGCCTCTGTACAATGCCATTCAATTATCTAGCCAGACAAACTTCATGGAACTCAACAGAGGGAAGGAAAATGACATAAGCAAACTTAAAAAAACAAGTCAGCAAACAAGAATGTATGATGATTAGCACAAGATTAACCATCTTACTCCTATGATCACAGGGAGAGTAAACATGTATTACCTTCAGAAGAAACATGTATTACCTTCAGAAGAAACGGATCATTGAGTTTACTCAGGCTTCCAAGTAACGTGCATTGTGGAGTGCGTGACCCGGTTTGCTCAAACTGCTCCCAGGAAATGGCACAACATATGCATCAGAAACTCCATATTGTTTATAGCACTACACTTTACACATTAAACTATTAAAACTTAACTCGACCCAAACACATAACAAAAAGCCTAACTTTTCTCTTCAAAGTAGAACATTAGGGCTAGTGTGCCCTAAAGTAACCGAATTTTCACTCAAATCACAAGTCATAGCATAACAAGTGAATCCAAGTGTTAATAAGAAGCCCATAAAAATTGAAACTTGAAGAAAGATAAGATTTGAGAACACGCACATAGGCACAAGGAACCGAATTAGTGAATTATAAGCCACTCGAAAGCCAATAAAGATCCGAGCTTCAACCTGAACATGGAAGCTGGATAGGCCATCAATTGTGAAGATACTCTCGGGCCGGTTTAAGCAAACGGCAGGGGAGCCTCGAGCATCAACGACGAACCGGGCGCCGATGGCGAGGGGCCAGCCGTCGGTGGACAGCGAGGAGAAGGTGCCAGTGGAGGAGAGCTCCATGATGGTCCTCGAAACCTCAGCAGGGGACGGCTTCGCCCGGGTGTTCTCCTCGGCCTTGGGAGGCGCCTCGGTCGAAACGGAGACAAGAGAGCATCTGGGGAGGTGGGGAGAGGAAGAGGCGGGGCGGGAGGAGATCCGTAGGGGTGGGATCTGGTGGGGACAGGAGAGAATGGGCTTCTTTGGGAGGGGGAGAGAGGGAAGAGGCAAGGGAATGGCGGGGGAGAGCAGGGCGTGGTGAAGCAGCGGCATGCTGCCGGGGGAGAGAGGAGGGCGCAGAGGACTGGGGAGGAGGTGAAGCGTTGGCGAGGTTGTTGTTGGTCCCAATTGGAGAAGATGAGAGGGTAAGAAGGAAGACGATCTGGTGGACCCCGACTCCGCTGAGTCGATCGCCGAGTCAACTCGGTCTCCCCGTGACTCGTGCCAATTGCGATCAATCCCGTGGGTCAAACAGTATCAGCTCGGACCCGACTCGTTCTAGATGCTCCCCACCCAACGCGATCTAATCTCAACTCGGACGATCGGTTTGGCCCTGGTTTTGTTCTACTAAAAAAGAGGAGCATGACGATTAATTAGACTCGTTCCATCACCAAAGCAAGCAGGAGAATGAGAAAAAAACGTGCATGAGATTAACTCAGGTAATTAATCGGGTTAAAGAAAAAGTAGGACGAAATTGACGGGTAATCAACTCGCTATCGTTCCAAATCAATCGAGCTTGTAAAAATAATAATATTTTATCAACACATTTTTCTAAATCAATAATCAATTTCAACAGCACTCACATGTATAGGAAATCTTTTTCCCCGTTTGATAGAAGGTAAAGAAATAATCAAATTCTTCGCACCATTAGTATACTTACACTAAATGAGACCTGTACTGAGATCTTAACATTAAACTTCTATAAATTAGGCAAAAACCCTTCAGTAGAGCAATAACCTGCTTTAATCATCCTCCAATATCTTATACCAGGCGTAACTCGGAAGAAAAAAAAAAAACATTACCCCAGAAACTTTTCTTACTTGATTTGTGTGATTTGGTGGGACCCGCGCGTATATGACCCACGTTTCAGCTTGGAGAGTCAACATCATCACCCGAGAAAACTTCTGCAGGGATTATGTAAAACCTAAATTGCAAGGTTCAATCCCAAAGGCATCTCTCAATATCGTGAAATCAATTCCTATGTGACAACACCAACACAGGTCCAGGTGAAGCTAAACAATTCTCTGGAGACAGATGCATACATCAAGAATAAATCGATGGAATACTTTTCGTTAGTTCTGTTGAATAAACTGAGGCAAGCATGGGATTAATCAGAGTCAGACGAGTCAGCTGATTTGGATCGGCGGACACTTCTCTTGGTTTTGTTGGACTTGGTTGGATAAGATGATGCTTCACCCTCGAAGGAGATAACTTGCGACTTGGCTAATCGTTCCTCCAGCTCTTCCGTACTGAAGTCATCGGTGCCTCCAAGCTCATCAAAACCAGCCTGAAGCCCATTTCGAGGGGAACACATGTGAAACTAGCGCATTTTCGATGGTATTCAGTCATGGAAGTAGAAAATTAAGCATCATTTACCACATAATCCTCAACTTTGGCATTCTTTACAAGAGCAAGAGTAGGTAGTACGATGATCCTGAGCTTCTCAGTCAAGAAGGGACTTTTCTCAGCATGAATTTTCAGAAAGCGTGTCTCTATATGTTGCTTTGCAAGAATACTCAGATGCTTGTCCACTACCTGCAAATGTATAGAACAGCCAACTTGTTTTTATACTAAACAGGCATGTCCCGAAGTAATGAAGATTCAGTATCACTTGTTTGAAGTGAAAATCTGACAAACAGATTAAACAGAAAATCTCAAGCCTGGACTCATTGAATAAATTAGTTATCACATCCGAAGTTCCATCTTTCGTGTAACGACAGACCAAGCAAAGAGTAGGACATAATTAATGCCTTCTTGTAATCCCCCAAATAAATTAAATTCGGAATGAATCCAAATAATAATAAGAGAAAGATATATCTCATGATATATTTCCTTTTTCAATGATTTTTTTATGATAAGATAATTTAAAAGAGGGAGTTTGAGTCCTAATCAAACTATCTTAAATAGGAAATAACTGAAATTAAATAATTAATTATTAAATCTGAATATATTTTGATTAGATTCCAAACCCTAGGAAGACTCTCTCCCCTCTCCTATACACAAGGATAAGGAGAGCCATCCCTGTTCATCACAATGAAACTAGAGCTCAGTCCTAGCGTAGAGGCACATCACGATCGTTGAAAGGGTCGGTTCTCTGACTCTTCCTTTATAAATACTATCATGTAAATTTCACATTTTTATATTTAGACGATATAAAATCTATTTTTGATCTATTAGAAAATTCTTGTAAGATATTTAGTATTGTTGATTGATGTTATAGATACCTAATTTTAATTTGCTCTTCATGGCTTTTTCTAATACATAAAGTTTATCCAAAATTTTCATGATTTTTCTAATTCGGAATTATTGATTTATTGATATTTTTATATGAAAATTTGTTTGAATTAAATTATTCTACGTGATTATAACTTTAATTTCTCTAGGAAATTTTGAACAATTATAATGGTTATTAGGGATTTCTAAAAGCTTAATGTTAAAGGGGAAAAAAGTCAAACTAAATTGAAATTGAAATTATTCTAGCTCACTCGAGTCAGATTGACCGTCCGAACCTATCAAGCCTAGCCAGATGAACATATGCTACCTGACCTAATCTGAGCACAAACCCAACCCAAACTGCGGCTCGGTCCAACATGATCTCCAGCCTACGATGCTCGTTCACCAGTCCAACGGATTGACTTGTGCAAGGTCGACATAGCTTGAACGGCCAATGGCTTTGCAGTTGACACGGTGCAGCCCGATGTTGTAGCCAAACCTGGAGGCTTTTCCCCTTATGGTGCCTTTACCAAGCACGTGAGCCCCTTGTAAGCAGGTCTAGAATCAGCCTAGCACGGTACCGAGCAACCCGACCTACTTCCAACCCTGTGCTAGCATGGATTCAGGTTGGGGTTGGCCCAATAGTCTTGTTTTAACATGTTCTATGAGTTCAAGCTCAATTGATCCATAAATTGAATTTGAACCGAATCAATTTGGCTAATTTTGACCAGTTCAAGGTGATTCTAAACTGATTTAAACAAATTCAAACTTATTTGACCCAAATTGGACCTAACCAAGTCCAAGTTAGATTGATTTAGGGTGATTCCAGATCAATCCATGAGGACTTTAGGTTGGTTCAACTAGGTTCTAGCCAAGGTTTGACTTACCTGCCCGTACCAGTGTACCGATATATTGTCGGTACCGGTACAGGACCGGTATCGGGTGGTATGCACAATGTGTACCACCCGGTATTAAAATATAATATTTTTTATAATATAATATTATATAATATAATATTAAAATATTAAAAAAAATAAGCTCTGACGTCGCTTAATCTTTCTCCCTCACGGGAGAAGCTCTCTCGGAGAAAAAAAGCCATGGCGACCAGCGGCGGAGAGGTATTCTCCTCTTCTTTTTTTTTTTCTTTTCCTCTTCTTCTTCCCTTTTTCTTCCTCAATCGACCGCCGACGGTCGATTTCTTCTTCAATCGGCCGTCGACAATCGAAATTGCAAACCTTGGTTCTAGCTTAATTAAGTCGGGTTGAAATCAATTGGACTGACTCAACTAGAGTTGACTTAACTAGAGTTCAGACCAATTGAGGTTTAATTAGGGTATGATTCCTAATACTAGTATTGTTTAATAATCTTTGAATTGATGAGTATACATAATAGCATCAGTCTAGGAACTGACACGAGATATGAGATTGATAATGATAAGAAGATTGGATGATCCATGTTAATTTTAGGAAGACCAATATATATATAGTAGGGCAACTCCCTTTGGGTCAAACAGGTTTGCACTAATCTAAATCAGTCTGGAATCACCCTGAATAAGTCCAAATAAGTCAAACTAGTTCAATTCAGATTTAATTTAAGGGTCAATTAGGCCCAAACTAATAAAATAGGTCAAAACAGGACTATTGGGCAGCCCAGACCCGAAACCACACTAACATTAGGCTAGAAATCAATCAGCTTGCTCAATACTGTACTGGGCCGGTTCTAGACCAGTCCAAGAGGGGCTCACGTGCTAGGCACATGCACTGGAGGGGGAAAAGATACCGGGCTAGGCTACAACGCCGAGCTACACCACGTCAATGCCAAGCCATCAACCTGTCAAGCTATGCTGACCTTATACAAGCAGACTCGTTGAACCTGAGCCAAACCAGTGTCGCAGGCTCGAGGTCATGTTAGACAGAGTTGCAGTTTGAATCGGTTCCGTACTTAAATTGGGCCAAGCAGCAGACAGTCGATTAGATAGGTCTTATCATGATAAACAGTTGGTCTGACTCAGGTCAAACCCAAGTCAGAACAATTCCAATTTCTATTTAATTTGACTTTATTTAAGATAAGCTTTTAGAAATCCTTAATAACGATTATAATTGTTCAAAATTTCTTAAACATATCAAAGTTCTAACCATGCATAATAATTTAATTCAAACAGAAGCATAATTTAATAGGATTGTAAAATTAGTTTCATGAACTAAAAATATTAACAAATCAAATTAGATAATTGTCCAAAACAAAATTTCTAATGATTGTTTACTCATGATTTTCATGGATTTTGATCTATGATATCAATCAACAATTCTAAATATTTTTCAAAAAAATTCTAATAAAAATATGAAACTTACATGATGGTATTTATAACGGGGAGAGTCGAAGAGCCTACGTATCCGACGATTGTCTCGTGCCTCCCTGTGAAGACCAAAGTCTCACTTTTTTGTGATGAACAAGGAGGGCTCTACTTGTCCTTGGTAGAGGGGAGAGAATCTTGCTAGGGTTAGGAATCTAATCACAATGTTTCGGATTTAATAATTTGATTACTTAATTTCAATCATTTCCTATTTAATAAAGTTTGATTAGGACTCAAACTCCCTTTTTTAAGTTATTTTTTCATAAAATATCATTAGAAAAGGATACATTATAAGATATATCTTTCCTATTTTTATTTGCATTTATCCGAAAGTTAATTTATTTTGGGGATTACACTTCTAGTTGAAGTTACTTTATATCATGTATCAAAAATGAAATTGGGGCAACACCTAATAGTAGCAAAAGGAAATACAACCTTACATACAAAAAATTGGCAAGCCTTCTTCATTGATGGGTTTATCAATATGCTTGATAGAAACTTGAATCAAGGCTATCAAGCTATGGAATGGAAAAGGGGACTCTTACTATTAACAACAAAATAAACTCAAGGTCAAAGAATAAAATAAAATAAATTTTATTGAAGCCTTATTCTTTATCAATGGATTAGGCATCGAAATCTACTCCGGGTATAGATATACTGACTTTGACTTGACTCGAAAATTAAGATAAAATTAATTAATTAATACATCAATGATTCATAATCAAAATATTAGCCTAGTGATATAATCTATTTGTGTTGGGACTTATAAAACTAAAAAGATTGTGGAGAGCAACAGTTGATCAATAATACATTTCATTGGACATGAACTATGAAATACGATCAACAAACAGTCATCAGTGGAAGTGATCAAAGTAGTTGCAGTGGAAAAAAAAACAATGATGCCCGCAGATGTGCAGTTAGGCACTTGGTAGCCCTCAATATGCAAAATATTGGTTAGATCTACGAAATTGTTAGTGATCTCACTTGTTCTAGTATTGTTATGTGATAAATGTGTTCTTGGTAATATTTATTAAAGGTGAAATTTTCTTGTTTATATAATCACATAATTCATAGGAGACCTCCAGATGCAGTAATAAGGTGAAATAATTAATGTTAGTAAAGAGAAGAGATAGAGAAAGACCTAGAGAGACCTTAAAAGAAACTATAAATAAAGATTTAAATACTCTAAACTTAACTAAATATATGATTTTTTACAGATCTCAATAACAACAAAAGATCCACGTAACTGACCCAAATAGCTGGGACTTGCGGTTTTGTTGTTATTATTGTTGTTGTATATAATCATGTTGTTCCATGTGCACGTTGCAGGTGCCCTAAACCAAGCATATTGAAGAATGTCGGTCGTACTCTTACAAATGTTCTTTCAAAAATAATGCTAAATGAAGAAGCATGATCCTGATGCATTCAATCTTAGAAAATTCACCCATGTAATTGTTTGGGTCTGGAATCTTAAATCTACTGGATACTGTAATCCTTCTCCCTGTATAACAGAGTTGGCAAAGATTTAAATCATATGAATTTTTTCTGTTAGTCAGCAGCAGAAATTCTCATTGGTTTCAAGCTTAAGAAGATGCATGCAACAGAAAGTCTAAAGAAATATACGAGTTTAAGTATCGCAATAAGTAGATAGACATCAATATATACATCTAACATAAATCCACTTAAGAAAGATCAGTACCCCATGAAACCTGTTTTAGTATTGGATGGACATGTTGCTAGTGAGATCTCATTTGAGCTTACACAGCACCGAAAAGATATGTGAATCTACAAAAATTTCATATTAACCAGCAAAAAGCAACTTTATGCTCAATACTTTCTACGCTATTAATGCAGATCCAAACATCTATTTCCTAGCAAATCACAAACCATAATCATTTCTCCAACGGGCCTCTGCATTGCAATTGTAAGAAGAAAAATGGCTTGTATGTGAAACTAGATTTATGGGGACAGAGAAAAATACCTTGCAAGGCCAATTCTCGCGGTAGAAATGGCAGACAACACGATCGCTGGCCTTGACTGCGGCGAAGAATTCCTTCTCGGGGATCTCAGTGTACTCACCGTGGCCCAGGGAGAGCCAGCGGCTCCGCTTCTCGGCCATCTTCTTCAACTGCTGCAACCTGCGCTCCCGCAGGGCCTCGAGGTCGTCGAGGTCGAGCCGATCGAGCGCTGCAATTTCGTCATCGATCTTGTCCTCGAAGGCCCTGGCCACGGTCAGCACTTGCTGCTCGAGGATCTGAAAGAACCCTAGAAAAGAATAACGACTCCTCTCCAACAAACCTAAAAAGACCAACAAAAGAGATCTGGCGTTTCAGATGTATCGATAACCTGCTTCGCGTGACTTTCGTCCATGGATTCTAACCCTAGCACTCGAGATCGAGGACCGTAGGAGGGGATAGTTGAAGGGTCTCTCTCTCCCTCTCTCTCTCTAGTATGCACGGAGATCCCCAATTTTTCTTTTACTTTATTTTTTTTTCTTTATAGAATATGTTTCCGACAAGACCCTCCAATACATATCGTGATCACTAACACTAATTTTGATGCAATCCAAATCATCGATGAATTATGGGACCGAATCGTGACTGTTGATTAGTTGACGAACGCTGAGCCCACGTCTTGAGTGACCACTTGTCATCTTTATCGAGATCTATAATGACCGTTCATCTAATCATAACTCAACAGTAATAGTTAGCACACTTATTGATGCGATCGTCACCGTGCATGTGACGAAAAAGCCCACCTTCCACGGCCACATGAACGGTTCTTAAACGACCGCGGCAGCCTACAGAGATTTGCATGGGCTCATCGAATCACAATAATTTCCAACAATGATCAAAATTCTGAAAGAGCAGAATGAAGTGTGCACAACATGCATGCACCGCTAAAACCAAGAAAGAAATGCTGTCAGGTGGGAGAAAGATATATCATAGTGTGTAATACTTTTAATCATAAACAAAATTCTACAGAAATCATATCATGCACCGCTAAAACCAAGAAAGAAATACTGTCAGGTGGGAGAAAGATATATCATACTGTGTAATGCTTTTAATCATAAACAAAATTCTACAAAAATCATATCAATTGTCCACACATGCACTCACTATTAAAACTATGGGCAGCTAAGAGCAGCAGACCAATGCTTGGATTGATGTAATGGATAGTTTTATTCCCCTTAGACAAAAGATGAATAAATCAAGATGTACAGTAGGATGTAATGACACTGTCATGGCATCATAGAGGCAACTGAGGTTCCAAGAAATTGTAGGGAAACCCAGAGGCCCACCTCCGCTTCTTTCCTCAGTGGAAGTGTGAGGCCACGCAAATCTAGTCCAAGGGAGATGGGGCTGATGTTGTCTTAGTTAGGCAAATCCAGTAGTGTCTGCTTCTTGGTTAGTACAAATTCTCCTAGATTTTTGGTCAATCATCCTCCCCAAATGCAGAATCAAATCACTGAACATTATCACTACCATTTTCTTCATTATATAGCCTGTTATGCTCAACTAGGCACGGTGAGGGTGGCTGTAGCTTCGGGCCTGGTGCAAGATTGGTGTTGCTCCTAAAGATCAATGGCACTGGTCGTCCATCCTTGCAAACTGTCGTTCCTCGTTCCTATCTTGACTAACGGATGCAGAATCAGGGAATTTGTCATTGTCGATTTGCATGATGCTAGCTCCATTGCAGCAGGGAGCTGCTGATCTGAACTCTATGCTCTCATCTGCAGAACAACAGGCATAGTCAGCAGAACCATTGCAATTGACTCTGCATCGATGCTCAGAGTTCTTAGGTTCTCTCATCTTCGTGTCCAAAGATTTCGCATAAGACTTCTGCAAGAAGCCACGAGTTACAAATGGCACATCACCTGGAATATTATATTTGCCATTCTCAGTGGACTCTGCCAATCCAATCTTACAATGCCCATTGGAGTGAACATTCTGCTTGTTGACATCAACAATTGGGTGTTTATGATTTTGCTTTTCTTCTGCACTGTCCATAGGCTTCTCTCCTGCAGGCTCATCAAGGAAACCACGGGAAAATACTGCCTTAGATTTTCCACTTGATCTATTTTCCAGACTTGACAACAAAGCCTTGCTTCCTTCACTATCAACTGAGACTTCATCCAGACAGTTAACTTCAAGAGATGAATCAAAATGGCTGTATGTTTCCACTGGACAATCTGATTCAGTAAATGAATAATCTGAATGTTCTGAAACTACACTCTCAGTAGCAATGGGAGTAGTGGAACATGGCTCAATAATCATATCATCGTTAATCTGCACAGTGGATGGTTCTCTAGTTGGCTCACTATCTTCTACAATATGGCTTGCATCATAACTGGCACATGGTTTTTGACATTTTTCAACATCAACTTTATTTTCAGAATTTTCTGGATGATTATCTAATTGCATGCTCTCCCCGCTAGAGTAGTCAGGCATAGAAGAGAAAAGACCAAGACTCCCTTTTTCAAGACTCTTTGCAGTTGCTGAACTTGATGATGAATTACAGAAATCTAGATCTCCCAGACTTTTATGGACAGTTGCTGGCTTTTCAACTAAAGGTGTATTCAAGACCATAACATCCACTTCTGTCACCTTGGCAGGATCGACATCATCTGTTAATTTTCTCTTGTTTCTTGTGTCTCGAAACATAGAAACTTCAGGAGGACTTGATTGGTTATCTATGTCGGACCCCGGGGAGGAAACACTTACGGGGCTTGATACCTTGGGAGCTACCTCAACTGATTGCTTTGTATTCTGAGATTGCACATGCTTAACAAAAGGCTCCTTGCGTGCACTTGTCCTAAAAATGAGAATCATGTGAGAATTATTCATAATAATTTTATGAACTGATGAAGGTAAAACTACTGATCAGATTAATTAAAGCAAGTTGGGACAAAAAAAATCATCATGATAAGTGAGTTTAACAGCTAAACCAACATGAATTTCACCTTTTAAGAAATATGTTTATTTAATTGCTTAGACATATCCTATTGCATGATCACTAAGAATCTGTTCCAGTATGTAAGAAATCACAGCAACAACTATTGGCAAATGCACCAACAAATTGTTGGGTCACCATATACTAACTGAAATTATAATATAATATAATTAAATTTAACAAACTATACAATGAAAGAATAGTACAACAAACCTTGTTATATAATAACTTTTAACTTCTCACCTATTACTACACTAGAATTCTTAAAACACCACATTTTTACTCTGATTTTAAGTATCAAAGAAAAACAAATAAAACTTTTACCTGCTGTATAAGAGCATATAAGCGCCTTCAGAAAGTACATCCTCCACTTCAACATTCGTCACCTGCAATATGATATTAGTAAAGCCAAAGTATCAAATAACCTAAAACTGAATAAAAATATATGAAGTTACCTTGCAGTCATCAATCCTGTACCATCTTCCTTGGTAATCTTTAGTGTAACAAATATAGTGGCCAAAGAATGAAGCATTTAGCATGTCCACATGAACAACAACAGCATAGAGCGTATATAGGTCAGTTCCATCACTACTGCCACTCATGTAAGGAGTAAGATTCAAGTTCTCAGGAAAAGTAACTCTCTTATTCAATTTACCAAATCTACCACTCTGTATAATTATAAAAAAGGAGGTTCAGTGTCACTGGCACCCATAAAGCGAAACAAGATGCACAATGTCCAAAGAATAATATAACTTTAAAATCGGAAAAAAAAACTGACCTGGAACCTCTTCAGAGCAATTGTGAGGATATTTGGAGCTTGATGAACTGTAAGGCGCTTACATGCTTTAACATAATCGTTGCATCTGTACACAAGAAAATTAGTTTAATTAGAACAAATAATAGTCAGTTCTGAGTTTATTAAGGAGAGGTTACACCTAATAAGTTGGATAGGTACCAAATAAAATTCTTGCAACAAAGTCTATTTCTACAGCATGCTTGTGGCTGTAGTTTTAGAGGACTATATAGGAATGATAGATGCTGCTCTTTTAGATAAGAAAAACACTATATGGAAATGCCAGATCACAAACCATGTTCAAAAGTTCCATTTGTATTTGATTTGGGAAGAAGTTGCAAAAGTATGGATGAAAGATGATTTGGCTCTCAATGATTTAGGCATAAAGGTACTTGAGTTGTAGGTACTGCAAATTCTCTCATGCACTCATTGGGACTATCTTACGATGTTCTATGTTAAGTACAAAGCCTTTTAAAACTCTGTACAAAGATCAAAAGAATTATGGTTATTGACATAGTAGTGTCAGCGCTTTACAGGATAGGCATCAAATCCTGACTCTATTCATACAAACAATCAGGAAAACGAAAGGTCACACTAAATTATCATGACTATACGTTGATATTTTCTATATGTAGTGGTGCTCCTTTCTTCTCAGATTCATAAATGCTAAGTCATTAGTCAGATAATTGCATTCAGAAATCTTGTGCTTTTGACAGGTTGATAGACCAGGCATTCTTCTGCAATCTACAGCTATAGCAAATGAGTTCAAATTCTAAAATGCAATCTCTAATTCATGGAGCAGTTAACAATATTCTTCTGAATAACAAAATAAACAAAAAAACAAGTTTAAAAGTTTAAACCTACAGATAGAAGACACTAACAGAGCCGTCACCCCACAAACAAGGAAAGGGATCGAGATACATGCACATAGTGATTACCAAAGGCATACCAACCCTACATCAGTTATTCGTGTCACAAATGCCATTCGTTAACATAGAAAGCATACATATGATAAGCAACCACAGTTCAAACTTAATCCCATTAAGAAATGGGACTTCAACAGCTAGAGGGTTCAGATACTTGAAAATAGCAAGATGAAATCCCAAGATATGGATGAAGAATCATGCCAAGACAAAGTTCTTATGTAGATTGTATAAAAGATATACTATAAAATAATGAATCATAGTACTTATGAGCAAATCAGAAATGCTTACCCATCACACTTATACTTGTTCTCCCCATCAAGCCACTCCTTCATGGTAAATTGATCTAAGCACTCCTCCAAAGATTCAGCATCACCAAGAATTTCAACAGTCAAATCCATCATATTCTCATAACGATTTGAAATAGTATTGCATTGTGTACAAGTAACCTGAGGTTAATTTTTGTCAGTGTATGAATAATGTATTCAAACAAGAACCGGCATTAGACATTTAAGCTTAAGAACTAATTTCTGGTTCAACCAGTATAAAAATAAATAGTAAATTTAATTGTATATCAGCAAGAAGATGAAAATGAACCATTACAATGTATAGGCATATAACCTAGGCAACATCATAGCAGAGAATAGCTTAGGTTACTAGTCAGCTAATTAATATGAAATTGTTAAGTACACTGTTACATATAAAAAGGATGAACTTGCAAAAGGAACCCATCAATGCACAATCCATGCACTACAGATAAAGAAGTTGTTTCTGTAACTCCGACCCTGGTCAACGAGGTTGGAAAGAAGCAATCTTACAATTACACTAAGAACAGCCCCCAGGTATTATGTTACATATGTTGTCAAATGTTCACATATGTAGTTCAGAGAATTATCACTATGATATGCTCAACTTTTGTGGGATGAACATTACCAAACATAATACTTCTAAGATAAATTATTCTAGTTTGCAAAATGAGCACCAGCTCATGCATAAAACACAATGCAAAAATTTTAAATATGGGGATCAAGTGATAATGTAGCTACATATCTTCCTTGACATATTTTGACCTTATGCTACATTTTCATCAATGTGATTATGTGAATATGTAAATTTTACATCAATATGGTGCACCAAACAAGTGTTGGGATTGACAGGATAACACTCTCTAGGTTTGTTTCAACCAATGAGATGGTATACCGGCTGCTTGTTTTAACAATAGTATAACCATGTGCACCCAACCCTTGACATGAATATTTTCAACACTTCAACATAAAGAAGTTGGAGCCAATATTATGAAATATTTTGAGATTGATAAAAAACAACCGAAGAAGGATGAAGACAGAAAAAGGAAAGGTTTGAATGATTGATTTAAGAATATTATACACCATGTAGGTTAAAAAAATCCGAAGCTAAAATTTTATTAAACAAATTCATTGTTGCAATTTCATCAGGCAATGTGAAATCATCTAACTTTTGGAAAGAACTTCAAATTCCAGTAATATGCAAGCAAATTCCAGCAATAACATTATAGATTATTGAGCATCCAACCTGAGATTGAAGATGACCACCAAAAATATGCTGAATAAGGGTCGTGTCTTGGGTGCTGGGATCAAGTGCCTTTTCACCTCCAAACTCATCAAGGCAAACAGATTGCATTGTGTCAATTGCAAACCTAGAAGTAGCATGATCACGTCAATTAAGACTTCTTAACCACATAGTTAGCACTACAAGCACAGGCCATCAGAACAAAATAGTAGGTAAACTAAGGTCCTGGAGCATTTTCAAGATAAAGCAAGGTGAAGCACCTCATAAATTCATGAGCATCCTCCTGTCTTCCATAGCCAAGGTTTCCACCAATGTTAGGCAACCGAGAAAGAATATTGATAGGTGAAAAAGGATGCCGACTTTCACTAGCTCTCTTAATGTGTAATTGAAGCTCACATAGAAAGCACCAATCATTCTGCTTTCGGACACCTAAAAATATGACATGGCAAACATAAGAAATTGAATAACAGAGTAATCAAAAGCCTGCTCAGAGACAGCCACTTACATTCTCTAATGTGGCCTCTCTCTAATAAATAGGCAACAAGAGGCCGTGTACATGCCAGACATTGTAAAACCACATTAGCAAAGCAACTGCACAAAAAGAAGAAAACGAAATGATTATGATGGTTATCAAATATCCTAATTGCCTGATTCAATAAGTAAAAACATCAATCATCGAGCAAAAAAGAACCAGAAATATTATTGACCTGTTCCCACAATTCACAAGCCCACAAGGTGGAAATCCTGGGTTATCCCAGTTGAAAAGCTTCACAAATTCATTGTACGGGAAAAGAATCTGAAGAAAGCACTCATTGTTAATACGGAGTAACCAATACCAGAAACAAGGTGAATCTATAAGGTTCAGTATAAAAAAAATCACCTTCTTTGGTTCTTGTAGGATATTACATGTTCCACGGGCAGGGACCAAAGAAATAGAACCAAATCCAGATGATTTTCTTCTTCTGCAAGAACTGCTACCTGGTGAAACAATGTCTACCCTATCTGGCTCTGATGACTTCAATTGTTTGCATTCAAACTTATGATCTGCTTTCCAATGCTTTGACTGGCATGCTTGTGAACTGAATACAAACAAATTCTCGTAAGCTTGCTAAATTATGCATTAAAATATTACATGATAAATACAACAGTGGGAAAAGGGAAGATAAGGTACTGCAACAGACAACATCAGACTATGTATAAACAAAGGTTTGACTTACCGGTCCGTACTGGTGTACCGAGATTATCTTGGTACTGGTATGCTACCGGTACAGGGCGGTATGTACAGTGCATACCGCCTGATATATTAAAATAAAATATATTTTTTTATAATATTATTATATTAAAATATTAATATATTAAAAAAAGAAAAAGAAAGGGGGCGACGTCGCCTTGATCTTTCTCCCCGCGCGTGGAGACGTTCCGTCTCCTCACACGAGAGAAAGAGCGCCCTCGGCGGGCAGTCTTGTGAGCGACCGGTCTTGTGATGGCGCACGGGCAAGGACAACGCATAGAAAGTAGGTTCTTCTTCTCTTCTTCTTTTTTCTTCTTTTCCTCTTCTTCTTCTTCATTTTTTCTCCCTCAATCGGCCGTAGACGATAGATTTTTTGCGGTACCACCCGGTAATCAAAATTGCAAACCTTGGTATAAACATTACTAGAAAATCAAATTATAAGATATGTGTTACAACATCCTTGTTGTATTAGAAACAAAATCTTGACTTTGCGGTAGTTGGTTTATAAAATTTATTTTAAAGATTAAGTGTCATAGAGCCTGCATAACACATAATAATTTTGTAAATGGAGGAAAGAACCCAAAACTTTTTGAAAAATTTTGAAGATTTAGAAGATACATAAGAAAGCTGCAAGTGGAACGACACATGAAAAATGCAACCGAAGAACAGCCAGAAAGGACTCCTGGAATCAGTTCAAACCTTTAAACATTAAGGATTGTGTCATGGTCCTATATAACTGTGTAAGAGCCCGATATCACTCATATTGTGTCCCAAACTTTGCAGTCTCCACCTTTTGAACTACCACCTGACTTCATTCCGTAGTAAACTAAAGATCTATATATTACATATAGAAATAGAGGCTTACCAAGTGGCATTCCAGGCAATTTAGCAAAGGTCATTTGAGGACAACTCGAGAAGATGCAGGGCTACCTCAACTAAGCTAGCACAAAAATACTTTATCCCATAGAGCCCAAACACTCAGCGATAGGAATCCCACAAAATATTAGGAAAAAAAAGGAGCAATCAGAATGAATTGGCAATGACTTGCTGCTCAATTTTTTTCCCTCCCATCAAACCGCTACACAAGTGTGAAGTTTGTTTTTCTATCAAGTCATATGGACAATCACTCTAAATGAGCCTTTCATTCCCTCCAAAACCCTGATGAGAAACAAGCATGAGCACTAATCAATCTACGAACTTAAAATAACAGATTTTGGTTCTTTGAACCTTGACATCAGAGGACTGAGACTGGAAGTATCTTAACTAAAAGGAAAATAATTCTTTCTACTGAAAGTAGTTACAAAATTAATACTCGACTTCAGAAGTTACAGGAAGACTAAATTAGCTTTATACCTGCACAAGTAAATAAGTCATCAGGTACAATAAGAAGACTTGAGACTAGTCTATGTCACAACATAATTTAAGTCAACTACAAACTCGCTCTGATCCCATTAGTCACACCAGAAATTTGTTAAAAGAGGCATGACACCTAAAATTTAATTACATACATAGTATTAGTTTCAGACTTAAACAAATGAAACTTCCATAGACATATCTTCAAAACAAAACTACATACTTAAGAGTGGTATGCATTTCACTCTTTATTATTTGGTTGAGATTAAAGATTGAAACTCTTAAGACCTGGACCGTGATGACCCAAATAATCGGAATGCTTTAAAATTAAACCTCGATATGTTTTAATGTAAATAACTGATCTTGATAAGTAGTTACAAAATTAATACTCGACTTCAGAAGTTACAGGAAGACTAAATTAGCTTTATACCTGCACAAGTAAATAAGTCATCAGGTACAATAAGAAGACTTGACACTAGTCTATGTCACAACATAATTTAAGTCAACTACAAACTCGCTCTGATCCCATTAGTCACACCAGAAATTTGTTAAAAGAGGCAATGACACCTAAAATTTAATTACATACATAGTATTAGTTTCAGACTTAAACAAATGAAACTTCCATAGACATATCTTCAAAACAAAACTACATACTTAAGAGTGGTATGCATTTCACTCTTTATTATTTGGCTGAGATTAAAGATTGAAACTCTTAAGACCTGGACCGTGATGACCCAAATAATCGGAATGCTTTAAAATTAAACCTCGATATGTTTTAATGTAAATAACTGATCTTGATAAGACCTTCTGTAAGGATCAAAATCACTAATAAAGATTGCAGTGATCAGGAAAAGGGATCAGACTAAGGAATGTCCGCCTAGCAAAGAAATCAATAAGTTCTTTGACGTTTTCATGAATCATGAAACAACCGATTATTTATCTTTAAAATAAATTGACAAAACATCATAACGAAAATAGATAATTGTACAGTTCAACCGAACCAACAGATAATTTGTTTTAGGACGAGAAGGCCAAATCGACGTCAAAACCAACGCGAAAAAGAATCAGCAAGCCACCTACCAATACCGCACCCTCTTGCATCCCGAGCACTTCTTGCTCCCCGGTTTCCCACAAGTGGCGCACGCGCCGCCGGCGGGAGCCGCGCCTTCCCCGCCCGCGTCGCCGCTGCCGATCGACATCGAACGCCGCGGCTCGTACCCGGAGGAGCCGGCCTCGAAGCTTGCGTCGACCACGAAGTACCTGGATGCGGCCCGCTTCACCACGAGGAGCGCCCCGGAAAGGGTCAGCAGAAGGGCAAACGCGAATTGCAGCACGGCCGAGAGATCCAGCGCGGGGAAGGCGGCGCCGAGCATCTACGACCTAGGGTTTCCGCAATGATCAGAAGCGCTCCATGGATCATCGAACGCCGATGGCCCTCAACCGACCGATCGAATTCCTAATTCTTCTCGCACTTCAACCCCATCGTTCAAATCATTTATAGGAATCGGAAATTTGACGACGGTGATGGGATCGGAAGGCGGTAGCGATCGAGCCTAGACAAGGGTTTGCTTATGGGGTTTCTCGCTTTCCGTCGCCTTCCAAATCAAGCCTTGCTTCCAGGGCACCGAAGAGACGAAGAGAAAAAGGGGTGGGTTGGTATTTATAATTATTATTAGCCTAAATAGTATTCTTTAATAATATATTGGTTTTAAGTGGCCAATGAGTTCAAACTGTGTTGCTTAACCCATACGATGGCCAATGTTAGTCCCACGCTATCGTCGTCGTTTATAATATAAGAAACGGATATAATATGGATTTGGTTATATTTTGCAAAAGAAAAGTGCAGATGATCGAATTAAATTTAAATCTAATATCATTGAAATTTATTTTTTATTATTATAATCAATACGATAAAAATCAAAAATATACAAAAAAAATTATGTGAAGAAATAAAATCTTACAACTAAAATTTAATTATTTTATAAATATCTCAATAATCTTTTTGATAGGAGGAGGATGTCAAAAGATATTTTTCTTAATTTTTTGTTATCTAAAAGAAAATATAGAATAATTCTTTGTACTTTTTATATATGAAGGTATACATGTGAAATTTTTTATTTTTTTCTCACACATAGACAATGATGAATTCAACTTTTTAAATTTGTACTTGATTGTTTATTGAAAGTTTTACTTCATAACAAAAATATCCAAAAAAATATATGGTATTTTTAATTTGTATAAAAATTTTTATTTATAATGAAAATCTAAAATGTGCATACTAAGTTTTAGTTATATTTTTTTCCAAATGATAAATTTCTATATTTAGTATATTCTTCTCGAGAACGTACGTGAATAAAATTTATGACATTCATCGTTTACTTTATAAAGATGAAAATTAACCATAGAAGACCTTAATCATTTATAATTTTTTTATGTTTAAAATATTTTTTATATTAAAAAATTGACATATAAGTTCTTCTCATCAAGTTTGAGTTAATAGACGTTAGAGTCTAATTACATAGTTGGCTCATAATAAATTATTAATATGATTACACATATAATTTAAGTTTAAAAAATAGTTATATTTTAACCATTATGAATTTGGTCATGGACTATTTAAGTCCTTATAATTTTTTAATATATAAAATAGCTATTGTGTCTATAAAAGAATAATATATAAGTTCTTATCGTCAATAATAAATTGACAAATATTAGAGTATGCTTACATGACATATTGACTCAAAATAAATCAATAATATAATTATATATAAAATTTAAGTTAAAAAAAGGTCCATCTTATCGAGAAAGATGATAGAGGAAATAAACACGGATGGAAATATAGAGACAGAGGTAGGAGAGGGTGGAGGCAAAAGTGAGGGAGAACTAGACCACCACGTTGTATGCACGAACGATGAGGTTATATGAGAAGACTAAGTGGAAAGTGATAGGAAGGAAAATGCTAAAGAGAAAGAGGGACCAAGAAACCATTATGTGTATAGCATTAGTCAACATACATCCACCTAAGACAAGATCGAAAGCTCCTGAGCTTATCGCTAGCATAAAAGAGGTTGTATACGTATGACGCCCTACTAGGCAGCAGGGGCTTGGTGCTGCTACTGGTGGTTACTTTCATGATGATGCATCCTCCTGTCATTGATGTGATATTATTTTTTTAATTTAATTTATATATTCCACATAAGTAAATTCTAGCATTTGTTAACTTAATTTTAACTAGAGTTGTTTATATGTTATATTTTAAAAATATAATGATTATTTTAGATAAGAGCAAAATCATGAAAACTTAAGTAATCCATGACTAGAAACACATGAGTTAATATTTGATCTTTTTAGAAATAACTTATATACTACGTTTTTATATATAGATTTTGTTAGACATAAATAAATTATAAAGACTTAAGTGATGTATAACTAAAATCGATTAAAATGAATCTTAACTCTAATATAGTTTTTAACTATATAACATATATTACTGAAGTATTGATTGTGAAAAAAAAATTATTTATAATATTAGTTATTAATTCCACAAATGAGATATTATATTATTTTGTTTCGATTGAAATTATAAATGGATATCCAATTAATTTATTAATTATGATTTTTTTGCATAACTGAAAAATATATATTGATTAAGATTTTCTAAGTATGCATCTAACAGCACCCGAGACTAATTTTATTACATTAAATAATGAACTTATCCGCTGATTAATTAAAACAATGATGGGAACAAAGAGTAGGTGGTCCTCAGTGCAATTAATCGTAAGATTGACTTTTTGAAACCTAATAATTAGGTTTTGACTCTAAATATATATTTTTATTTATATAAACGGGATTATTATATCAAATAATAGGTCAAATTTGTAGATCTCCCTTAGTCAAATTGACTCAACATGGACTGTACGATGAAAATTATCATAAGATATAAAAATCCTTAAGTATTAAGATTGTTCACGATTAAAATTACAGGGTTAAAATGAGTCTTAATACTTATATATTTATTTAATATAAAACAATACTCGATATATTACTATTAACATTTATCCAAAGTGAAAATAAATTATTAATATTATTAGTTATTAATTCCACAAATGGGATATTATATTATGTTGTTTGTGTTGAAATTATAAATGGATATCCAATTAACTTATAATTATCATTTTTTTGCATAACTGAACATATAATATTTATATTGATTAAGATTATCTAAATATGCATCTAACAGCACCCGAGACTAATTTTATTACATTAAATAACTGACTTATCCACTGATTAATGAAAACGAGGGACCAAAGAGACGGTGGTCCTTAGTTTAATTAATCATAGGATTGACTTGTTGCAATCTAAATAATTAGGTTTTGATTCTAAATAACTTTTTATTTATATAAATAAAATTATTATATCAATTAATAGGTCAAATTTGTAAACATCACTTAGTTGACTCAACACTGTATGTTGAAAATTGTCATGAAGATATAAAAATCCCTAAGCATTAAGATGGTCCATAATCAAAATTATGGGGTTACAATGAATAACCCTTATATATTTATTAAATATAGAACAATACTCGATATATTACTATTAATATTTGTCCAACGTGAAAGATTGATTGCAAAAAAAATATTAATAATATTAGTTATTAATTCCATAAATCAGATGTTATATTATTTTGTTTGGGTTGAAATTATAAATGGATATCCAATTGACTTATTAATTATGATTTTTTTTTTGCATAACTGAAAAATATAATATTTATATTGATTAAGATTTTCTAAATATGCATCTAACAGCACCCGAGACTAATTTTATTACATTAAATAACGAACTTATCCGCTGATTAATCAACAAGGAGGGACCAAAGAGATGGTGGTCCTTAGTGCAATTAATCGTAAAATTGACTTTTTGCAATCTAAATAATTAGTTTTTGACTTTAAATATATTTTTTATTTATATAAATGAGATTATTATATCAACTAATAGGTCAAAATTGTCGATGTCACGTAGTCAAATTGACTCAACCTGGACTGTATGTTGAAGATACATAAAAACCCTAAGCATTTAGAGTCAGATTTGTCTCATGTGTTCTTTGTCTCATTTCAATTTGAGATAGAAAATATCTATATCTCGTATATTGCTTCCAACAAAAGACTCCTTGATGGTTAAGTAATACGTGTACACAAGTGTCGTTTAATTTGTTTTGAATAATTAAATAATGAGGAGACTATTTATATAACATCATTCTTATGACCGTTGATCCAACGAGAAAATATTCCTGAATGTTCTTTATAATTGACGGAGCAACTTTATAATCGATGAAGCATATTTAGTAGCTTCTGAATTAAAAATAGTGAAAAGATAATGCTTCTCATCTCATAGTATAATATTCATTTAGAGAACTCAACCAGCGTCACCTATAGGGCGTGCTTTGTTGGTAGAAGAACTCTTGATTACATTAGAATTCTAAACAAATACATAGAAAATATTCCTGAATGTTCTTTATAATTGACGGTTTGGTTACAATTTATGATTTTTTAAATTGATGATTCTTGATTTTTTTAAAAAATATTTTTTTATTTTAACTTATAATTTTTTAGGATTAATATTTTAACATATATGATTTTAACCATGAACCACATAAGTCTTATTTATTTCTAAAATAATTCATATATTTTTAAAAATATAATATACAAATGACTCACGTAAAATTTAAGTTAATAGATGTTAATTATGCTGCATGTTAACTCATAAATTATTAATATAATTATACATAAAACTTAAGTAAAAAATAGTACATTTTAGTCTTTGTCATTTTGATAATTGATCACTTAAGCTTTTATGATTTTACCTGAATAAAATAATCTCTATATTTTCAATAACATAGCATGTAACCCCCTCTTATCATGTCCAAGTTAACAAACATCATAGTTTACTTATATGATCTACTAACTCATAATAAATTATTACTATAATTAATTATATCTATAATTTAAATTAAAAAAATTAGTACCATCATCAATGGCAGAAGGAGACATTATCATGGAAGTGATCAGCAGTAGAAGCACCGAAACGTTATTGCCTAGTAAAGTGTCTTACACACACAGTCTCTCTCACACTCGCGATAAGCTTATGAGCTTCTGGTTCTATCTTAAGTGGATGTGTATCAACCAGTTCGACTCTAGGCACGTAATGGTTTCTTGGTCCCTCTTCTCTTAGGCGTCTTCATCCCTACCATCTCACGCTTCATCAACTCCTACACTCCCACCCATCACGCTAACGACATGGTGGTCAAGCTCTCCCTCACATCCACCTCCAGCCTCTCATACCTCTACCTCTCTGCCTTCATCATTCACTTTATCTTCCTTGATAAGATAGATATTTTTTTTAATTTAAATTATATGTATCCGACTTTGACGTTTGTCAACTCAAACCTGGTCAAATGAGTTTATATGCTATGTTTTTTAAGATATAAGTTTATTTTAGATACAAGTAAAATTACAAGGGTTTAAGTGATATATGACAAAGACCATAGGCTAAAATAAAAATTTTTAACTTAAATTACATATATTATTGTATTAATAGTTTATTATGAGTCAATATGCTATAAGTAGACCTTAACGTTTATTAACTCAAAATTGATATGACGTACTTAGATACTATATTTTTTAAAATATATAGATTATTTTAGATACGAGTAAATTATAATAGTTTAAATGGTTCATGATCAAATCATAAAGCTAAAATGAATCTTAATCTTATTTTTTTTAAATTAAAAAATTAATAAAAAATTATCTAATGGATTAAACTAGAATCAAAATGGCTAGAATTAGCTATATATAATTCAGTTTTGATTCTTAAAATTTAAAATCTAAAATTGGTATAGTCTAGATCTGTTTTCAATCAAATTGATTTTCCTAAACACATGAAAAGCTTGTAAGTCTACAAACGACCAAACAAAAAATATCATTGTTTCTAATTATATCGGCAGCAAAGGGAGACTTAGTCTCTCTCTTCAAAATTTAGATGTTAGAGAGTTGTTCTATTTCTACATGAATTCTCCGCACTCTCACAATCCATCGTTGACTTAAGCTTAGTGAATAAATTTATGGTTTAAGGTATATTTAAACCCGTGTTTTTGGTCATCTAACTTTTATGATTTTCTAGTATGTAAATTAATTTATATATTTTAGAATAATATTGCATAAATTCGTCCCATTAAATTTGAGGTAACATATGTTGATATGTTTGAGTTATAAAAAAATATTAATATAATAATATATATAATTTAAATTTAAACGAATTGTGATATATTGGAGTTATAAAAAAATATTAATATAATAACACATATAATTTAAATTTAAATGGGTTAATATCTATGTTAGCCTATGTGGTTTTGGCAATAGATCTCTTGATTAGATGGGAATGAATTGAAATTATTCTACCATATCAAATTGTTCTTTCTAAAATTTGTGTTACTTTTGATGCATATAAGATTAAACTGTCCATCATACCAATCAAATTAATTCTTTCTAATATTTATTATGAAAGTAATATTAGTGAAAAGAAAAAGAAAAATAATCCTTTATAATTTACTTGTGTATAAAATAATTCATATATTTTAAAAAACATAGCATAATAAACCCCTCGCATTAAATCTAAGTTAGCATATGTTATATTATGCTTATGTAGCATATTAATTCATAATAAATTATTAATAAAATAATATATATAATTGAAGTTAAAAAAACTAAATCAATCATCAATGAGGGAAATGCATCATCGTGATCCAGCTCTCTTTACCTCTAAACTCTCATATCCTTACCTCTTCACAGGTGAGATGACTTACAAGGTGTAATGATATTTGTTGGGATCAGATCAGGTGTCATTTATTGTGGCAAGTAACAACGTGATGGGTGACGTAGTAGCATGTGCCTTAGAGCTGGTGTGATCAGCATATCACATAAAAAGACTTTAATATCTATTAATTAAGATTTGATGAGAAGGACTTATATACTATATTTTTGAAGATATATGGATTATTTTATATATGATTAAATCATAAGGACTTAAGAGGTCGATGACCAAAATCACAATATCAAAAATGGATCTTAATCTTTTTTACATATATTATTATATTAATAATTTATCATGGATCAATATATCATGTTAGCAGACTTTAAAGTCTGTAACTCAAACTTGATGAGAGTAACTTATATATTATGTTTTTGAAGATGTAAAGATTATTTTAGATATTAATAAACCATAAAAGCTTAAGATATTCATAACCAAAATCATATATACTAAATATATTTTAACCCCAAATCTATACACACGATACTTATTAATGATCCCCCTAAAATCCTTCATTATATATATTTATTATGTTAAAAAATAAAATTAAATTACTCTAAGAAGTAATAATATAACTCTTATGATGCTCATTCGAGCGTAACAATACGAACAGATCATCAATTTAAATTTCATAATTGATCGGACATAGACGATTTTATGTAAGGTCAATCAGTGCACATACTTTATTCCTATGTTTATGTACATAAAAATCTTATCCCCATGATTTTTCTATAATAATAATATAATTAAAAATATTGATAATATGTCATGAAGGATCCTACTCCTCCATCTTAATCAAAATCTTACTGTTTGCTTCCATCATGCCATCGTATATGGTAGTGCCACAGTTTCATCTTTCACTTCGTTTAATCGTACTATCAATAATGAGAATTATTATCATTTTTCAAGTCTCGCATGACGTGCAGATGACTACCTATATGAGGTTTGAAAAAAGTATTGCCTTTCGTGGCTTTTCTTTAAATAAAACAAAAAATATTCAAATTATTAGAGACTTAAAAAATCAAAATATGTTAAAAGATTGTGGTCTACTGGATTTAAGAACAATTTTTTCCCCAAAAAAGTGAGTAGTATAATAATGTTCGCTTAATATTTAAATAATTAGGAAATGTAAGAAAATAACATTATGTGGAAACGTGGATTGGAGCCTACGTGGACCGGATTGGGCGATCATGATGCTAAGAGAAAGCGAGAGAGAGAGAGAGAGAGAGAGAGAGAGAGAGAGCGTGCTGGCGTCCATCACCGACTCCACCGCCTCAAGGAGCCCTACCGTTCGGAGGCCGTTCACCGGGACAAGGTCCACTTCGCCGTCTCCAATTGGGTCAGCGGAAATCCCGAGAGGCTTCGTGAGTCCTGCCCCGTCTCCTCCCTCGATCCCTCCGACCCTCCCTCTAATCCCGTCCGAATTCTAGGCAGATCTTCTATTCCCAGATTTATCTAACATCATATCTGCTTGGCTTCGGTATGACGACTTTCCTGATAGTTTATCGTTTAGGATTTTGTTTTAAAAGAAAGGTCCTGCATCGCCCGCAATTTGTTTGTGGAAATGATTCGAAGGCTATTTAGTAGTAGAACTTTGCTAAGCTTACGTCTGCGAAATACTTGGTGAATGGTGATCAGGCTTTCCGCAATAGGTGGGTGGTTGTGGTTTCGATCTGTTCATCACGGATTAGCAGTATATTTAGCTATGGATTCAGCTTTTTATGTTGTTAGTATTCTTAGTGTGTTGAATTAAACTGTGGAGTCGATGTGGGTCGCAACTTTATAGAGCGTGCTGATGGAGCTGTTGATATATCAACACCTTCTTTCAAGTATCTAGTGGCTTATGAGAGTACTTTGCCCCCTTTTTCTCATTGAAACCAAGCTTTTGAACTCATTCATTGTGCTATAAGGAGATTTATTTTTATGATGTTGTTAAGTATCTTTACGCCGTGGCTGAGTCATCAGCACGGCTTGGTCCGAACCCGGACACACGAGGTCGCCCACATAGTCCTTTTGGTCATTGACGTCGAAGGTGGATCGGATGTGGTCGTCACCTTTCTGAGGTGATCGGTGATGAAGTAGAGAGATATACCCGCTGGTCTTGCACACAGATCGGAGTTGAGAGATTTCCGACTTGACTCCTCTGAAGATTAAGTCAGTGAAGAGAAGTATGATGAGTTCTGAGGCCATAGTTCGAGAGAGGGCCTCCCTTTCGTAGGTTTGGGGGTTCATTTTATACTTGCAGTTGGGAGTTGGTCGTACATGACTTGTCCATGTCTTTTGTCACTTTGGGCGGCTTACCAGTATGTCTCGTATGGGTCATCAACCGATTCATACGGGTCAGCGTTGCGCGGTGCCGCTCCGTTGTGCGTTGAACGGTTGGCTCGAGAATCCAAAGACCGAGCCTTAGGGTGTGATGCCGATGTGGTATGCCGCGTCAGTCCTATGGCTCCTTGTTGGTGCTCCCGTGGTTGATGGCTCGCTGCCATGTGCCGAGCGGTATGACATATTGCGATATTGCCACGTGGCAACGAGCCATCAACCACGAGCGCCAACAAGGAGCCACGACTGACCCAACATGCCACGTCAACATCACACCACACCCTGAGTCTCGATTGTCGGATTCTCGAGCCAACCGCTCCGGATAACTCAGAATGGTGCCGCGTCGACCTATCCCACATGGATCGGTTGGTGTCCGTATGAGGATGCAAGCTGTCTCAAGCCGGGAAGCCCAAAGCGGCACCGCGCAATGCCAACCTGTATGGATCAGTTAGCAGTCATACGAGATATACAGGTAAGCCGCCCAAAGCGATGAAAGACATGAAGAAGTCATGTAAAACCAACTCCCAACCGCAGGTATAAAATGAACCCCCAGACCAATGAAAGGGGGGCCCTCTCTCGGACTCTGGCATTAGAACTCACCATACTTCTCTTCTCCGACTTAATCTCAGAGGGGTCAGGTCGGGAATCTCCCGACTCCGATCTGTGTGCAGGACTAGCGGGTGTATCTCTCTACTCCATCACCAATCACCTCAGAAAAGGGATGACCGCATCTGATCCACCTTCGACGTCGATGACCAAAAAGACTACATGGGTGACTCGGCCACGTCGTAAAGATACCTAACAGATGTAAAGATACCTAACAGATGTAAAGATACCTTCAGGTCAGGCAACAATAACTTGAAATAATTTTTTTGACCCCACAATCATGAGAGATTAGTTTATTGATTACCTTGTCCAATATAATTACACTTGAAATGCTTCACAGTTTCTCGATGACACAAGCAACATGGCACTAGTGTGAAATTGCATTTTTCACAAGGAACTAAGGTAAAAAAGGTTGTAATTGAATCACTAAGATTGGTTGAGAAAGAGGTAGTGATTTTGTCTTATGGGGTATTCAGCTACTCAAAGGGTAAAAGGTCTTGTATGCTTGAATTCAAAGGGGATAAAAGTGTCTGCAGCATGGAAAAACTCTTTTGGCTGATAGATTTCCCTTCTTTCTCACTTCGATTAGGTTTTTACATGCCTAATTATTCTTTTGTGATCATTAATTCTCCTCATCTTTTGTAGCATAAACTTTTTCAGTGGCAGCTTGCACTTACATGCCCCTCCACTTGTTGGAATCTCATCTGTTCCTAAAAGTTCATTCCCTTCTACTGCAGGCACTAGGTGCAGAAATAGTATGCTTATTTTGACCTGTTTGAGCTATATCAGAAAGTTGTTCTTCTATTTCTGTCACTTCCTTTAAGTTTCCCCTCTTGAGCTATTTGACTTTTGCAATGTTGTTGATGAAGCAGAATGAGGATCCCTCGGATAAACACCTTCTTTTTATCCAGGATTTTGTGTATTTCCCATCTTACATACCTAACTCCCCAGTCTCCATCACTTTATCTCTTTCATAATCACACTGACTTGAAGTCCTCAGTTGTGGGACTAATCATATTAAGATCACCTAGTAGCCCATTACAGAGGCTTATTTTAATGTTTAGCTTCCAGGGACATTCTGATAATCCTTCGATGGCCAAACTCTTAGAAGGTATTATATTAGAATATTTATTCACATATTTCAATTATATATTGTCTCTGTGTAAGAAGAGGAGATTGTTCACCTGCCTCTTGCTCCAAATAAGTTGTAATCCATAATTCTGAAAGTCATGATTTTAAAGTCAGATGAGTGCTCAACCGGCTTAAAAGTTGGAGCAAGGAGTTTGGATGGTGTATTTGTGGTCTTTTATCTTTAGTTGTCCCATGTGACTTAGTAATGTCACTACACATAAAGTGGCTTTGACTTTCTTCCTTTGTATAGTTGTTGTAGCCTTTCTGCTGTGTGATAATTATTTTGAGTTTTCTTGGTTCTTGATGGGGTTGTCAGTTTGCAACTTCTGTAAAGTAAATCCTTTTGTTTGGCAGCTGCTCTAAAAATAATCGGCTTAGCTCATGTAGATATTCCTTAAGTTTGTTTGCACTAAGCTTTCATATCTTAATGTGCCATATCCTTGCCCTCAGAATCATTCCCATATGGATGAGATGTCGTCTTGCATAATAATTGATTCTATGGATTGTTCAGTTGTTTAATTTATTTTATCTTATCAAATGGAACAGATCATTCATTTTTTTGCTCAAGAGACTACAGCTTCAAGTGACGTTTTCCAAAAAATCCTCCTTAAAACCATTTTGCCAAACACTGACTATCATATGTTCAATATGCAAAGAAACATGGAAGACTTGTCTTGCTGATCAAAGGATAAACGGCAACTTCATTTTCCTATCTGGTAAATTCCATATAACTGAATCCTTTCTACTGAATTCAGAGATGCATGTATGTTACTAACTTCCTTACTTTGACATTGCTGTTTTCGATATTTCTTTCTGTATACCTATATAACTTTGAAGAATAACATAATCTAGTGACAAATACTCACAGACAATTCATCCATAAGTAAATATTGCAGCACGCTACTTATAGAACCTGTGGTTCCATGATTTATTGTTGGCTCAGAAAATATTAAGTTGTAGCAATATCCTGTTCACATAAGACAACCTGTGATAAATGACACTAAGCATATGAAACAGAAGGGACAAATTATGATTAGTTATAATTGCCATGTTTATTGCTGAATACTATTATAAAGTTCAAATTTATATTTACTGCTATAAATTTATCTTCCCCCGCCTGCTATACTCTAAGGTGTTTGATTCCAAGTACTCTACTCATGCAACATGGATGTACCTGAGAAATGCTCAATTCCAAATTGTCATCCACAAATTACAGTAATAGCGATAACATTTTTCGCACTAGTAGCAAGCAAACAGGGAAAACAGAAGATCTGAATTTGATGTTGAAATCATACATCATCAAAACTGTAGTTCCCTGTATGCTCCAGGTGACAGTGACACACATGAACAAGTCAAATCTTTAGTGATAAATCCATAAGCAGACAAATCTAGCTTTATGTGATAATCAAACCTACAGTGGCTTGCATTCAAGTTCTTCAGGTGAATCCGAATGCATAGCTGATGACCAAACTAACAAATCAGCATAGACAAAGTTGTCAAAACATATCTTTGGAAACACATGATTTAAGATTTACGACTAATCAGGGTTTGCTTCATCAATTACAAGCCAACAGGTTTATGTAATTCAACCAAACCACACACGCTTTATGACTGGTTTTATTGGTGAGACATCCACTTAGCTCACAGTTTTATGCTTCTGTCAAACCATCCTTTAAGAATCTGTTTTTGGTCTGGTCACATCACTGCTCTTGTTTTACTGATGATGGTGCTGGCAATTATTTCCCTTACAACAGAACCATTTGGAGTGTATTATCCACCATAATGATTTCTTCATGAGACAGTATGTGCATATGTGAATCTTATAATTTAATATTGTGCTTGCAAAATAGCCTATTTCCAGCTGCATATGTTATTATTTGCTGACAGAGAAATTAATGGCTTGTTCAATGAGAAAATGACTTCCACCAATCTCTTAACACTGTGATGCAATTGTCCAGCTTACTCATTGCATTTGGACCATATCACCTATGATTACATAAGCAATTGTGACAGAAGCATACAGAACGAGTTCCTGGACCTTGCTTGATGATGTTGTTTCCTCACCTGCTTAGTCTTCACGTCATGATGAGACCAATATGAGATGCTTCGTGTGATATGTATCCGTTATGTGAAGTATTTCATGATGGATCACGTATGTAAGTCTATCTAATTCATCAATTGTTCTCTCCATAGTGAAAAAGAAAAAACAGAGACATGACTTGGATCATTAGCAAGGATCCTTTTCTTTTATTTTTCCTCCTGCTTTAATTTACTCTCAATGGGCACAGTGATCAGATAGATAATTCTGATGTGCCTTGCAATCTTGGCTTGTGACGACAGATTCCATCATATCTCCCATCTGCATCACACCCCTCCTTATCCTCCACTGAAGTGGCATTTGGTGGGTTGGGAAGAGCAGGAATACATGCTCCGCATGGTTACGCAATTAGAAAGCATTCATCTTTTTTGAAAGAAAGGTAGCACTCGCTTTACATTACGAGAATTATCAAGTTAGATTTTATATGTTTGTCCCTTATCGACTTACACCAGCTTGCCGCTTTGTATAGCTTTGCCACTGTTTACTTGAACCAAAAAAAAGACTGCTTATGATGCATGGCTTGATGGTGCTTTCAGATGGACAGAAACTACGTGGAGCAGGGTACCAGTGATCCCGTTGTCTTCTTTAAGGCGGAGGACCTGATCCCGACGCTATGAATGTAAGTGCATCGTGGTGAGCTTACCGATTTACCTCTCTAGCTATCAGTTGATTTCTTCCATATATTTCATACTTATTTTTTGGCATACCAATTTTTCTTTTTTTGCTATGCTATGCATGATATGTTTCTTCGTCATCTAGAAAGTTTAGATCATCTACTAATCTACTAAATCATCATTGTCCTAGCTTGTAGTTTGATTATTGAAAAATTTCTACCTGGTGTTTCCATCTCCACAAGAGATGCTTAGAGATGGAAATAAAACTAAACCTAATCAAGCTTATTTTTGCCACAAGTTAACCTTAGACATGCTCCTCCATTTGAAGTCCTCGTCGTTACAACTTAGGTCTGTAAATAAAAACTAATTCATGTCTCTCTGTTCCTTTTTCCTAAGAATATTCCAGGGTTTAGCATGAATGTGCGTAATGAATATAACTGGAATTGGTAATCAATATTATTTTGGAACTACCCATCCGTTTGTCGTCACACCATTGGGACGCAAAAAAAGAAACCATGGGCTTGCTCTTGTCCAAACTTGAAGCTAGGGAGTCCATCTGTTTTGTATCATCTCATGCAAGGCCAATACATGATGCCTTTCTGGAAAGATGCATCAATCAAACCTTAGTGCCACTGAGACAATATAATATTGTCTAGGTGAAATTACTTGTATATCCCTCCAAAGCAAATGATTTGTCTATTTATCCCTCTCTCTATATATTCTTTAAAGTCTAAAAACTTGCATATACACATACATATATGTCACTATGATTAGTCTGTTTTATGTTTATCATTTGGTTGATTCTATTTTACATTTAAGACTCATTATGACATTGAAAATATTAGGGTATTATATATATATATATATATATATATATATATATATATATATATATATATATATATATATATATATATATAACGTACATAGAGGACATATATGCGTGTGGTATATTAAAATTTATCATGACATATATGACATTAGTTTGAGTTAAAGAAACATGTAATATATAAAATACACAAAATACCCCAATGTTTTCAATAGGATAACGAATCCTATGGAAGGATAATGCGAAGCCCCTATTAGAAATAGGCGATCAAAGCACACCAAACAGAAATCGACAGAGGTGAGGCCACCACCTTTTTGTCGACTAGTGCGGGTCGCATTAGGCTTGAAAGAGATGTATCAGGATGCCCAATGTGAACATAGAGGTGGGGCCTCTATTGATAAAGCACACAATTAATAGCACCCAAATTGATGTTTAGGCATCTAAAAGCATTGGTGCCTTCAAAGCGAGATACGTGAATAGGGGGAGTATTTATCCTTTAATTGCATCATTGAGCTAATGAGTCATGTATTTTGGTAAATCTGTAGTGCAGTAATGTTGAATGAACTATGATTCTTTGTTTTTCAAAGAGAACATGGAGGAAATCAAATTACCATAGGAGTCGTTTACAAATAGTGATCAAAATGAACTTATTCTATTAGTCTGCTACGGAAGATAAGAATTAGAATCATTCTTCTACAAAAAACAAGTTCTTCTACTGCTCTGACTATTTGGTGAGTTGAAACTTAATACGATTCAGGGGGTGATAGCTGATTGAGTACTCATCTGAATTTAAATTTAAATCTGACTGACTAATTTTTATGTTCAATCCAAACCTGACTCGTTCAAAACTCACGTAAATTAAGTGTTACATGGTAATTTTTTGTGGTTGGGATAAAATTAGAGGGTACAATTCACCGACGTATTAGGCTGACATCAGATATGCTCAAGTAGATTTAGAAATGGGTGTCGATATCAAGAGTACGTACGGGCAGTACAGCCAAAGTTTCGGAGTAAATATAATTGTCGAATATTTTATTCATATTAGTTTAACATAATTTCACTCATGACATCCCCAACCATAGATATCCGCTTTCCTACAGACACACCTCCCCATATCATCCTAGAAAGTGCAGGCCACACCATTCTCTCTCTCTCTCTCTCTCTTTCTCTCTCTCTCTTAATGAGGCCTGGAGGCGAGTATAACACAGGCGGTGGCGCCACCGCCGCCAAGTCGCCGTCCTCCGCCTCGTCCGGCCTGCCGCACTTGTCGAGGCAGTCGCCTGTTCCCTACCTCTTCTGCGCGCTGGCGGTGATGCTGGGCCTCATCGGCTTCGCCTTCCTCATCCTCGCCTGCTCCTACTGGAAGCTCGCCAGCTACCTCGAATCTGGCAGCGAACGCGGCGGCCGTGACCGCGATATGGACGGTCCAGCAAGCGGTGGCGACGCTGCCAAGCCCCCGCTGGCCTGCGAGGAGAGCGTCGTCGTCATCATGGCCGGCGACTGTAAGCCCACCTTCCTCGCGACCCCGGTCGCCAGCCGCGCCGCTACCTCCTCAGACGACGGCGGGGACACCCGCGAAGCCGCGACGGAATGGAAGAACACAGACAGCACCCAACGCCGAGGTGTCGGAAATAGTAGTCAAGAGCAAGGCCTAAACCAACAGTAAAACTCTTCTTTTTGTTCCTTCCTTGGATTGATCTGTTAGTAACTTTGGTTCGGATTCAGAGGTTTTGAGCTGGAAATGCAAATTCTTGAGTTGAATGAAGGTTTGTCCTTTGAATTATTTAGTTTCTGCACCAAAATTACCAGCTCAATCATTTCTTGGAGTTTTTAATGGTAAGTGCGACGGTAATTATTTGACAAAGACTTGGCAATAAGGTTGCAATGGGGTTAAAGCTGCCTACAAATCAAATTATAGTTAAAACCTGGACGTCACTTCTTGCTATGGTTGAAAAGAAGAAGGGGATGGGATTGACATGGCTGCCAGTGTAAGCTATCGAAACAAACTTCCACCGAAGTGTATTATGGCAACCAGCTCGGTCATCATTTATGCCAACCTTTAGAAGACTTGCGCGTGCACTCGCCAAACTGGCATCCATTCAATGTTGTTGATACTGACAAATAAATCTCTTCCTTTCATCTATTCCCCCTATCATCTACAGAAGTATTCTCATTTATATTATGTGTTGATCACTAATTCAAAAATCTTGGTCATAGAATTTAGATTTTGTGAGGATTCCTATCAAATTGGTTAAAGCATGATAGTCCTCGTGCTCACTTATCATGTATAGGAAAACCTACAATGGCACTGACATGCAACATAGCTGTTATATATATTTCATATAAAATTACCAGCATTTATTTTGTATGCTTGTATTCTGTGCCACACGGAATTCAAATGCTGAAAGGACTCCAAAATATCCGCTTCCCTCCAAAACCACGCATCAAGATTCGTGCAGTGGCGCAAACAGAGCCCGTGTTAGCTCTCTCTATAAATAGACACCGAGGCCAGAACAGATGCTCCGTCTCAAAAGGATGGCAGGGCGCTGTGGTTGCGGCAGAGGAGATACGGTCGACCTCTTCGTCGATCTCTGCCTGCTTGTCGTTCTTCCGCTTCTCCCTGTACGACATCATCCTCGCCTCCTGATCTGTATGCTCCTTCGACGATGCCGCTGCTCCGTCCGGCATCTTTTCCACCTCTTCCGACACATCCGCTCCGATCTATCCGAGATCACGGAGGATCGTGGAAGGTATGGCGCATTGGTGAAGAAAATTTTGTAGATCTGAAGTTTCCTTGTGGATCTACTCTGTGGTTCTTGCAGCAGGTGGTGTGTGAGCCATAGAACGGCTTGGATGAGTCGTAATCAAGCTCGGCGACGGCATCGAGGAGGGACTGGGGCGTCGGAGGTTAGGATCGCCCGTCCTTTTAAGTGTTCATCAGATAGAGGTAAGGATACGCGATCGGGAAATAGTAGTGCTCGTCTTTGAACGGCAGCGCCCCGATCCAACCCTTGGGGTGGGTATGGCCGGAACCGGGGAGGATCCGGGACGGTGGCTTCTTCTCTCTCTCTCTCTCTCTCTCTCTCTCTCTCTCTCGCCACTTCTTTTCTCCTCTCTGCTGGAACACTTCACTCGTCTTTCTTTGTGGTGTTCTTTGGGTTCTTGCTATTGGTTTGGTTCTTCCAATGGTCGAAGACGAGGGCCATCGGGAGAAGCCTTTCTCGCCTCGAGAGCGCCTGGGCCCCGCCGTGAGATTGCTAATACTCCGGCACCATTAACATGGTTGCTTAGCATTAGACCATTCTGTTTCTTCTTTCTTCGCGGCCGACTGTTCTGCCGTGGAAACGGTTTTTATCCTCACCTGACTGCTTTATCACCCTCTGATCCGCATCGGAGGGATAGAATGTCTCGGTTTCACTTCCCCTCGGCTCGACTCCGTGGGCTTCCTTCGGTTCCCACGAATGTAGGCACATTGATAGGTAGGAAGAGGAAAATAAAGAAAAAAAGTTAGCAAGAACGTGGCTGTTGCCCTCTGATCAGCATCAGAGGGATAGAATGTGTCGGTCTCAAACTTTCCTTTGGTTTGACTCGGTGGGGGCCTCTGTGACATCACCCTCTAATAAACCGTTCGAGGGACGGTATGATGGCTTAATACGAATTCGAGCCATATTAATTGGTAGGAAGAGTGACCATCACCGGCTGATCAGCATCCGAGGGACAGATTGTCTCGGTCTGACCGTCCGTTGGCATCGGTCAGTGGGCCCGATGTGGTTTCCATAATACGTGCTAGTAGGAAGAGTGAACGGTTGGCGTGCACGCATCTTTGGTGACTGCGAAGGCTTTTGTATCACAGGGAAGAAAAATATCCCCGGAGGACATGGCTGAGACGAGAATAGGCCGGAGAGATTACGTGAATAGTTGAGTCAGAGTGGCACTTTGCTGCTCCGCATCAATACCCAATGGACCTTATACTTGTGCTGTGTTAAAATTCTCAAATTATCCAGTAATATGAAATACTCAATATTTGGTTTAAAAAAATTATGACATTAATTGATGTATATAATGAATTTGAATTTGAGATCTATCGCTTATATAATAATATACTAATCAATTCAAATATCTTAATGGAGGCACTTGATACCTCGCTTCTATAATGTGGCTTTGGTGGGAAAAGAGATATTGGATAAGAATGCTTTCGATTGGTTTCCAGCTAATGTCTTGGCAGCTGAGTCGTAAGGTTTGCTACAAGTTCTAGAAGTTTTCTTACCGTCATTTTCATTACATGTTTTTACATACCTAGAATCTTAAATTTTCGATGTATCAGAGTTCAAAGGATGACGAATTAAAGGCACTACCGAACAAGAAATTTGCAACACACGCAGAAGAGTGCGTGCAATGCATGCGAAGTTCTAATCTTCTCGCAGGTGCCACTTTTTTTTTTTTAAAATTTGCATGCGGCCTCTCCATCCACCAAAGGTATGTTCGTTTTGTTTGCTCTTCTCGTTTATAGCATGTCACTGAACACAACCATAGTCAAGTGGTAGGTGATGTTGATGTTTCGCGAACGTTGCATTCGAAGAAAATTGATATTAAAAGTTTTTTAACTTAGAAGGGGGGATTTGTTAAGTGAAAAGTTTAGGTTTTTGAAAAAAATTTCATTCGAATAAAATTGATATTAAACGTTTTTTTAACTTAGAACTAGTTAATAATTAATTAAATCTAAAGTAATAGTAATGAAAGATAAAAAAGAGATGTACATTAGATTTTTATAGTGGTTGTATCCCATTGGCTTACATCCATTATTGATTTTTCCGAGGCTATCCATTTTTACTCTTAATCTTTTATCAATGATCTAAGATTAAATACCCCTTGAATAGTTTTATTCTCTTTTAATAAGTTCAAAAGATAATCTTTACAATTCTTTCATATTTTTCTTAAAAAATTATAGAATAAAAAATAAGGGACGACACAAAGAATTAAAATAATATTTTTATAAATTTTTTGCTTTTGATTTTTGCATCTTTAAGCAAGAATGAGTGAGACTATATCTTCTAGGAGGCTTTATCTTTGAAGATTGTATCTTAAATAACCTTGTTACTTAAATAATCTTTCTAATAAGTCCAAATCAACTCTAATTAAGGCTTAATAATCTCTTAATTTAGATAGTAAAACTAACTTTAATTATGATGTTAACTATGATACTTAATAAATAATCTTTGTTGTTCGACCTCGAATTAATCTCTCAATGAACTCTTGATAAACTCTAGACATCTATCTAGTAAACCCCTGTCAAGCTTTTAGTAACCTGTCGACTAACTTCCCGACAAACCTTAAGTGAATTATCGACGATCTCCCAATAACATCATCCGAACTTTGGTTGACCATCGACAAACTCTCGCGAGCTTCCAATGTGTCATTCAAGGTTCAATTCTTGAATTTGATTATGGCCCAATATTTAATTATAATGCCATTTTATCGTTATAGTTGTTATTGCATCATTTTCTCTAATATATAAGTTAGATCATAAAATACAACAATTAATTTTATCATTAAAATTCTAGATTTAACAATCTTCTCCTTTTTGATTAATTAATTTTAAATTCAAGTATTTTGATAATTTTTTATAATTTAATTATAGTTAATATCATAATAAAACTTTTAAACATTCATCTTCTTCGTATCATATAAAAATTTCAATCTCATAAGATAACCATGTCATCAATCATCATACAATATCTTAAAAATTTCTAATGTTATCAATCATCCTTTTGGTATCATATCTTAAAATTTTTTAATGTTATCAATAAAAAAGATAAATGTTCAACTTATATTTAAATATTCTTAATCATTTATCATATAAAAAAAATAATTTCTCTCTTTTTGTAAATAAAATAGAAAAAGAAGAGGGGGAGACGATGTCAAACATCCAAAGATTTAGTATTGAAAAAAATAATCAAATGTTAAGTAGGAGGGATATAAAAAAATATTCATCAAGGATATAAAATATCTAGAATCAAAATAATTTTTAAATGAATCCCATCTTATAAATGTTAATTTGAAAGAAAATATTTTGAAAGATATTTTCTATGGTAAGTTGCATAGGAGAAAAAGAGAAAAGATTTTGATTCATAGATTACAAAATTTAAATTATTAAGATTATAGTTCTTTATAAAAATCTTAATTTATAAGATTAAGAGACTCCTATTTGACAAAAAGAAAATTATAGAAGTAAAAGATTAATTCTTATAAAAGATGTCTCATGTCAAAAAAATCATGAAAAAGTTTATAAATTGTTTAGCAAAAATCTTATTCAAATTTTAATTATCAAATCATTCTTGTGTTTCAAGAGATTCAACTCACTTTATCTCTTTTTGAAAACTTGTTTGTGAAATTTTCAATAATTTTTTTCTTTTTTTAGTTGTGTCAATCGATGTAATTTGTTTCATATAAAAATTTATTACTTTTGTTTTAAATCCATACATTGATAATTATTTTAAAAAATTATTAAGATTATTATAATAAAATATTTTTATATAAGTAAAATATTTTTAAACTTTTTAAAACGGAAAACTAGTTATTATTTTCAAAAGAAATTATAGAACGTTTTTAAATAAAAGTTTTAAAAATGAGTTACCATGCTTATTTGTTTTAAAAATATTTATTTTACTTTATTTCAATGAATGATCTAACATTAGATCTAACATATTAGAAATCAATATATAAACTATCTAATATGACATTAAAATCAATTATTGTACATAAATGTTAATAATTTCTATTTAAGTGATACATCTTATTTAAATTCATCATACAATTCATTTATCATTTCATTCATCATATTAAAATCAATCATTCAATATTCTAAAGATCATAATTTATTTAGAGAGATATTCTCTTTAGTCAAAACCATGAAGAATCTTAAAAAAAAATATTTGACATATAAAAAGATTTTTTGGATAAATAGTTTTGACAGTCAAGAAGGTTGTTTTATATTAAATATCTCACAAATCCTTTTGAATATAGCTAATATTTTAGATTTTAATTTTTATACTAACATTCTCTAGTTTTCCATACAAAATCATTTCATCATCGAAAACAAATAAGATGAATTATATAACTATGAACCATCAAGAGATTTATTGTTAATAATTTTAATAATTTATTTTATTTTTATTATTTAGGCTAGTGAGCTTAACATGAGTATTAGATCTTCCATGAGGTTTTGGTTTATGTGTCCATTTGAATTTAGGTCCCTATTGAAATTATGCTCTACCTAATTTAACGATTAACATTTGATTGTTTATGGTTCCTTTAGAAACCCAAATTTATAAGCAAAGTGTTCACGTTTATCATAAAAATTATATTTATTTTCAAGTGAAGAATGTAACGTGGGTTTTTCAAAGATAATTGATTATTGATGAATATTACTCACAAAACTAATATCTTCATTCTTATGAAGATGATTTATTACGTATGTTAAATTTTTCTAAAATTAGTTATAATATAATATTTTTTAAATTGCCTCTAATGACTCACATCTAGAGAAATAAATGCATAATATTTATGCTTCATGCATACTTTTAATTTTACTAAGTAATGTATATTCTATCGTAATTAATTTATAACTTTTGCTAAGCTTCTTAAATTTATCAAATAGTTTATTTAACAATTCATTAAAGGTAAATGATATCTCAAAAGATTCTCTTTTTTATTATCTTTTTAATCTTTGAAGCTTGTATTCATAACAAAAAGTTGTGTACATCTTAAGTTCATTTTTATATTTTTTTATTTATTTCTATTAATTTATTTGGTTCTTGAGTCATAAATTCAAGTTCTTTTTTATTAATTTTATTTCTTTGGTTATAAATTTAAATTCATAGTTTTTATCACTTACTTAAGGAGAGTTTTTTGGAAGGTGTTAAGGTAATGTTTTCCATGTTCTTTCAAAGCTATTCTTCAAGTTTATCATTGTAAGTTATTTAATTTGTTTTTTATTCTTTTAATTTAGTTGTATTTTCGTGAGACTTTTAAAGTATGTCATATATCAAAAGTCAAAACTCTATTTAAAGAGTAAAACAAAACATCCATAGCTTTGGCATTTAATAAAAATATGTTTTTCATGATCATTCCAATCATTTATAAGATTGGATGACTTCTTAAATCTATTTTTGATGATGTTTCATACATTAAAATCCCATGAAATAAAAAAGATACGTATTCTAATTTTAAGATGACATATGATGCATTGACTCTTATTAAAATCAAAAAAATAATTAACTTGCTTAAGTGTTAATTCAATTGAGTGTAATCGACTCTTATACCAACTGTTAAGAAGGAGTGAATTAGTGCTAAGTGAAAAGATTTCGTTTTAAAAACTTTTCATTCAAAGAAAACCAATAATGAAAGTTGTTTAACTTACAACTAGTTAATAAACAATTAAATACAATAGTAATAGTAATAAAAGTTAATAAATAGATGCACAACATATTTTTATATTGGTTTGATTCTCTTGACCTACGTCTACTTCTGATTACTCTTCACTCGAGACCACGAACTTCGACTCTTGATCTTTTGTCAACGAGCAAAGATCAAATATTTCTCTTATAGCTCTATTATCCTTTCTAATTCTCTCAACTCTCCCTAAAATATATATATAGGCCTCAAATGGCTTCAAGAATGGAGCTAAAATTCTTAAAGATTGTTTTCTAATAGATTGTGTCTTCTAGAAGACTGTGTCTAAGATTGTCGTCTAAGAGATTGTATCTTTTAGGAGATTGTTAATCTCAATTAAGGCCTAATAATCTCTTAGTTTTGTTATTAAAATAAACTCTTATTATGATGCTAACTATGATACTTAACATATTTCGTTGTTCGATCGTCAATTGATCTCTCAGCGAGCTCTTGGTGAAATCCCAACATCCTTTTAGTAAACCCTTGGTGAGCTCACGACAACCTATCGACGAACTCCCGACATACTTCCCGACAAACCTTTAGTGAGCTCTCGACGAGCTCCCGACAACATCTTCTGAACCTTGGCCAACCTCTAGCGAACTTTTGGCTAGCTTCCACTGTGTCGTCCGAAACTCGACCGACTGCCCGAACTTGACTACAGCCCAACATATGATTGTAATACATTTTTATCATCATAGTTAATTTTGCATCACTTTCTCTAACACACAAGTTATATCATTAAGCACATCAATTGATTTTATTATCAAAATATAATTTTTAATAATTTTTTATTCAATAATAATAAATATTTAAAGTCACTATAATTAGTTTAGTTGCATAAAAAATATTATAACCTTATTTTAAAACATTGTAAATAATTTGATTTAATGAATAATATTATCATTTTATTTGCAAACATTATAATTATTTGATTAAGCAAACTAATTCTGGTCTTTGGTATCAAAACATTTTAGTTTCTCATCATACATTAGATTGGTACTAGAACTTAGTTCCTAAAGAAAATGTTTTATCAATTATAAAACTAGAGCTTATGTCCTAAACAATATGTATTAGGGGCTTCCTATGCAATGAAAGAATATAATACAGAATTAATTTAATCTAACTTCTATTCAAATAAATTTGATTAGTTTAAAATATTCTTTATTTAATAAACAATCATATATCAATATTTACTCAAAAGATAAAGATCAAAATAATTAAAAAATATTCATTTTTTACTTAAAATCAAAAATCTATTTACATGAAAGTTTATTAATTAAAACTATCATTATGAAACGATTCTATTTTTTTTAGATATTTTTACTTCAATCTGAAATTGATCAATGAATTAAGTTCCTTTTTCATCTTGTGAGTAAATGGTGTTCCTTTTTCCAATAGAATTATTCTATCGTTTATGTGTAAGACATGTGGAGGTGCAAAACATTCGTCACGGAAGACATTCCTCTATTATCAGGAAAAAAATTAATTTCATTTGTACTACATCAAATTGCTTAGGATATGATCAGGTGTGAGTTTTTTTTGTGCACAACTGCAAAGAAATATTGAACATGTTTCAGTATCAATATAATAAAAATATATAATAAAAATAAATCTAATGATAGAAAAGAAAGAGTAGTGTTGGAGTAGAGTAGTTTACTGATAATAGAGGAATGTCTTCCGTTAATTTGATAGAAAGGAAAGAAGCGGAAAACAGCTACCAGAATTACTAGACATGACTAAGTTTATTTACAGAGATCACCAGAAGTGTGTTAATTTGATATTACTTGTTTGTATCTGCAATATCAAGCGGCAAGATCAGTGAGAAAAATGAGTGCGACTATGTTCTACTGCGTGGCTTTTGTAACAACATTCTTTGCATTATCTTTTTATTTATGCGAATACTTCTTGCCATGGACTGAGAAATATCAAAATTAGTTCCAAGACCAAGGCACAAGACGCATATGTTCGGGGAACTAAAGTTGCTTCACTAGGCTTTGTTTTCGTGGCAAAATACCTTTGCCATCTTACATAATTAGGGTCGTGGAATATTTATTTTATCTTGTTCTGTCTTATGTATTGGATTTTTCTGTTATTTAAGGGGACAGGGAGAAATATTGAAGCGTACCTTCCTTCAAATGGCAACTCGTAGACTTTTGCCTAATGGTTTCCTTGTCAAATTTCAGACTGCAGTATAAAATCGGAAGGGAAAGTTATGGTTACATTCACAAGTTTTATATTAAAAATAGCACTTGGAAGTTAAGCTTACCGATCCAAAGAGCATCTAAAAGCTGTTATCCTATAGCTGCAAGAAGTTCCCCTTTGACAGTTTTTGGTCTCGTGCAATTCCAAGTATTTCTGTTATGGCAGCATCGGCTAATGACCACGAGGGTCCTCCTGTATAGGGGAGAACAATTACTGTAAAAGATAAAGGTTATCAGAAGTTATGTACTACTAAATACTTTTGTCAAAGGAAACGGACTTTGTTGTACCTAAATAAGTATGTATTCTCCCAAAGTAAACTTTATATCTGTTTGTTTGCCATTTTTGAGCAACCACTATCATATGTAGAGCCTTCAGTGTTCGCATATTTGACATCTTCTCTAACGTTTTGGGCACGTCTAGTTCATACAAGTATATTATTTTATTGGAGATGCATGACTAATATAATTACAATATTTTTTGCATGTTGAAAAAATAACTTGCTTAACTAAGTTATGTGAAGTGACGGACAAAAAAAGAAGCCTTATCTGCTTGTCTGCATACACAAAGGACAGCAGCACCTTTGAGCTTTTCCTCCTGGAGAAGCAAAAGGGACGGATATTATATCATGTACTTGGACACTAAAAAAACACTTTAAACGTGATAAGATATGCTATTCGGAACAAACTGTACATTGCATAATGGTTCACTCCAAAGGATAAGACTCCCCCAGCAACTTTAAGCCCCAAACAAGAGCACTCTTGGATGCTTATGAAAGGACATACAACTTTCTAACTTCTTATCGATTCTATCCTAATCCTGCTTGCTAAAGAAATGTAGTACAGAGAGGTGGAAAGCTATCTTACATCTTCAATCTATAACCCAATCAATCCCCCGTTGTTGCACATAGAAGAAATTATATACAGGGATGACAGTTAACTGGTGAGATTTTGCACCCAAGCACATTTCTACCTTTAAGAAATCGCTTTAAGGGTCACAATGGTAAACATGATATAGGTCATGGCTATCTAACAGTAAAAAAAGCCAATATAATAAAATATACAGCATGTGGAGATCATCATTATTAGATGCTAGAACATGCCACTGATTGGAAAGAGAAAGAATACCAACATATATGAACATGCAACTAATTTAGTTCATATCTGTTAAAATTTGGCAAAAACAGCATGTGGACATTGCAGTCTTGTCATACTTATTTTCAATTCATAGCATGCGCGTCATAAGGATGTAGTCCAAGAGAGAGTCGTTTACAACCTGTGTGACATGCCACCAGAATAGCAGCAGATTCATCTTGCGGTCAGCATCTCCAATAGGTTCTGCAGAAAAAAAACGTGACGAAATTGCTGAAATGGCCCATTTGATGGTTGCCTTTGTACTGCACAAAACATGCTTCACGAAAAGAAGATAACAACAGAACCAGAGCCTACAAGGTTTTCAGCTAACCACCAAGCGATTCACCTGATCATGAGATACTCTCTTCTTCCGTGCCCATCTCCAAGTAGTTCTTTTGCCTAGAAGTTTCAGTTTTTGCCCAAAGACATCAGAGATCAATTGAATATAAATCTGTATATAACAGACTTCAATTCTAGAGTAGAAACAATTTTTACATAGGCATCAAAAGAAAATGGTATGCGAAGCAAATGATACTTTGTCATCAATCTGCCACTCCTCTTATGTTAACATGTCTTTTTGAAGCTGTAGCAGAAAACGATAATAAAATGATACTACAATCAAGAAGAAACAGAATATTTCTAAAAGAGCACCGAATATGGTTGGGTTATTTGTGTCTCCACAAAGTCACTCTGTTCAATCTATAATTGCCGAGAAAGATGCCTGGACCTTAATTTCTTAGTTTCTAACAGCATCTCACCAATTCAACCATGCCTTGTGCAAAGATCCAGGATCACGCTACACCCCCGAATTAAGGGGCTTCTAAACATGCATTTTGGGTTAGGAATTTTCTATTAGCCATTAAGGAAAACCCATGAGATAGTTACACAAATAGTATATTTCATAACTATTTGGAGATTTCAGGTTTCCAGCCATAAACTATATGATGAGGACAGGATGTAATTGTTATTTAACAGATCAAACATGTCTGCCATAATATTAGACGATAAGATATTGTTGGTTCTTATGAATTGTTTTCTGATACACAAGAAATTATACTCGTTCACGAGAAATTATATTCGGTCATAAAATGTCTAAACTAACCTTCACAAACATAAAGGTAAACACAAAGCAGATACTCATTCACATCAATCACATAAATGAAAAAAACAAGATGTATGATAGATTAAAAAGAGAGAACCGGTAGGTGCTTGTTTTCCCCGTCTGTTTCAGCAAACATAAATTTTACATCAGAGACTTAGAAAAAAAAAAATATTAAAAGAACAAAAGTCATCAGAAACAAAACCTTGTAAAAGATAAAGTCCATCTTATTCTGCTACAGCACTATAGAAAAAAAATATCCTTCACAATAAAAGACGTATAAAATTAAATACTATACAATTCTAGATTCTTGAGCTTTTCAAGACATTGTTGAATACCAATAATCATCAGATCTCATCTCAATTTCTAGAGCTAATTATACTAACATCAAAAATTATGGATATATGGTGCAGTGCATAGGCAACTGAAGCAATGTGTTTAGGTTATAATACTTCAATTCAGCAACCAGAAAGTTATTCTAGAAAATTCTAATTTCGACCCTGAAAACGCATGCCTTATTTTGGATAAGAAGATTCTGCAATAAAGCTAAGAAATAGTATATTTCAAACTCAAATGAGTTTTTGTACGAGTTCATTGGTTAAGCACATTATCTCCCAGATTCCTACTGACGACCGTCCTCAATACACTTCAACCTCGTTCCGCCCCCCCAAAAAATCCACTTGCAGTAACAGCGAACTCTAGATCTGACCATGTTCATCATTCATTAAGTGAAAAGGCCACATAAGCTAAGAGTCAATATAATCAATAATATAGGAAGGCCACACAGTCCACCTCACCGAGCAGCATGTAGTACAACAAAGCATAAACAGACCACCGAGATGAAAGTGCCCCACTGATCATGACTGCAATGTCAAGATAGAGCTCTTATACTGGAACCATCCGCAAGAGGATTGATCTACCAATCAGCAATGCAACGCTATACTTTAAGAAATAGGTAAATCAACGTAGCCAGATCCTGAACCTGAAACCTTATAGCGCTGTATTGCGACGGTCTCTACAATAAGCCCAGTCGCTGAATCAAAGCAAAAGCGAAAAAGAAGGGAGGCAACATCGATCAGATAAACCCACATATCAATCATCGAAAGCAAAAGTAGAAACTAGGCATGGAAAGGGAAAACCAGTCGGGGGCTTGTGAAGACCTGTTTCCCCATACGATAGTGATCTGGCAAATGAAAGAACCGAACCAATGCAGGAACTCGATGAGGAGAAATGGGGTTTAGGGGGGGAAATTACAGAGGATGCTGGGTTTTCCGGCATTGTCAAGACCGACCACGAGGATCCGAGCCTCTCGATCGCCGAGGAGGCACGAGAACCTGCGACTCAAGAGAATGCCGTCGGTTTCAGCAGATCTTGAAGCTTCGGTTCGTCCCCGTCGAGTCCAGATCCAAGCAGTAGAACCCTAATAGTGCGATCGATTGAGAAGAGTCAGCGAGATCGAGATCGAGATCGAGATCGAGAGAGAGAGAAGACCTGGTAGAAGAACAAGTTCTGCTGCTGGCCGAAATCGAGTCGGCGGTTCTTCATCTTCTTATTGGAAGCGAGCGAGAGAGAGAGGGGTTGTTACTGGCCCGGGGGGGGAGGGAGGGCTTTATATATTTGAAGCTGCAGTTTTGCAACGAGGCCCCTGAAGGTTTTGAAACGTTGCAATTACCTCCTTCTGAAGGCAAATGTCTTAAGGTTGCAAAATGTAAGAATCAGAAAGGCATATCTGGAAAAAATCATCAAAAGCAGTTTTGATAGACCGTTACAGAGCTCGCCGATTTAAAAAAATATTACGTTATACTATGATCTTTGAGCCGTTCCCAGTTTCACCAGTAATCGTTTTTAGAGGATCATCTTCCACTAATAATAGTCTTGATGGTACGTTAGATATCAAATAATGATGAGCATGAGTTTAGCTTGTCAGAATATATATATATATATATATATATATATATATAAGATCAAATATTAATTTAATTTAAAATTTAAAATGTTTAGTTTATGAGCAAACCTAATATATATTATTGAACTCTTTTTTATTTTTTGTGAGATCTCATAGTCATAATATACTGTAATGATCAAAAGATTTTTGATAGATTTTAGTATGACTACGGGTGAAAATATTTTATCATAGTCTAACTTATTATCTTTAATAATATCATTTGGTCATCAGCCTTATTTTATAAGTCTTCAACTTTTTATATAATATAATATTTCTTTTAAATATTTATTTACAGTCGATGGGTATAATATTCTCATGCGTATCCACAAAGTTTTAAGCTTTATTGAAGTACATGAAATACATCTCAAAATTTATGAATTCTTTTAACTTGCAAAAGTCTATATATATAATACTCTCCTCGTAAGTCTGAAAATCAATATATTGAGTGTCATCTCCATTAATATGTTTCACATATCTTTCAGGAGGAAAATAAATTCTGTTAGATCTATGTAAAGTTGAAACTTGTATGTTAAGTGTTTGAATATATTCAAACTCTTCACGAGGTAGTTCACTCATCCATTTATACTCATTATAGTAAACTATAACTTGTCTTTTTAATATTTTTCAATGAAATGAAATTTTAGCTACCGAATACAACTCACCTCTTTCAATCTAAAAAAAAAACTAAGATTGATCAGGGAGTTAAACATCGATTTAATCTTAAAAAACTTGATTTTTTAGGTTATAGATCAAGCATAGTCTTTCAATTCTTAATGATATTAGAATATTCTTTAGACTTATCTCTTTTTATCTTATATATAAAGATATTTCCAACATGGCCTCCTTCTACATCATCGTACTCGGGTGAAGCATAGTATATTTTATGCTTCACATAGTATAGGAAGCTTTGAGATGTTTATTATTATTTTTTTTTTTGTTGTTGGGGCCAACCTAACCTACTGAAACCAACGCAACAGAGTCGAAATATATAACTGATGCTTCTGTGAGCACTTCTGCGTTCCAAGGAAGAATTAGAACCGTCGTCAGTGGTCTACCACAAAGGGTGTTCGAAAGCAACTCAAAAGTTTTTAGCCACAACATCCTTCAGCATTTAAGGCAACCACTTGCTGTGTGTGGTGGAGTGGGCAACACCGATCGAGTGGCGTATGGAGTGACGCCAAAGCCGTGGCACAATTTGGAGACCTACGAATGTGAAATCATAAATGGCCACTCCAAAAGTGTACGTCACGTTCTTTCAACCATTCATGTCAACAACAACAGCTTGGGTTTGACAAAGTTAAGACGGATGAGTGATTCAAATCACAATATGGGATGAATTATTTATAATTTTTTTTTGAGTACGGGAAATGTTTCAACTTGCAGCAGTCTTCTCTTGCGACTTGAAAGGCCATCATTTCGAATCGCATCGTCGTAGTAAATGCGTGTCTTATTAGAAAACCTCCCGCTGTGCCATTTGGTTATGGCGATCAAATAAATATATTAAATGCTTGGTGGTTGAAATTTATACATCAACTTCTCTCCCGATCATACCGAAGAATGGTAAGTCTGACCTATGGTTACGAAGAATTGGACTACTACTAATCTAATGTCTGGTAATTTACAAAAAAACAGAGAGATCGATTGGGACATCATAAAATAAATTATCTCTAAGTCCTGATAATAATAATGCTTTACCTTAAGTCAAATTTAAACTTGAGGATTCGAAATGTTGTCTAACAAATTAAAATTTTTAATTATTTGGTAACAAGATTTGTGAATAGGATACTACTATTCACAAATCTTGATATCACTTAGCATTGAAAAAAAAAAAAGAATCGGAGATCTTAATTAGCAATTGCTCAAGTTTTACATTTTAAAATGATATCATGTGTCGAAGAAATTATTATTATTTATGTAAAAGATAAATAATGGAGAAGAAAATTAAGTGTGAAAACATATGTTTTATGCACAATAAAACTAGCAGATCAAGCATTAACCACATGTCATGAATTGATTGATTGGATGCAAGACTAAACAACATCCGGTCGAAATCTTCTACTACTGTTAGATGGCAAAGGAAAACATCAAGTCATTGTTCTTTGTGTGTTTCTTGATCATCAATCTCTCCATTTAGCAAAAAGAATCACGAGGAAAAGAGCCTTTGGTTTTGATCATTCATCTAATGGAAGAGGAAGAAACTTTTCTTTTACTCCAATCTCTGACGTTAGGCAACAAATCTTGCACATCATTATACGTCGTATCATGTCAAAAGCTCCTAACAGGTTTGTCATATTTACACATAAAGAGTAAACTATGGTTAAGACCGAAGTGAAGTAAAACAAGAGAATGAGAGTTTGTCTGACAACATCTTCTTCGATGCTAAGGCTAAATTATGTTAGAAGAGAAATAAAGTAAGTTAAAGAGAGAATATGTTTGAGATAGGAAACAAGTGCATAATAGTATTTGCTGGCCTATCAGCATCCTAACCCAAAGTGTCTCTTCATTGTTGAGGAGAATCAGCCATCCCTCTCTCTCTCTCTCTCTCTCTCTCTCTCTCTCTCTAGAGGAGAAGTATTATTTTTCATCCAATTAAATTTATCTTTCATTTTATTCCTTTTTATTTTTATGATTTTTTTAAAAAATTATAGTTGTTTTTGTTCTTTTTAATATCTTTGTTTGATACTCTAGTTGTCGTGATTCAAATATGATGAGTTAGTTGATCAATCAATTTCGTTTGAACTAAATTATTAATCAAAATATTTATGTTGAAGTTGATAATTTTTATAAGTATATCAAATATCACGATCTGAGCTTGATGAGCTAATTGGCTAATCAACTTCACTTCGCCTAAACTATTGATCAAAATATTTATACTAAAATTAATAATAATACACTTATCATGTTCTTATGAGTCAATTTTAATATTGCTCATTTTCGATATAAGACTAAACGAGATGATGGATAGACATAATATTAAGAATTGAACTTACGAGTACAATCTTTGCATCTTGAGACAACAACCTCTTTAATCAACCCAAAACCTTGCTATGGGCATTGTATATTAACATAATTTGATGTTCCTTTTCTAATCTTTTGAAGGTATTTAATCGATCATTGTCCCTCACTCACCATGAGAGACTAATAAATTTTGGATTTATCTCGTACATTACTGCTAGGATGAAAAAAGATGTTAAATTTATATTTATTGATAGCTAAATTGGTTAACATTTCGTAATGATCAAGAATACTCTTAAGAGACTGGCAGGAACTCGTGGCTCCCCTAAAAGCCACCGGTAGGCCATCTACAAATATAAAAATTTATATTTTTGCTATGAGATTTAGAAATAGTATAAGCGAACTCATTAGAGATGATGATGTTGTCATGTATGTTCTTATCAGGAACAAAAGTTGATTGAGTTTAATCAAATTAACTGATTTAGAAGAGGTTATAAAATTTTATAAATTATGGTGCGAAGGACAATGGGTCTAAACGCCTACACCTTTTTAGTGATAAAGGTCAATTTCCCAAGAGTCTGAAATATTATCATATTATTAGAATGATATAAAAGCCTTAACGAGTGCTTAATTGTATCCCAAAAGGTCAAGTCTGATATTGACTTTAGTCACTTATCATACCAATTAACAAAGCAATTAGAATTGTTTTTCTAATTGTTAATGCCTCTTATTATCCAATTATGAAGTGAATCCAATTTTATCTTTAATGATATAAGATTATTTTCATTCTTAAGAATATAAGACTATTTTAATTTTAATGACATAAGACTATTTACTAACTCTGTTAATCTTTTGTCTTATATACATAAATATTTCTAACACTCACCACAAGCATTTGTCTCGAGTGAAGACTGCCACATCTAAACGACGATAAAACCCAATAGCGGTTTACGAAACGCATTTTTACTGGTTTTACGATCGGTAAACCAATTAACTCAAAACTCACCAGCTCTCATTGGATAATTTCCAACACCAAGAACGACCATTGTTATTATAATCTCATCATTACTCCACGGGGGATCATAAACAATGTTTTATTATGGTTAAATCAAATACACGTTGAGTGCTTAGTTTGGTGAACTCTCCCCCTCTCACGTGCTTACCATCGCATCCACAGTGGAGACATTATTACGTAACACTTATCCTCCATAACAAAAATATTGCATGTCACGTATCACAGGAATCCCATGACACGATACTTCTTCTCCCCCACCCCCCTTCCGCGATACGGTCCACAATGATCCTCTCCGCCAGCAGAAACAGGCAACCCACTCGCGCACCACCTCGCGGGACCTCTCACTCCCGATGGGCCCCACGCCAGAGGGATATGGTATTCTTTACCCTCTGTGTCGAGAGGTTTTGGTGGGTGGTCGAGCAGCAGGAGGTAGGAAGATACAGACAAGAGGTAGTAGAGGCACCTTCCATTCAAATCACGTTCCAAAGTTTTCCGCCCTTCAACCACCTCTCTTCCTCTTCCCTCAGCTAGAAGCTCTCCTCCCCTTCCCCTTCTCTCTCTCTCTCTCTCTCTCTCTCTCTCTCCCCCTTTCCTTCGCTAAGGTAAAGATGCCTATCATCCCACAGTTAATGCTTCTGAGCTCTTCCTGTGCACCGTTACATTGACGTGCCGTGCATACGAGGGGCAATAAAAGAGGCATCATCGTGGCCATCCACTGGTACAATAGGGGGTGGGGTTCGTGTATGCATTGCCGGGAACAGAAGCCGGCTTGTGGCAGTTCCTCAGTTGAGAACAATCCCCAGCCATGGGATATCCGACGACGATCGGGAAGTATCATCTGAAGCGCACCATCGGCGAGGGGACCTTCGCCAAGGTCAAGCTGGGCGTCGACAGGGAGACCAACGCCAACGTCGCCGTTAAGATCATCGACAAGGCGATGGTGGTGCAGAACAAGCTTATGTATCAGGTACTGCTTCTCTCTGTCCATCTCGATCCGTTTTCTTCTTCTTCTTCTTCTTCTTCTTCGGCATCTTGCGTTCTCATCGTGATTCGTCTGCGCGTCGCATCAGGTGAAGAGAGAGATCAGCGCAATGAAGCTTCTGAATCACCCCAACATTGTTAAGATATACGAGGTCGAGGGAACACAGGAATCGGTTTTGCAAAGCTTCTCAATTAATTATTTCCGTTGAATTCAGGGGGGGAATTGTTGTGCAGGTGATCGCGACGAAGACCAAGATTTATCTGGTGATGGAGTACGTCGCAGGAGGCCAACTCTCCGACAAGCTGGTAAACCAAAACCTTGATGAACCGTGGTTTTGCACGGGTCACTGGACTCGGTATCATTTGCCTTCTTTGGGTTCTCGGCAGGAGTATCTCAAGAAGTTGGATGAGAGAGAGGCCAGGAAGTACTTCCAGCAGTTGATCGATGCTGTGGATTACTGCCACAGTAGAGGAGTCTACCATAGGGATCTCAAGGTCATGATCCAGCTAGCTTCACCCTCTGCTTACAAATCTTGTATCGTATTATTCCTTGTGCAAGGATGACATCGGATTCCTTCTTGTTGCTGCTGTTCTGCAACAGCCAGAGAACCTGCTGTTGGATAGCAAGGGGAATTTAAAGGTATCAGATTTCGGGCTGAGTGTGCTGAGAAAGGTAAGGTTTGTTTGCATGAAACTTCTTGGCCGATTTGGATTCAAATGTTCCATCTGTTCATGTTGGCTTGGTTACTGCAGCCTGGAGACCTACTCTCGACTGCTTGTGGGTCACCGAGCTACGTGGCTCCTGAGGTATGCACAGCACTGGTTGATCTTTCAGTTTCAATCTACAGCTGAAAGCAATAGTATCATCAGCCTATGTTTAGGCTTTTGCCATGGCCTGTGGAAGACAAACTGCGAATGTTTCGATATCGCTTAATTAACCCACAGGTGATCATCCACAAGAGCTACGACGGCGCCGCCGCTGACGTCTGGTCTTGTGGTGTCATCATCTTTGAACTACTCGCTGGCTATTTGCCCTTCGAAGATCGCAGTCTCATGAACCTGTACAGAAAGGTATCATCATCATCATCATCATCATCATCTCAAGTTCATCCTTTCAGATTTGTTTTTTTTCTTTCTTGTGCTGCTGCTACTTGTTTCAAACCAGATATCCAGAGCAGAATACACTTCTCCAGATTGGTTCAGCGATTCACAGAAGAAGCTCATTTCCAGAATATTAGATCCATCACCGTTAAAGGTAGTGTGTCTCAGACCCCCCTGTAACATGATGATGCATGTCCATTTGTTTAATTAAGCAAGAAGCTGGAGCTCTCTGCTTCTTCCTGCAGCGGGCTACGCTATCGGAGATCATTGGGCACGAGTGGTTTCGGTTGGATTGCAGACCTTGCTTGGGACATGACAACGATGAGAACGATTCAGTTCACAGCTCGGGTGTAGGAAATCGATACGAGCTCATGGTTTTACTTCTTTCTTCTTTCGTGTATGAAGGTTTTGCCAACTCACTCGACGAGCCTGAACTTGCCGCAGGAGGCAACTCAGGAGGTCGGAGGGAAGCCTTGGAGATGCATCAACGCCTTCCAACTCATAGCCATGTCGAACGATCTTGATCTGTCTGGCCTTTTCCAGGAGCAGGTGTTTACCTTCTTCCTCCTTGTTTCTTCCTCTGCTATCAGACTCTACTAAACATATGGGTAGAGATTGCAGAAAACAAAGCTCGGATCAGAGCACCCTATCGACGAAACGTTCGCGAAAATTGAGGTCGCCGCCAAGGACGTCAAGCTCTCTGTCAAAAGGATAAACAAGTCCAGGGTACTTACTAATCACCTATGTCCATTGATCTGCAACTCTCCATTTTGGTCAAGGTATGAACTCTGTTTCTGCATCAGGTGAGACTTCATGACAGCAGAAGAATAACAAGAAGCAGATCACACTGCACCTTATCAGCAGAGGTACCATAAAAAATATTCACAATCTACCTCGACCAAGCCTTTCTTGCTTACTCTCACCAATGATACCTGGAAAGTTCAGGTGGTGGAGGTTACACCCAGCCATTGTGTTGTTGAGGTATCCAAATCTGCAGGGGATTTAGGAACATACAAGGAGGTAATGGAATCTTACTTTGGCTTTAGGTAGTTTCCAACCTGAGAACTGCTTATACTGATCTCCTTGTGAGGAACAGTTCTGCCAAAGCCTGTTAAGTTTGCTCAAGGACAACTCTGGTGGTTCATCACAAGAAGAGACATTGGTAGATGGTGGAGATGATGACAGCGATCCTACAGTGAGTATGGATCCATGTTTTCCCATGTCTGAAGTACAAGTTTGGCTTTCTGAGCTCCACCACTGTCATCTATGCATGCAGCTACCTGATGTGACAACAAAAGTGGTGCAAAGCTTCTGTGGCATTTCTCTAGTCCCTGGAAGCTGATCAAAGAAACATGCTACTTACAGGGTGAAGTGAAGAGAACAAAGACAGAAGAAGAGGAGCTATCTCATAATTTCCATGGTAGCCTTTCCATTCTTCTTGGGGACAAACAGTAGCCTTTCAAGAGGCTAATCATATATATATTTTTTTGGCATCCTACAGTAGTCATGTAATGCTGGTGTAATAAGTCAATACATGTAATTGTTACTGTCGATGTGCAGTGTGACAATTCATAAAGTAATACTAGATTTGTAAGGAGCTGGAATTATATATTGTTTCCTATTATCAGTATGTGTTTGTCATCAAGCACATATTTTGGATTTGCTATGCAGTGTATGCCAAATTACATGATAGTGGAAATTACAAATCAAAGACCAATTGGAATTGGTTTTTCAAAATAATAAACAAAATCGCTGGTTATCGGAAAGATGAAGATGAGGTGTAACCATAATCAACTTACTCTTAGCCAAGTAAATTAGGTTGATGCATTAATATTAATTATGAACCAACCAACAAACTCTTATTAGTACCAGATAATAAGCTTCGCAGAGGGAAGGCAATAACTAAGAGAGCCACCTTTGGCTTATCAATCACATATAAACACACAGTACAGGCAGAAAACATGGTATCTACTGCAATGCTTGCATCATGATGGATCGATGAGAAAGCTGCTGCTCATAGAGGGACTTAAAGATTTGATACTTTGCGTCATGATACTTCTTCACCTTTGCATCTTTAGATGGATGTATAACCTGCAAAAAAGCCAGCATAGATAGTGTTTGAAGATGCTTCAAATATTGAGACAAGCACAAAGGGATGAGCACATCAGAACTTGCCTGTTCTGCTATAATGCTTCACATATCAGAACCGAAGTTTCAGAAATATACAATTATCGAGCTAGAAACTCATCCATTGACGACTAATTGTAATCATTCGGTTTTGAAGAACTCATTGATGCTCCAACTTATTTGATTGGCAAATGAAATATTTATGCAAGAAGAAAAAGATCATGAATCGATAATCTACCTGTCCAGCTGCATTTAGTGCTCTCATCGCCTCATGGAGACCAGAGTACTTCTGGGCAGCAACAGCACCTAGGATAGCAGCACCCAAAAGCACAGTCTCGCTTTCTCTTGGAAGAATGATACGACATCCTGCCAAGCCAATTACATGATTACAAATGGTGTGGTTGTATATATACATATCCAAATGTGACATTAGACTTTGACAAATCCAGATGTACTTTTATTTTTTGTGAAAAAGAACACACTGCGGTGGTTGTACACACGCTGAATGTCAAATGGGAAGAAAACTTGCCTACAATGTCTGCATGTTCTTGAACATAAAGTGGGTTTTTGGAAAGTCCACCGCATGCAAGAAGTGTATCAATCTGCAATTACAGAAAAGATCCAAGTCATTATATGCTTCTCATACAGATCTTGGTTTTAAACTGCATATGTCCCAACATGAAAGTGCACTGCACCATAATCCCGTCATTATCAGGTTTAGGGGGGACCAATATACGCTGACATACCCCTAAAAGCAGTGAGGCACACAGAGCAACAACGGGTGCATCCTAGTCACCCAGGCTGGTTTACATTGCATATGACAACTCCCGACATGGTAGACATGACCTAATATAACCTGAGTTGTTTGCCTAAAGCATCCATATAGGTGGAGATATTCTACTCTCTTTTTTTCTATAATAGCATTAACATGTTAGGTGGTATTTTTGGCAGAGTGCTGCTACAGTTACTCAGGAAGTTTAGCAAGTTGTCTTATGCATCAGCTTTTTGAGAGGTAAATGATCTAAAAAAGCTAATGCACCAAACCAATTTTTGGGGACCCAGGGCATTTTCCTTATTGGTGCCAAGGACTAGACCACAACACAAAGTATACAGAAGTCTCAGTTAGCTGATATATTACAGCCAAAAAAATGGCACTGGCCAATAAGAATACACTGTTTGCTTTAATTTGCCCAGTTTTCCCACCTTGGCCACAAAGCAATACCTTGGTTCATCTCACTCTTATTACTGATCACCGAGTTCGCTGAGGTATACAAACTAACTAGAGTGTTAACAAGCATGGAAAGGCCAATTGCTGTCAAACCAGCGACAAAAATATCCAAAAGCTACCACAAGTTCACTCGATGACATAAAACATTATATGATATGCAACTGAAGCTAAGGTAACTGATTCCAATACTAAGGATAGTGACCTAATTGCCTAACATAATCTCCATTTGGCGGAGTACAGTCTCAAGTTGAACTTGTTATGCATAATAATTACCATATAAAATGACTCACAGTGTGACAAAGGCTTCCAGTGGGGCATTGAGGTAACTCTAGCCTGTGCTGCATCAAACTAATAACTACTAAAATAAAAGATATAACTTTTCTTCAAGTGTGGCATGAAGGATAAAGAGACATTTGATGTCTTCAAATGTTTTTTGAAACAAAGAAAATATAGTCTTCTTATGCAGACGTATAATCATGTTGCATGACATATTATTATTCTCTACATCATGCTTTGAACAAACAACACCTAGAGAAGGATAAGCATATTTCAATATGTACTATCCACCAAGCCACTAGAAAGAAGTTTGATGAGTTACCTTGTGCCCATGAGAATTGCAGTGCTCCACAATGTGACGGGTGCCATACGCTATGCCCTGGATTGTTGCAAGGTATAGAAGTGCCAATTGCTTTTCACTTGTCTCAAGGGTTAAGCCACAAACCATTCCTTTGGAATTTGGGTCAGCAACTGGCGACCTAATCAATACCATTCAAGCTTGCATTCAGGTACAACGAGGTGGTTTAACAGGATAAATACATATCAGAAGTTTTTAAAATAAAAAAAATCATATATAATGGAATGCATGTGTGGTCAAACAGGCCGTCTATATCAAGAATGTAAAACTAGATACTATAGCGCACAGGGCCCTTGCCATTGCTAAGTTAGGGGAAGGGCAATATATATTTAGGCAAAGATTTTTTTTCCAACTAAATCATATAGTTCAAAGGGCACCTGCCATTGCTAAGTTGGTGGTGGTGCAAGGAAGTTCAAAAGGTAATTTTTACTAAAAGGATCATGTTTTAAAGATTGACAAAATTATAAAAATAAGAAGGAATTTAAAGGATATAATGAATCTAAAAAAAATACTAAAAAAGTAATTAGTATGACAAGATATAAAGCTTATGATAATTTGTAAAATAAATTAAGTACTAAAGATGGTGAAAAAGCTATATATCGAATTGCTAAAGCTAAAGAAAGAAAGTATAAGGATTTAGGTAACATTAGATACATTAAAGACGAAGATCAAAGAAAAATTGTTAATGATAATGAAATTAAGGAAACACGACAAAATTATTTTTATAAATTATTTATTGAATATTTCATACAGTACTTAGATTTAATAATAAATAATAATAGTAAAATTAATAATCATAGATTTGTTTGTAAAATTAAAGCTAGTGAAGTACAAGATGCACCAAAGAAGATGAAAATAGCTAGAAGTGTGAGACATGATGGTATTCCTATTAAGGTCTAAAAACACTTAGGGGACGAGAGAGTAGCTAGGTTAACTAGCTTATTTAATAAAATCATGAGACTCAGAAGATGACTAATGAATGAAGAAAGAGTCTTTTAGTGTAAATTTACAAGAATAAAGGTAATATATAAAATTATTCAAATTATAGAAAAATTAATATCATGAGCCACAATATAAAACTTTAGAAAAGAGTTAGCGAAAGTAGAATAAGGCTTGGAATAGATATCTCTAAAAATCAATTTGATTTTATGCTTGGAAGATTAATCATAGTTGCTATTTATTTATTAAGACAAATAATAAAAAGGTATAGGGAGAAAAAAAATTATATATGATTTTTATTGACTTAGAGAAAGCCTATAATAGGATTCCTAAAGATTTAATATGGTGGATTTTAGAAAAAAAAGGTGCATCCACTAATTATATTAATGTTAATAAAGATATGTATGATAATGTAGCTATTAGCGTTAAAACTATAGAGAGTGTGTCTAGTGAGTTTCCTATTATAATAGGATTACATCAAAGATCTGCATTAACTCTCTACCTTTTCATATTGATAATGGATGAACTTACTAGTCCTTTACATGATAGACCTCCCTCGTATATGTTATTTGTTGATGATATTATCTTAGTTGATAAGAACCTAAGTGAAATTAATTATAAACTTGAGTTACAGAGGCAATCCTTAGAAACAAAATGTTTTAAATTAAGTAGGACTAAAACTGAATATATGAGATGTAATTTTAGTATTTAAAGGAATTGACAGAAGAATATAGTTAAATTGGATGGACAAGAAGTTTTTTTAAGTAAAAGCTTTAGATATCTTGAATCAATTATTCAATAAAATAGATAGATCGATAAAGATATTATTTATAGAGTATAAATAGAATGGTTAAAAACTTATGATAACGAGGACATCAAGGGTCTTGTGTGATCATTGAATGCCTTTAAGGCTAAAAGAAAAATTTTACGAGACCAACAATATTTTATTGATCTGAGCATTGGATGGTTAAAAAACAACATATACAAAAAGTTTATATTGTCAAGATGAGAAGATTGAGATGAATATATGAAGTTACTAGGAATGATAAGTCAAGAAATACTTTTATTCATGTATCGCTTCAATAGAGGATAAAAAAAAAAATCGTTCAAGATGGTATAGACATGTGCATAGAAAACTTCTAGATGCAATAGTTAGAAGAGATAAAATGATTAATATTAGTGATACGAGGAGTAAAGGAAGACATAAAAAGACCTTAATAGAAACTATAAATAAAGATCTAAGGACTCTAAACTTAACTAAACAAAGAGTTGGTACTTACGGTTTTATTATTGTTATTGTTGTTGTATTTATTCATTCCTTCCACTCTTAGTGTCTCGGTGTCATTCCTGCCTTGATTCTTACGGATGAGGCCAATAGGTGTGTTGTCTCACTCAAAGTTTATGGAAAGAAGACAATAATAGACTATGAAAGTGATCATGGATTTAATAGTAAATTCAAGAACACATGGTCACGAAGCTTTCTTATAAGATCCAAGGACATCGCCACAAAAGCAACTAGATATATTTTCAAAATCCTTCTTACATAAAAAACCAGATATAAGCAAAGTTTGTCACCTTGTGAATCATTAGATAAACATCAAGTTTAAGTGGTTCTCATACAAATAATTTGTTGATGCTTAATAATTAATATCATTAACAAATTCTACAAATCAATAGTTGTGCAACAATTTGCCAGTGTAATATGAACAATGGATCGGTGGGCTGCGTGCATTCAGAAATGAGGTACTCCATTTTGCAGACATAAACAATCACCTGTCTGGTGTCTTGCAGAAATACAAGGAAACAATTACAATCAAAGAGGAAAACTAAGTCTCTCTAGGTTCTTTTTCTAGCTAAAAAACAAGAAACTGTCTTATTGCAGTTAAAAGGCAATGCACTTTCATGTATTCAATATATAGAAAAAAATGAAGGTACCTTTTTTTTCAATGAGTAAATTGTATGGAGATAGAGGTACCTACAAATGTAGTATATTCCTTAAAATTATTCTACCTGTTACCATGGAAATCAGGAAGAACATGCATGTCTTCTGTCAGGGCAGACACAAACAGAACCTTTCTTTCTTGCATCATGGACTCCAAAATCTTGTTCAACAATTCATATATGGAAATACCTAGTCAATTTGCAGAAACTAATGTCAACCTCAATCTTCTTAAAGTGCCTCATATGCTAAACACTACAATAAATGTGTCTATGAATTGTTCTGTATATTCTCATAACAGTGGTTTGTCAGACATTATAATGAAACAGCTTTTAAGGTATCAAATATATAAATTTACTTTGGGAAGCAGCACGGTCGGCAAGAAGAGGAGCAGCAACATGGTTCTCAATTATGTGATCTAGAAGGGCACCTGTTGCACTTTGACCTCCTTCTGTAAGCCAGTACTCAGGCACCATTGCTGAAATATGAAAGCAAAACCATCAGGACCAATATTAGTTACGAAGTGAATAGATGGAGAACTCCCATATATGAACTAACAAAAGAAAATTAGCTTACAAGAAAAAGCACAATATAAATGCACAAGAGGTATTCAAGAGCAAAAGTGGATATCGTGACAAAGATGTACCAGACCAAAATGGTCCCCATACACCTGGGATAAACAACTTGTTTCTGGAAACAGCCATGTGGCAAGTTGATGTTCCACAAACTAAGACCATTCGGTGGCATATTGCTTCCTCAGTAGCAACTGAAATAGAAAGATCTTCAACGTAAAGCTCATGTACACTTGACAACTCCAAAAGTATTTAAATTTGCTTCTGTATATTATCGCGCACAATCAAGTAAAACTGGTATTTACTCAGACCATCATCTTTAGACTCTGTTTCAGGCAAACTCTCCATGGTTCCAACACCACCAGCATGAGCATCAATAAGTGCTGTTCCAACAGGAGTACCAACCAATAGGCCTAGCTCCTAACACATAAAAATGATCTAAGAAATATTTGGGAAAAAAGTGGGCAACAAACTCCAAAACCAAATCATGTTACAGAAAGCAAAACATAATTGATTTTTTAAAAAAATCTGTTTGCTGAATCAGTTGACCTCAAAATTTCCTTGCCTTTGCGGCAGCAGGTGTCAGACCAGAACCCAAAGGATGACCAGGAAATGCAACACTTCGACCTGCATCACAGTTAAGCAAGAAATTTAATACAATATATTAGGCAACTATTGAAAAGTATAAGAACAAGTTAGTGTGAAATAATTGCAGATTTCATATTCTAGTGTTCATCACATAGTACTTCTTAGTTCGACTCCTTGGCACAATAGCAGTGTCTACGTAACTGATAAATAGATATGAAGCTATAGATACATATTCGAGCAATCTAACAACAACAAGTAGCTTAGTCAACCTGCTTTTTTCTGTATGCATTTGCTATTACTTTCCTAGCATCTAACACAATCTCTTTTTTACTTCTATTCATAAATCATGTGAGCATTGTCAGCAACGTTAAAAATTGTCGAGACCAACCCTTCAATCATGAGAAACATAATCATCAACAGAAATCAAGTTATTTTAGGTACCTTACCGATTTTTGCATGATTCCCCTCAACAAGATCCCCCAAGCCAATTTCCTCCCAGAAAACATCATCCCATCCACATGCTTCCATACTATGTGCATCTTTCTCCCTAAATGCTTCCATGTGTGCATGGCCAAGGTAAGTCCACTTGCAGACAGTCGTACATAAACTCCGAGTGTCATCTCCTGTTGCTCTAATATCCCAACACAAGGACAAAACATAGTTAGTTAAAAATAATAATAATAATATATTAATATATAAATAAAAGCATTGTCCAACAAACTCAAATTGCATCAAAAGCATATAGAGAATATTTGAGTCACCTGAATGATAACCAATCACTTAAATCCATCCATCTGAATATCAAGGACCAAGATTCTTTCAAGTTCTCTTTTACCCACAACAGCTGCACGTGTACATTATTGGGTAAATGTGTTAGTTTGATTCTTGACCAATATTACATGAATACAAACAAGGGAATGTGTTGACAAAGAAGAATACAACATAGCCTTATGAATGAGTGAAACAAATAAAGAGTAGTTAGCAATCTCCTATTTTCCACAATCCTTTTGACTACTAAAAAATGCAAAAAAGGTTCCAGAGATTACACGTCTCAGTAAAATACTACATGCATTTTGTCAAAATCATATTGTGACGTTTGCAAGAAAAACAATTTTTATTACCTAATAGCAACCAAATTTTCGTCAGCATTCAAATTCTCATTATCCCAGAACTTGTTAGAGCGAATTAACAACAAATTATCCTGACTAGTAGTGCAGAAAGACAGGTAAACTGAGAGGTTCTATCAAAACAAAAAGTCTGCAAAGATAATGGTCTACCTTGTCCCAGCATTATGGTTGAGATAATAGTCGACCAAGATTCGATAATACTTGATAGATTACAATAGACCTCGGGTCAACCATTGGTGCTAGGACCTTATTCTTATCAAATGCAACTTTGAGCATGATGAACTGATGATAACAACTATGAGCTCGTTCAGCCTGATGAAGAGATATATATAATAAGTTGGACATCTGTAGCCCATCTAATAAGGACCATTTACTGCAGTTCTATCAGACATCTAATTCTTGCAAATTGACATGCTATAGAGACACTCTTATTTGTCAAATGAATGCATAATATTCAGTATATAACCATGTGCATGTGACACACTCTAAAGTATAAATAGAAAAGTGTGTGAGGCAATTTTTGTGAATCTGAACTAGCTACTATGTCAGCAAAACGAGCAAATTCATTGCCATGGACATTTAACTCGGGAATTTTAAAAACATAAAACAAAGTAATGCTGCCTGTTAAAAACACATGACGATAGTAAATTGTGATTATCTATAACAATCTTCCTTCATGCACTTATCTGAACCTTGGAGGCCCCAAATGTCTACACACTCACCAACTCACTGCTGAGGTTAATGATTTAAAATGTAAAAGAATTGCCTGGACTTTGAAATGCTAGTAGCATTGTGCCAATAACAAAGTGTTACATCAAAAGGGCCACAAAGCAGCAGGGAGTCTGATAACAAAGTCAGCCTTTTCATTCCCAATGTATGCTGCTGCAGCTCATATGCTCATCCCGGACATTTTGATTACCTTTGGCGCCTGCATCTCAGGTGACAAAGAGCCACCACAATACTGCAATACAGGTGAGTTGTTGGCATTAATTCGCTCGGCCTGATTTACAGCCCTGTGATCCATCCACACTATGATATTTCTTCTTGCATCACCAGTCCATGAAACTGAAACAGGAGATCCATCTGAATCAACAGCAACTGCAAAAGCATCCAAAAACAGATTACAAATAAGTGACATATTGCTTATATTACAGGTAACATAAATACTTTTGATGACTTTTGGCAATGAGAAAACAAACCAAGAGAGCAAGTTGCTGCAAATCCTAGACCAACTACTTCTTCAGGGACAACACTGGCCAGAGAGCATGCTGCTTTCACTGCCGTACACACCGCATGCCAGATATCGGTTGACGATTGCTAATTAAAGAAATGTATTGGATTTAGTAATAATCATGACATCTCCCAAAAGAAAATGCAGAACATTTAAGTTTGCAACCTCAATGCAATCCTTTTCCTTCCAGATTTGTATTGGGCTGCTAGCTGAGCCAATCAGCCTACCTTGCTCATCGAAAAGACCTAAACCAAATACAGATACATGAGAAAGAGAGAAGCAATACATGATTCCAATTCAATGAATGGGGTGCAAAACAAGCAGCAAAACCACACTAAAGCGGATGAGTGACACTACGAAAGCACATAGGGTTCCAATCAAATGACTGGAAAAGAAGATTTATACTTTGTATCAATAAGACCATCAAAACCTTTGAAAATTCCAAATGTTTGGAATGATGCAAAGGGCGAAAGAATGCAATAATTGAGACATGAAGACAGCAACACATGGATCGAAAAGGTTCGATGCATACAACAACATGCGAGATGAGACAAGATTAAAGTACCTGCCCGGGCGCTGCTGGTGCCGACGTCGACGCCGAGGAAGACGGTGCGACGGGCAGCGGAGGAGGACTCGCTGGTATTAGAGGACATATCGATGGAGGCGGAGCTCGGGACGAGAGGCGACGTCTCGGATAGCGAAGACGACGACCACTTCCCCGCCGTAGGCATCGCCTTCACCCCCTTCTTTCGCTTCCCCCCCTAACCCCGATCCAGAGAGGGAAAATTAAGATTACGTTACCCTTAATGCCCGCGTCCTATTGGCTATTAGCGTTGATGAACTTTCGGATTAGCGTGTAAGCGTCAAGGTTCAATTTTATTCTTGCTAAAATTAAAATCACACCGTTATGCTCACCTGACGTGTCATAGGACGAATCGGTGGAACCCCACTTCGTCCAGCCAATAGTCGCTGTCCTCGTGGACAGAACAATTTGTGAAGACGTAAATGAACATTTCACTGTGGACGTAGGTACGAGAATAATACTTAGGTGGAATATATTATTTTCTCTTTTTGTAAAATTATATATATATATATATCCTTCCAAAATAAGTGATTTTTTCATTTATTCCTCTAAATTTAAGTGATATATAAAATTAAACACCTTAATGAATGATCAAATATTAGTATATAATCCCTCACAAAAGTTTAAGCATTCGAAATCTAATTCAATATATTTTTACATCTTAAACATTAGGATAATAATATATCAGATTTACTTATCAAAGTTAAGAGTTTAAAATCTCATCGAATATATTTTTAAAGATGCTGACTAACTTAGTAAAGATTTTGATAAACGATACTTCGAACTTGAAAATGAACATGAAGAAATTAATGATACTTTTTTATCTTTGAGTTGTTCTGTCGGATGGATCGCTAAAGATTTTTGGTCTTGACCAAGACCTGATGAAAGAAATTGGATCACTTCTTTTAGATTCGTTGAGAATGACTCTGATCTAATTAATGACCTATTAGAAGTAGAAGTAGTTCTGATGGGATCCTCATGGACATAAAAAATTACAATTAGTTTTGATAATTTATGCTCAAATCCCACATTTGTCATTTATCCTTTACAAAAAAATAAAAAATAAATCTAATTTTTTATTAAAAAAATAATTATTTTAAAAATATTTAATATATTTATGTATTAATATATTTTTAAAAAGTGAAACTAATTAATAGTAATTGTAATTAATTATAGTTGATTAATTTATGTGACCAAGAATCGCTAGACCATTACCATCCTCCTCGTCGACAACATCGCTATCTCATCCCTCCCTGCTGATAAGACCAAGACTGCAATCTCCACCCACGTCCTCCTCGACTACTATAACCCCTACGTCTTCGACAAAAATCTCAACAAGTTAGTCCTCCTCTCCACCCTCGTTGACAACTTCATGAACTTCATCTAACTCCCCAGCAAGAGAGGGAGGAGGTGGCAGAGAAAAAGGATAAGGTGAATTGGGACAACAAGATGGATGTGGAGGTGGGAGGAGGAGGTGAAGGTGAAGTGAAAGGAGAAAACCTAGAGAAAGAGTGAGAGTGAGAAGGAAGAAGCCAACTAGGAAAGGGAGGAGACGATGGAGATAGAGTTGGAGGAGGTGGATGCTAATTTGGAAATACGGATAGTAAGTGAATTTGAAAAAAAAAAGACTTAACAAGAATAAATTAAATACTTAAGATTTTTATTGAATTGGTTTAATTCAATTGGCTCAATCCAAATAACCTTATTGAACATCAATTATTTTTTCTTATTTATAAATACTATTTTGGTCATGAAAAAGGGTGCCATTTGGTAAAACCTCATTATTGAGATTTTTTAAAGTAAACTATATATATATAATGTTATGTAAAGTTTCATTAAAAAATCTTCAAGTTTTTATGTTTTCATCAAGTACATTTCTTTTTGGTATATTTATTTTAAAAAAAAAAAGATATTATCTTTAGCCTCTATCAATATGTTCGTCTTGAGCTCTCGGTGTCGCTTATCGCATTCGTTTTATGTCCGTTGCATCCACCATGTCATATAGTTAACTGTAACTACACATGAGTAATATCCGATCACATATTTAATACAAGAATATTTTTATAAAAAACAATCATCAAAAATAAATATAATAATAAACATATTAGTGGGTTGAAATTGCCGTGGATCTGTAGATTAAAATAGTTCGATTCAAGGGCATTTAAGGATTTTGGATTTAACTACATGCTAATAATGTAGTGCGATCAATAGCGGTGAACGGTTGAGATTAAAACTTTAAAACTTAAATGGACCGTGATAAGAACCTTTTGTACATTTGTATTATTTGTAGGGCTTTTAATGTAATGTAAAATCGAGTTTGCCGGGGCCACTTCCCGTCTCCCGCCCGCGACGAGCACGGTTCTTTCTTCTTCTCTACGCGTCCTCCTTCCGCCGCCACGGTCGCCCCCCGATCTTTCTCTCTCGATCCTAGTGAGAGGGCAACCGGAGCGATTCAATCCTTCGCCTCGCTCTCTCGCCCTCCGTCTCTTCACTCAACGATGGAGTATAGAAGAATCACAGATCAGGTAACCACCGAATGATTCTCTTATCGAATTTAGTACGTTTAATCTGATTGAAACCCTGCGATTCCGGAATTCCCTCTGGAGAGCTTCTCGATTCACCCTTTGCCTCTGTTGGTTGGATTACTTCTGTTTGCCCTTTTCTGGAAGTTCTTTATATCAATCCTTACGCTTTAACTAGAGCCATAATTAATGTTCCGCATTTATTTGTAGAGAAGCAAAATGTTAGTTTGGTTTGTGCGTTGGTTCGCTCGTCGTTGCTTTGTGTGGCCGCTCTTTGGCGAAATCTTGATCCAACCTTTTTACATAGGTTCAAAATTCTGTATTCTTCGAATGTTTCTTATTCCATCTTGAAATTTGTGTGTGAGCGTATTTAATTCATTATTTCTTATTTTCCTTTAACACATTTTGAGATATGCATATGATAGTGAATATATTAACGATCAACTATCATTCGATAATTAAGCGGTGGTGGTGTCATAGAAGTAAAAGGAAAAGGTCCACTCTTCATCTATCTACCCCTGGAACAACATTATAGGGTAGGTCGTTCGGAACTGTCTCCTCCCAATTGCCCACATGGACAAAACGTTAAAATGGCATGTTAGGACAATTACGGCATGTCCCTTCTGGAACCAAGTATATAAGCTAACTTCTGACATTACGTCAGAAGTTAGCTTATATTGAGCGTCGGAGGGACTAAGTCGAAAAATTTCTTATGACATCGGTCTTGGTGTAGGTACCACGTCGGAGCCACCTAGAAGCCACCTCGGTAACTACTTCGAATGCTCCTGCATCTTTGGGTTTGGACCACGATGGGTTAACTCAGACACCGATAATGATTTCCCCTAACAAGCGGTAATGATCTTCTCTCGATGAACTTGTAGCAATGTTTACAGGAAGCTGCGGGACATTCTCGACGGTTGACCAACTGATGACTAGGAACCTGATATTGCTATCTGAGTAGGAATAGATTGTTAACTGATATTAACTTAAAAAAAGAAGATGGGTGAACTGCACACAAAAGAAGGCACTTGTGAGGAGAAGAGGGTGTATAAACACACACATTATGAACTTCACTTTTTCCTAGAAATTTGATCTTAGCTATTACATGTTACATCTAGTCAGCTTTTGGCACCCTTGTTTACCTTTGGTCATAGAGATAATGCAGTTTACCTCCATGATTGCTTTTTCTTCCTTGATATTTTGCTTAAAGGATTCAAAGACTAAACCTGATAACAACAGAGTGCATACTAGCTCATTGCATCCATGAAGAAAGAAGAATCTTACTCAGCATTGTTTCTTCCTTTTCTATATCATGCATGCAGTTTTCTTTTGTTTCTGCATTTTAGATCGAGAAAAATGTTTGGAGAGCTGTGTTATTTAACCCTTCCTAACATTGACTTCAGGCTCATCTTGAGGTGGTCACCAACTTATAATCGTTGCCATTGAAGGGAGAGATTTCCAGTCGTAGAGTAGAAGGTATCCAGGTTTATTGTGAATGGATTTGGGTTGTTCTTTTGAGGTTGTAATGACGAGCCTTGATGGACCCTGTTGTAGTGAGCTGGAGTAGGATTGATTGCATCCATCGTGAAGAGCGGCGCCCTTGGATGTAAGGGTGAAGAGGAACACTGGTAAACATGAAGGGATTCTGTGGAATCAACCGATGGTTTCCTATATATCCTAGCAAAGATGACCGAGGGATTCCCTTCAATTCATTTTCGTAATCTTCTTTCATCTTTATTCCCTCTGTGTAGGGAATCAATACAAGAAATGAAGGGGGTCTGATGGTGGATTTGGTGTGTTCCCTTGGCGCAGCTTGAGATCCAACCCTTCGATCGCTTGAGTTAAACTCGGGTTATCTGATCATCCAGGTATTTGACTGTGAGTAATACTGCTGAGAATTTAACTGCTACTTCTTCTCTAACTACTGCTATCTGCATGAATTTAGATTTTAAGACACAAATTAAATATCTAATCGTGTTCCATATCGGCCAATCGCAACACCTTCACCATTTTGTTTAGGTCAGAATGGTATGTGCATGATGAATGCCATTAGTGATGATGACTCACACGTCAATTGGCATATACACGTATCTCATCCTCCTCCATCGAGAGATGTCAATTGTGAGAAGCAACTGCTGGGAAGTCATGTGTGCCACTTATTTATCACAGACTTCTGCCTGCGAACAATAAACTTCGTTGGGCAAGACAAGGAAATCCATTAAGAGCACCGAGTTGCTGGTGACCATGGATTTAGGTGTGCCTGTTGCCGTCCGCGTCATGGGATAAGGTTGGCTTGTCAAATGCATCATGCATCTTGCTGCGTGTTTTCCGTGACTTAACAACGCCATCTGCTGAATTCTTTATAGCTGAGAACAGAAGAGAGAGAAGATACCTACAAGTTGACCGTCCTACTGTCGCACCACAAATTGCACAAGGTGGGTCAAGGGGTAGAGATATGGGGAATTGTGTAGTGGCACAGGGTTAGGATTGTCACATCACTTCCACTGGTGTGGCTTTGCACACGAAATGAAGGGGAGAGCGAGTTATTTTAACCCGAGAAGATAAAAGAAGAGTCGAATATTCCAAATAAAGGGTTTTTTTTTTTTTTAAGGATAAAGAGCGAAGAAGGATCTAATCCTAGGGTCATCTCAATTTTTTTATGGATGAATCTGATACATTATTTTAAGAGTAATATTTTTGGTATATAAAATTAGAGTTCACATAAAATTACCCTGACCAGTTTACATGTTGGTCCGACATTAATAATTGACTTATCATTATAGATTATCAATAATAATTTTATCAATAAGACTATATAGCATCTTCAAAATATGTGAGATTAAATTTTGATTTCTCGAACTCTTGATAGTAGGTCTAATACACTAACCATCAAATAATATTTTAGATATATATATTCCTAAAAATAAATTAGAAAATATTTGATTACATTCTTTATTTATGAACGTATTAAATAATTATCATTCCATCAAGTATTTTTATGTGATTTTTGGTTTTTTTTATCTCAAAACATTCTCATGATTCTAGGGTCTAATTATAGATTACATTTTGTATTGGAACACTTGTGATCCTTGTATTTTAAAAATTTTATATTAAGATATCTATAGTTTTAAAAGTGAAACAAATAGTCATGTTTGTCCTAAAATCATTAGTTATATAATATATGATATCGAAAAAAATGATCAAAAAGATAATTTTAATATATATATTTTTCATTTCCAACTTGGTGAGTGTGTCATGGATTATAGAGAGGAGTTGGATGGGGTTGGAGACCGCCTAGTAACTTTGGAGGAGGTGATGACGAGGTCAATAAAGGTAAAGGCTCTCATGAGTAGGGGGAGACATTGTTGCCTTGCCACTTGGTTTGCCTCTCGACACGCCATCGGGATGCTCTTGTCGTTGTCTCGCATGTTTCTTGGAGTAATGAGAGCATAGCCCGTCCTCGTAGCCATACAACCCAACACACCGATTTGAGAGCCAAGTGGAGAGGAGGAGGTCTAGCATTTGTCGATGAGAGGGGGAGAGATTCTATAGTGATTTGAAGCTATTCATTCCCTTCCATAGTAGCATGAGCTAGACCACCTAAAAGAGAACGAAGGCCAATGGCAAGGTGGGTGAGCCGTAAGAATGGTATCACATAAGAGGACAAGTGAAGGGAAGTCTGGAGGGGGAAAAAGATGACCTGGTTGCTAATCTAGGTCCGGCGTCAAACCAATCGTAGTTGACGAGTGGGCAGAGGAGGATGACATGGCGTTGCATCGAAGGTGGCTCAGGTGAGGATTTAGAATGAAACTATGTAGCAAGTGCTCTGCTGCACGACTGTGAGGAGGGGCAGTGCTCTCACTACGCTAAGAGCCATTATCATCCTGATGGTAATTATTTTCGCCAAGTCAAGAGCTAAGCGGGACAATGATCACACCATAAGCATCTCGACGACATAGTGATGGTGATCCAGGTGGCAAGACAACCGGGCCTCTCCCTTTTCATGAGAGCCTTCGCTTTCATCGGCCTCATTGTCACCTCCTTCATGGAGCTAATCTTCGATTGAATGGTCTCCAATCCCATCCGGCTCATGTTCGTGATAGATGACATACTCACTAAGTTGATCATCGTGAAAAATGAAAGAGTATTAAGATATTATTTATTTTTATGTTGATCGAATATATAGTATCATGTATTATATTTTTCGTCAATCAATCTGATAACAACAAGAAATTATTTATTTTATTTTTAAAATTATAAAAATTTTAATATAATTTTTTTTTTAAGTATAGTATATAATTAGTCATGAATCGAGTCTGGTACACCGCACCTATGTACTTAAACCCGAACGACGTGCCCCATGGACGTACTCAACATGATCCTTCCATGGGCCCCACGTAACATGCGAGAGAACCAGCTACTGACGACAAGGTTTCGGGGGACGGATTCGGTGTGTGTATGATCGAGACAAATAACTCCGCATCGGAACGGCGCCGCACACTCGGACTCGTGTCTGACCGTTGACTCTGTGTCGGCTTTTGTTCGAGGGACCAGGGACGAGGGGGCGAAAGCGGAAGGGAAAGGGAAGGGAAAGAGAGAGAGAGAGAGAGAGGCAAGGGCGTAGCGTTCGTCACTACGATTCGTCTCCCTTTCTCTCTCGCTTCCTCGTGTGATTTCTCATTGCTTAGCTGCGAGGAAGCTTGGGAGTATTCCGGGAGTCTTTCGTCGGGTATCTTTGCCGCCTGCAGTAGCAGAGAAGGTTTAATTTTGCGCCTTCTTCGCGCTTAGCATCGGGGCTCATAGGCGGACTTGCTGTTTTCTGGCGCGGAGATCGCAGTGCTTATTGACCGTTCCGCGTTGTTCCTGATGTCGGGTGGTAGCTTCCAACAGTGGGAGAAAGATGTGTTCTTTTCCGCCGCGGAGGAGGTCCAGGAATCGGCCGACGTGTACGTTGTTTCCTTTGTTTTACACGATTCGGCGGCGTAATTTCTTGGAAAATTCGGACTTTAATTTCAGTTTTTTTTTTCCCGATCGAATTGGAATTCTCTCTCTCCGTCTCTCTCGTGATTCTCAAATTTTCTGTTGAGTTTTGGATACGAGGGTATGTTCGGATTTATTGGCTGGAAACAGAGAATTCTTGCCTATGATTGCTTCCTTCTCCAAGAGTTATTCGCTTAAATTGGTCGATTCATGGGCCTCGTTGTTTCAGGATGGAGTCTATTTATAGAATGTGGACACGGAACACCAGGGATGGATCTGATTTAGAATATTCGTATGAATTCCATAGGGAGCTTCAAACTGCTCTAGGCACTGCGAAGTGGCAGGTTGGTTTCTTCCTCAGCTATATGACATAATTTGCTATTTTTCACCTGTTGATCATTTTAAAGTGTTGAGATCAGAAACTTAGCTTCAGTTCTTGTTGGGATGATTCTCTTGTGAAAAAATGGTTTCGGGGCTGTCATGCAGTTGGAAGAGTTTGAGAAGGCTGTCAAATTGAGTCATGGAAGTAATTCGTCGGAGGAGAATGCAATCAGTAGGCACAGACAATTTGTTTCTGCAATCGGCAACCAAATTTCGCGTGTTGAGAAGGGATTGAATGATTCATTGATTGAAGAAGGGAAGCCACCGCTGCGCTGGTTCCAATTAGACAAGGAAGAAAGAGATGACCTTGCAAACTTTCTCTCTGGGGTGTCACGAGATAGTCACGAACCAAAAGATGTTGCTCATGGTAACCCTGATCTTATGAGGAGCTTTACGGGTACAGTTACAGTGAATAAGGATAAGAGATATGTTTTGGAAGTCGCAGCAAAAGAACCTTCTGAAGAGAAAGATGATTCATTGCTTGTTGAACCACAGCAGCCTTATGGGCAAACACGGGTATTGAGCTCACCAGATATTGGTGCTTGGAAAATTGTAATTGCTGATGAGGATACGGATAAAAGATCAGCTGAAGTTAGACCTGATATGCTAAATCATGAATCTGGTCAAACTGGTCTTTCGAGGAGTGTTGAATCCACATCAAAGTTGCAATGGTTCAGGAACAATCTGTGGAAGGCCAAGAATGAGGATCGTCACTTTTTAAGGCATGGACTGTCATATTACCTTGACTTAAAGGGAGTAACTCGGTTTGCTCAGGTAGATTCTACCTTCATACAGGCATTTTCTTCTATACGCACAAGCAGGAGCTTACAAACTTAGCTAATTCATATTCTTTACTTGCCATGGCACTTAAGAATCTGGGTTTGTGCTATGGTGGTCATATTAACTGTGAAACCTCTGTTTTACCATGCATCCTTTTCTTCTGGTGGGAGTGAAAATGCAATTTCTGGTTATCTGAATTTGGCAACTTGGATGTTAATCGATAAATCTTTGAAGTGCAAGTTCCGTGTATTTGCTGTCTTGGTATTTAAATCGAATCCAAACCTTGGCTTTTTGTTGGTTCAAAGCTTATTCATTATGTTTAAATGAATAATTAAAAGATTTTATTTTGTTTTCATCACTTCTTTATCGAGAATTATTGGTATCTCAAAAGGTTTATTTTGTTTTCCTATTTTGGTTTTGGACAATTCAGAGACCCAAGATTTATTGATTATGTGGTTTTATTGTGTTTAATCAGGGAATTAATGGGTTGAATGGAAGAAGCAGAAATTGTCGCAGGAATAGCAGCCAACAGTTAAAACGTTCAGATTCTCAAACTTTTGTTGGAAAAGTTGGCAGATCCCAAAGGCCTACAGAAGGACCACAACACTGTATGCATTTTATGCGCACTATATGGATGACTTTCTTGCTCATGATGAGTATTGTCCTAATTGGTAAGTTCGACATCTGGGTTGCGAGAACTGGGTGTCTCTTTGATAAAGTGAACTACTTAGTTTGTAAAAGAAATTACAGTGAACTGATAAAAAAGTATAATGCACCACCCTGTTTTCACTGTACAAACTTTATCTCGAGGGAAGAAAATTGTTAACCAAAAATTACAATCTTCTGAATAAATATATAGCTATCAGATAGTCATGCTTTATTACTCAGACATAAGTAACCACCAGCGTTTTATGTCTTGTATCGTAATCTGCTTTGGCTATATGATTATATAAACATTTCTGAATATTAAACTTGTATCATCGGAATTTGCCCTCCTTTTTACGTGTGACATCACATCTTCCTAGAGATGGCTAGCTAAAACTTCTGTCTCAGATGACATAAAACTGTATCAAGACTATCCGGACATGCAGAAACCTTATAACCTTTGTTTATGCGACGCTAACATTTTTCTCGTACTTTGGTTGCAGTACCATTTGTTCTCTACACTGCTTAAAGATCTCCTCTTCTGTGCTTCTTGAGGGAGTAGGAGGTAAGCTTTTAACTCCAGCGGATGGAACTTCAGATGTTTCATCGAACCACTCATAATCAGCTAGTCATAGTTATCATTTTGGCCAATATTTCTGCAGAGACCAGATTGAGTATACCATCTGAGATGTGTTTTCAGTTTTTGATAATATAATTCAGGTGGTTATCTCAAAAGTTTGGCCCATAGATAAAGTTGCTATCTAGGTGTTCATCTTGTCTCTCTTCAGCATTTTTATCTCAACCGATATGCTATATAGGTAGGTCTACATCACATTTTTGAATCACTAAAATAATCAATATTTGATCCCTGCATATGATATTCCAAAGCTACATACTTTTGCTTCCGTTTTCGCTTTCCTAGCATGAATCATCGTATATGCATATATTTATGTATATCTTACCTAATGTAAACGTGCTTCGATGCTTTCTTTTAACAAATATCTTTCTGATGTTTGTTTCTTCTTCTTTTCCTCTATGTAGCTTATCAACATCAAATTAGAGGAAATTAAGAACAGTATCGCATTGGTGCTTATCAACTGATGTTAGGAGAGAGCCGAGGAAAAAAATCCTGCAGGGAAGTATGTCTTCAGGAATTTTTTCTCAAATAATGGAGCAGAAGTGCCAAGGTTGCTTGGGGAGGAAAGCTGCCGAGGCCACCGTCTGCAGTGAGCAGTAGGCAATTTCTTCTTGTTCGACCCAATTTTGCCATCAAGGATTTGGCTTATTGGATTGACTATTAATCAAATGTAACGCTCTAAGTCAACTCTACCAGCATGATCAAATTCTAATTACATGCAAGAACACTGTGATTTGTGATCGGAAAGCTGGAACAAACTGATGTTTACATGAGAGTGCTATTTCTTGTGGAGAAAGGAAGAACACAAGCTGTGGTTAGCAATTGTATGTGATGTTTTCCATGCTATGGGACTCCCCAGTGGTGTCAACGAGACTCCAACTTGGTTCCTGACACCTGTTTCGGGAAATTGACTTTAAGTTGACTTGTGTCATTGGGTCTCACTTCTTCCTCGGTTTTAAATTTATCCAAAATCGTATTAAATAGCACTATAAAGACTGCAAGCAGGTCAATAAAAAAATAAAAAAAATTGAGTTGCCACCGCATAGGAGCACCAATGTACTGCATCAATTGTTTGGATGCTTCGAGTACCAAAAGGAAGCTGCTACGTTACTGCGACTCCCAGTGGGAGAAGCAGTTTCTTGCCACTATCACATTGATTTGGTTGGGTAGGGTTTTGTGGGTACATCATTCTGCCACATCGCTTCTCGATCTCACGGAGAGTCGAACTCGAGTAGTTGAGACGGGAGAGCTGCTGAGGCTGAGAGAGAGAGAGCTGACATTTGTATGGATGTTAGAGTGAGCCGCGGCTCCTCTCCTCTCCTAAATGGCGTTGTCGCCATCCTCAGCTGCCCTAATAATTGAAGACGCGGAAAGGAGATCACGCAGGCAAAACTAGGATTCTTTCGCTACTCTTCCTCCTCCTGTTCTGCTAAGGAGAAGAATGACGGTGCTTGCAATGGCTTCTGGGAGCCTCCGATCGAGCCCCGGTGTGAAGCTGGCAGGGCTCGGCTTGCCGTCTCTTTGGTGCTACTCGCTCCGTCGCTTCCGATCTGGGGTTGTCACCTCCTCAAAAACCAGGTTAAGTTTCCCTGGTAGTTCGATGATTAGATTGATTGGTTCCATTGTTTCTGATCCGGGGATCATTTCTGGGTCATGTGATGGGATATTGAGCTGTTTGCTATGATTCTTTGCTTTAATCTCTCTCTCTCTCTCTCTCTAGTCTCTCCCCCTTTCTTCATGCCTGATTACATTCTGTTGCAAGATTGGTCTTTTTGTTCTGCGTGCTTTTTCCATCTTGTGTAAAGATAGAGGCTAAGGTGTATCTCATTGTATATTAGATGCGCGGGTGTTTGCTTTCACCTCCTAAAGCAAAGACGCACAGCACATCGTAACACTGGGTTGATCTGGGAGGTTTGTGTGGATCAAGAACTTTGAGAGACATATAATAGGAATGATGGCTTATTGGTCTATATTTCATGATAACCGAGAATACCTAATTACCGGTTTGGATTAGACGAATAGAGACAACGCAAGAAATGACACATACGGGAAATGGCTAAACTTCTAAATTGAAAAGTTGTTCTTTGCATGTGTGATTATTTCCGCTGATCTTTAATTGTGGGATATTGTCAGATTACCATCTTATGTAGCCGTACGCACTCCTAGAGCTGCATACCCAACTGCTGTTGAGGTATTGAATGACCTGTTCGATGCAATTTTTTGGAAATGCATCCTTAATCGTCTTGAACTTTGCTGGAACAGGATGGATGTTCCAGTGAGACCAATAGAATTCCGACTCCAAAAGTTATAATAGATCAGGACTCAGATCCAGATGCAACTATTGTCGAGATAACCTTTGGTGATCGCCTTGGAACTCTTCTTGACACAGTATGTGGAAGTGTTAGATTCAAGTCTTTTTTTCTGTTGTTGTGTGTTTGTGTATGATGGGGGAGGGGCTGTCCTAAATTATAGTTGCGTTCCGAGTCTTCTGACGAGTTTATATTTTTTTCTACTTGGAAGATGAATTCCCTCAAGAACTTAGGGCTACATGTTGTCAAGGCCAATGTATACTTGGATTCTTCTGGAAAGCACAACAGATTTGCAATAACTAACGGGTGAGTCTCTCTTATCTTATTATGTAATGGTTTTGGAAGCAGTGACGGATATCCTTGCTTAGAAGAATTTTCTGCCGTTATCAAATTTGAAGAGTTTTCTTCGCTGCTGCAGCTTTATGTATAAAGCTCAACTGTTGTTCCTCACATATCGATCATCGATATAGATTTGCCTATGGCAGCAGATTTGCTGTCACAGCAATTGCTTACTGCAGTTAATGGAATATTTTATAGGTACACCGGTCGTAAAATTGACGACCCAGAATTGCTAGAAACAATACGATTGACAATTATCAGCAACATGCTCCAATATCACCCGGTAATTCTAGTTTTCCCATATTAGAGTTTTACAGATTTTTTTTTCCTGCCATGATATAGTTTGTGAAATATAATGAAAAGAACTTTGTAATTTAATATACTGTTATAATATAACTATAAGCTGTTGATTCTTCGAATCACTGGCAGGAGTCTAGCAGCCAATTGGCTATGGGAGCAACTTTTGGAGTGGAGCCACCCGAGCAGAAGGTACTTAAGTGTGTCATTTTACATCTGTGAAGGGCTTATACAACATTTGAAACAACAAGAATGCCTCAAGTACACTATGCAGAAGTGGAATTTCATATATACGAACCAGGGAATATGAATTTCTTTCCTTTAACATTGCCTATTTTTTTCTCAAGAACCAAGGTTCTGTCCATTTCATGTTTGGTTCTTTTACATCATGACAATCTTAAAAAATTTCTCTCTTTATAAACACGGAACATTCTGATTAATGTTTGTTTGCAATTTTATATGCACTTTAAGTTACCTAGGTTACGTATATAGTGACTGAACTACCGGATACCCCGCTAAATTTGTTTACCTTTCGTGAGCAAAGAGCAACCTTACTAATACCTTTTTCTTGGATTACAGAAAATCTTCATTATATAGAAGATGTTTTCCTCTGTCTGTCTAGTTCTGCCAGCTACATATGATCATTCTGTTTTGAGCCATCGTCACTTTTCCATTGATGCACATCGATTTAAGTCAATTGATATTACACATGGTCCCCCTAGTCTTTTGATGTATATTCTCCCTTCTTCCATTCTCAAGGAATATATTACCTTCTTTCAATCTGAGTAATACCATATCTTATGGCCAACACATACATACATTTTCTGTCTGTCTTAATCAACTAAGAACTATGGTTTATCATTTTTAGTTGCTTCATAAAGAAGTGAAAGATGATTTATGTAGATGTATTCGTGGATGATATATGTGTCAAAAGCAAAGAAAATAAGGTTGCAATTGTTTGTTGGTTATTTCATCATCTATGCTTCCTCTTTAATTTGTTTTTGTAGATCCTCATATTCATCTCTACATTCCAGGTCGATGTGGATATTGCAACACGTATAAATATTTATGATGATGGACCTAACAGAAGGTATGTGGTTTCTTCCGAGGTTTGAGTGTGCAGTTATTGAACCATCTGATCGGGCATTTTGTAACAAAATTATCAGAAATGATCTAAAACATATTGGAACAGTCTCACCCCTTTTTTTTTTTTTATAATATTAGTCTACCTATGTCTAGACTATATACGGCTATACTAGCTATGTGCAAACTCACTCGAGAAATGTTGGAGTTCCGTGGAGGAAACAACGTTCATGTAGACATGTACTATCAGTAAATCTTGTGACCAACTACGAAGTAAACGATTGCACTACTGACCCATATTTATGAACATCTCTCTAGCTTACTCGTGGTAGAGACAGCAGACCGTCCAGGGTTGCTGGTTGATCTTGTTAAGATCATCACAGACATAAATATCACAGTCCAATCCGGAGAGTTTGACACTGAGGTATAATCCATTCGTGTGATCATTCTTTGCATGTATACATATGCATTTGTGTCAAATTGAACTCCTGCTGCTTACAGGGACTGTTGGCTAAAGCAAAGTTCCATGTCAGCTATAGAAATAAACCGATCGGCCTGAGTTTGCAACAGGTACAGTTTATCTTTTGATGGCATCACTATTATGTTCATGACTTACCTGACTTCCTTTTTGTGGATGAGTGACTACTCTATGGTTAAAGCTTCGATTAGTTTCTAATGATGCTTTTTTTATATCATTCTTCTTGCTTGTTAATGTCCTTGGATGTTGATTTGGATATCAAAATACGCATTAATGCTAATATGTCTCTGCAGGTTCTCTCTAATAGCTTGCGTTATTTCTTGAGGAGGCCAACCACAGAGGAGGCGAGCTTTTAGTCACTTGCCAAGACTATTTCATGATGATATCCAATAAGAGTTATGGGCTAAACTTTCCCATATCTAAAAAGAACAATGGTGTCAAATGATGTCTACTACATGGAACATTGCAAGCTTATCTGTCTGAGAAAAATGGTGACTGCACTCCATACAATTTGGCAACTTTTTAGTATCCCTTGGCAGCTTCCTTTCCCTTTGCATTCTTCCAGTGATTTCAGTGGAGAAACTTCGATTTGCACATTGCTTGCTCAAATGGGTACCATATAACCTTAGTGCAAGGCTAACGGTGATGCCATCAACTATATAATTCACAATACATTATGAAAATTAAAAAGCAGAAAAATGAAACTGTATCATTCATATATATATATATAGAGAGAGAGAGAGTAGTCCTCAATGGTTGATAGTTGCGGTAGAGCCCCGCAATTATAGATCCCATGACTCCTTTCGCCTGGAGCCGCTTCGCCGTCGTTGCTCCTCCCCTTCTCTCGGCGCCTTCCTTCATCGCCATCGCTCATCAGCGTCGGCTCCGTCTCCAACACCCTCAGGGGAAGGCGACTGGTTGGACTTTTCTCTGAATCCCAGGCAAGTTAGTTTTGGTGAAATCCATCATCGATCAAATTGGGACTTGGGCCAGCCTCTTGAAGGCCCTTGTGGTGTAGATCGATTCCGCGAAGCCGTCTTGTTTGAATGGGCCGGATCGATTTGGAAGGATCCAGATTAGACGTGCCGGGGAACGAGATGACGGATTGTCGGGGTGTTGCTCGGAACTCGCAGCACGTCGCCTCTAAGCTGTTCGACTCTATTCCTCTGAAGGAACAACGCCTTGGTCTTCGCGCTTCAATGCCTACGCTCGGACTGGGAAGCATGACAAAGCGGTTGCACCGTACGGTAAGGCCAGGTAACATGCTTAATTTTAATATCTAATTCACTAGTAATCTGGGTTTATCATTTCCGGTACGGAAATCTATGGTATCATACCTATCGGTTTGTATCGGTGTATCAACATATGGTATGTTAGGATGTGCTCGAATAGATCACGTCTCCGTGGCTAGCGGATCGATACATATTGCCTATATCGTACCGTTTTGAATGGTACAACAAACCTACTAGTAAGTCAATTCAAGAAGCTATGGCTAGATTACTTCTGTTCCCAATCTTGAATTGTTTACATCATGACAGTAATCACAGGCTGAGCTTTTCTAGCAGGAAGCATGGTCAATACCTTTGTGTTTTCTCAAAAAAAAAAGAAAAAACTTACTAACTTGGGCAGAGTAGTTCAAAGGCCTACTTTATAGATTATTGCTTTTTTTTTCATAAAGGGTAAATGGTGAAGGCGGAATTTAAGCCATAGGACTTTACAATATGCTATGGAAATCTTTACTAGCTAAGTTAGCTGATACCTTCAAATAAATCATGCCAGGTTCTGATAACTTGATTCCAGGATTCCATCAAACTCTTTTCAAACTGAGGAGAGAGATAATGACATTCTTGAAGGTGTGCTTTAGACCATCAAGTAAATTAGGCCAAAGTGGATTCAGGAGATGGATGTCCACGATTAGTTTAGCTCTAGTGACATGCGTTATAGACTAATCCCTGATGAAGACCAACAAGATGACTGTGGAAATCGATCTTTAATGATCTCCAAAACCTAAGAATACCACCTACTACATATAAGTTTCCCACTATTTCTTCTTCTTCTTCTTATGCATTATAATTGTTAGGAACAAGAAACACTGTATTATTTGACCAAAGTGTACGGTATGATACCTGTCATAATCTCACTGGTCGTAACTTTTCTCATCACCATCTTTTTTCTACGTTTTGTTTTCAACGCTTATTGAGAGACTTATGATGCGCTTTTGGATCTCCCGAAAGTTGTCACTTGTCATTCATAGAGTAAATGAGCTTGCGCTATGATCTGACATGGTTCATTTTCCAAATCCTTGTCATCATCATGGGGTGTGCATCTGTAGTATTCAGCATCATTCTGTGCATACAGTTTCCCTCTTGCATTCATGTAAGTTTAACATGCTGATTGGGGCATAAGTGCACATTCCTTTATGTTTGCGTATTTAGTTGCCCATATATATTTAAAGTGGACCTTTACAACTAGAAATGCAATGCTCCTTGTACAAGGATCTGAATTCCCATTTCTTACTCTGTTTTCTGCTTCACCTGTGGAGCGTCAAACTGACAATTGATTTCTGATGACTAGTTGATAGCGCAAACTCTGAGCGTTACTAAATGGGTGTAGCAAAATTAGGATGCATCAACTGATGTTTCATACTTGTTTGAGCCAAATATACATGTATTTTAATTGTCTGAGAAAATAAATTTGTGAGGACCATTGACTCTCTATCTCATTATTGCCACCCACCGACTGTGGTGATTGGACTACTAAAGTTGCTTTCGTTCTACTGACATGCAGGAAACCCGTGGCCGGCTGACTCTTAGTTTGGACTGATACAACAATATGCTCTTTGGAAGACCCTATGGTCACATTTTATGTGGGAAGGTTGGCCAATCCAAGATTCCCCACTAGTATAAGAAGATGGCAAAAGTGGGGGTGGGGAGGATATATAAAAAAAAAAGAGCCTAGCGAATTAAGTGCCTTTCCTCTTCTCTTCTCGTGGCTGTCCGCAAGAAATGAATGCCCTTGGTGACTCCACAGGTTCCAAAGGTGATTTGAATGGGGAAGGAAAGATGAGATAGGAAATGGGTGTTGTATATCTAAAGTTAGTTCATGCATTATTTATATGGTATCTGTTTGACCACCCAATTCATGATGCTGCCAAGCCTACTTTTCTCGAGGCCTTCTCACATGTGAGCAGGTGGCACTACTTTCTCTTTTGCTAAGATTTTGCTGGTGGCACTACTGATTCATGTGAAAACTTTTGACACTATGCAGTTCCGATCCTTCTCAAGTTGTAGTTGATATGGATAATAAACCTTTGGGATTGCTTAGCAGCAACAGCCAACAGTACTACTACTACTAGCCCAGATGAGCACGGAGGCCGCATGCAATGGATGACACCACAACCTTTTCTCCTTCAGGCCACAAGACTTTTGTGCTCCTGATCACACCATCGAGATTGTTAGCTGTTAGCTTCGCATTTAATCCGAGGATTAGAACACCTGGACGTGAACTCTGCTCATTCAAGAGGATGCAATGGATAAGGTATGGACATGACCGTAGCTTCATACTGCTGCTATATAATATGATTGTTCGTTTGTTTTGGTAGGCAATGGCACAAACACTCTTCTTAATGGGATTGATTACTTGGCGAGAAAGAGAATAATGTATCGGTTACATGATTGGCCAAGCATCTTTTTCTCCATTGCCCCACCATCTTCACATTATTAGTGTACATTGTTCTCCTTGTCAAGTCAAAGGTGGTGGGAAGAGATGGGTTCCGCCGTCGAGGTTCAGAAGATGGAGGTCCGATTCAGCTCGTACTGCACTCAGCAGTGCACACCACTCATCTGGGTGGAGTGGGGGGTGTCCATGCTATTTGGTGGTTGATATCATTAGGATGTCTTCTTATGGGGTGCACACTCCATATTCTGCACCTTGTGTTGTTGGGCATTGGAATCACATTACTATTCTCTCTCTCTCTCTCTCTCTCTCTCTCTCTTTCTCTATGTCAGACACACACACACACACACATACAGAAAAGACAGAGAGAGATACATAGAGAAGACTGCAAAGGGATTAAGCTTCTTATCGATGAATGCCTACTATTATCATTCAGGAAGAGGCAATGGTTTCCAAATATATGTCTTGATTAATTGTTTCATTACTGACTTCTCTCTCCTCTTCTTTATAAAATTTATAGGTAAAAGTATTTTACTTGTCAAATGTCAAGGCAAGTTCTAAATTCCCTGTGCCATCAGTTCCATGGTAAGCAATGAAAAGAATATTTCACTCTACATAGCATTGCATTGTTTTATTTAGATGGTTCTTTCTATTAGAATCTGTGAGCTACATTACATTGACTGCTTTTTTTTTTTCTGCAAGTTGCGTGCACATTCGATGATGCTTCAGACACACACTTGGAAGCTACAATGCTGTTGTATATGTTCCCCCCTTCTAGTTGACCACATTTGTTTCCTTCACCTTATGTCACCCAATCCCAATCTGATTGATGGTGCTTTTTAAGATCTTCGACAGCATCCATGTTAGCTCATTAGGTTGCAATTGATTTTTCAGAACCTTACTGTGAATAAGATTTATGTAATGGAAATTTATGGATGTGATTGCAAACTTTTGCTTATGCTGAGCTTGAATTATCATGAATTAAACACTGCATCTTTACACATTTTGCAGGAATGATGGCACAGAAGTATTTAAACAGGTTGGACTTGTTCTCAGCCTCTACCACTGTGATGGTGATGGTGATGGTTCAGAAAGGACACATGGAACCTGTGTGTGCTGCAACAACACAACTATGTGCTCCATCCATCTCCATCCAACAGAAGCTGCCACCGTTCCTTCACACCGGGGACCTCCCTATTCCCCATTATGTTCTGCACATCGTCAGGGAATTGCTCGGTGAAACCAAGTGAGTGCTGCTGCTATTTCCAATTTCCACACCAAACATGAGAGAACACAAGTGTCGCTCGGCAACCTTGTCGGGCTGAAGTTGACTTTGACCCCCCCTACATTTTCTGACTTTGACTTTGACAGACCTTTGGCGTCAAAGTGCAACATTGCTGTGAAGCTTCTTCGCTCGAACCCCCCCCCCCCACCCCCCCGTTTGGTCTGCCGTGCGAAGCCGAAGACGAAGCATTAAAGTGTACGTACCAGAGGATAGAGTCATGGGTTTACGTGCAGTTTGGCACGGGTCACTATGGCACATTAAATGGAGACCTCAGCAGCGATCTAAAGAGCGAGGATTGAGGACCAACCTCAGCCTCTTTGTTTTGTCTACCGCTGTTGAATACAACTGCAGCAGCAGCAGCAGCAGCAGCAGCGGCAGCATTCTAAAGACATACGAAGGGAGACAACATGGATTCCAATATGGTAACTTTGCATTGCAAGAACAGTGCAATTGTCGAGGAAGAAAAGTATTAGCTCGGCAGTCCCCGTCAAGGGTGGAAAATTCTTACGGAGAAGGCAAAAAAAAAAAAAATGGTGGAAGATGAAACGTTTTGAGAGGAAAAAACTTACACGGACTTCGTTGATGTTTGATGGGGGAAGGGATGAGATATATATATATGATCCAACGAAGAAAAGAGAAAGGTTGCTGAGGTCGATCACAGATTAGTAGTAGTACAACACACAAAGGGTTCGTGGCCTCGGCATCAAAGTCTGTGTCAGCCAGCGGTCAGGACCGTTCACAATGACAGGGGTAGGGCTTTTCAACGTGAAATATGTATCTTTCCATATCGGGTGTGCTCGAGGGATTAAAAATGTAATCTTTAATTGGCTTCCAACCTAACTTAGGTGTTGGATAAATAAAAATATATCATAATAATAGATTGGGGTATTAGAATTAGAATTAGAATTAGAAGTAGGGGTTACTTTTCATTCAAGATTTCTAAAGGTAATCGTATCAGATTTTTCATGCCTTTCGATGATTATTTAATGATTTGAGAGTGATCCCCACTAATCAATTCACAACCAATCAATTTTTCACCCACTGTCACGATCCTTGTTGAAACATTCATTCATCGAGTAAATAATTTGAGACTCTAATCTATATTATACATATTTTTATCTTGTTCCTGTTCCAACTCACTCTATTGACTTTTGCCCCTTTAATAAGCCTTGGCTCTTATTATTATTGGCCTTGGCTAAGTTGAAAGGTAACCTCCGACTCTAGAAGAAAAAAAATCTTTCCTTCTGATCTTTATTGGAGTTAGGCACCCCCTTGAATTTTATGTCTATTTAGACAAAGAGAATGTATGCTAAACCTCTGAAATAAAAACCATCACATGAACGCAATAGGGTTAGTGTCATAGCGATAATGAACCTTCAACACTCATCGATAAAAGTCATGAGATAGCACTATAAGTTTTGTATCATCTAGGCAAGAGATATCTTTCAATCCTCTAAAAAAAGAGTCCAACAAGATGTTAGTAAAATTAGTGATCCCCTTTGGCGACACATCCAATGTATCAATATGTATATAAAATTAGTGATTTAAAGTAAAGGGTTGCTGATCATTAGGCCAAGAAGTTACAAGATCTAATTCCAATGGCTCATACGTGAGTCAGAGTTGAAGGATTTTGTCAAGGACTACGAGGCCCCATTGTTCAAGAGATTCACCTCCAAAAGGATTATCCCTTGTAGTAGCAACTTTGACCCTTTAAGAGTAGAAAGTTTGCCTAATAGAGATCGAGAGCGATGATAGTATCGACAATCAATCTGATTACTAACCAAACAAGGAGGAGAAAGAAGTGGAAGACATCTTGGACTTTTAAAGATGGGGAGGGGGGGTTCAGGATTTCATTAACCTGAGCTCAAATAAATAATATGATTGAGGTCATGAACTGAGCAATTCTTATAGGCTTGAAGAAAAGAATGATTGAAGTCAAAGACACATGGGTGGATACACTGCCAAGTGTCTTATGAAACCATCGTAACACCGAAGTCATCAACAAGAGAATCCACTTTTTATCTTGCACATGAGACTGAGGCGATGGTCCGAGATTGTCCTACTGATAGTTCGAACCCAAGGATACACCAAAAAGGTGTCATTCGTGGGGCTTTAAGTAAGTTTAGACTTAGTTGATGAGATCAAAGCATGTATTCATCTCCAAAATTTAGCCTACAAACAAGCACGTTGAATTTATGTAGTCTAAGGGTTCAACATTAGCATGTTAAAATAGGATGCTTTTTCCTATACATAGTAAAAATTCAATGATTCCACTGATGTCATAAGATAAACTAAGAAAGATCACATTTTGTTATAGACAAAATCCAATATTGACTAAGGCTCGGACATCCCATAAGCTTGGATATCTTTTTGAGGAGATTCGAACACTCAAATTATTTGAGGAAAATATACATAAATAAGATACTTCTATAATTTTTTTCATTAATAGAAAAAGTTATTACATTAACGTCAGGATCCTTACATGCAAAAAATGGAGCACCCCAGTTAGGAAAATGAATAAAATTAAAACAACCCAACCCTTACCCCAAAAGGCCGATCAAAAGGTCCCTCTTTTGATTACATGAGCAATGATGTATACTATTAAAAAGGCTCCATATGTGTCTTCTCCAAAGGCCTAATACATTCTTTAAAAATTTCATTTTAATCATTAGAATCTCAATCTAACTAAAGTATCAAAGGGGCATATGTTTAAAATACCCTCAACATGGTTCTTCATCCTTAACAACATTTTGAGTCTAATGAATCTCAACTCGACATTAAAAAATATTTAGATTGACTTCGAATCAATATCCAATTCAAACAAACAAAAACTAACAAATATAAATCTTAATAGTGTTATAAAAAAATATAGATTTTATTGAATACTTATGTTGCTCAAAAAGAAAATTTTCCATTTCAAATTATATATATATATATATATATATATATATATATATATCGATGGAACGAGGATGATAATTTTACCTATGCGTTCGTTGGATTGTCACTAACTCATTTTTTAATAGGTTGTTAGGGATGGGATGAAGTTTTGGAAAGACCGAGCCGAGTAAGTATTTAAGGGTCTTCTTACACGGCTTTCTTAAAAAAAAAAAAAATACAGGTCAACAAATTTGAAAGGTAATTAATTGTGACAAATATCCTACTTATTCGTGCTTGAATCAGTGGAGGTATGAGAAGAACACAACATTAGTTGGTGGGCGGGTGGGAGTCGTCGGCCATTTGGAAGATTACTTGATGTCATCTTCCGTGGACGGGATTGGCTGAGGAAGCAGCAGCAGCAGCAGCAGCAGCAGCCCACGAGGTCGACTACTTTAAAAAACAAAAAAAAAAGTCACGTTGTTTTATATATGCATCCAATTGAAGGTCAAGCAGTCACATTTGGCACCTCTTATTAATTTTATCTTTTATGTCTTTGCTTGGCTCACTCACAATTATGCCCAAAAATTAATATGACAACAGCTGCTGCACCGCATACAATTGCTTAACAAATGCTGTATTAGTAAACGAATAATACATTTCGTATCAAGTCGTCGTTGTTATTATTATTATTATTATTATTGTCCCAAAAAAAGTGGAGTGCACAGCAGAAAACCCAAATCAATTTGTATTTGCGGATAAAAACGCTTAATTCAGAACACATGCGGACAAGTATCGTGTGAAATGGGACCCAATTCATGACAGTTTGGCATTAATTAGCTTCAACTTCGTGGTCCCTACCAATGCACATTATTTTGCTTATGCGCCACCCATACACATTGCTCCAACTATGTGGATTTAATAGTCGTCATCAATCACAAATTTAACATACCCTGACACCCCATACCCATTTTTATTTGGTTCCATCTCATCCTTCTCTTCATATATAATTAAGAGTCAATTTTGCCAGCGCATTTGTATAAGTTCATAACCCCCTTCTAATAAATCTTTAAGTTCAAACTTATTTTTTATATTCAATCACATACATATATACGTATATAATATTTTTTTTTATCTTACTGTATCATCTTTGTATTGCCTCTCCTCTATTTCATTTCATCACACTTGTCATCGTCTTCGCCTACGACATTGACCTTCATCAGATTCGTCATCTCATCGTCATCATTCGTGCTCGCCACAAAAGCTATCGATATCATAATACATGATTCTTATAAATAAAAATTATATCTATCATTTTCGTTATATTTGTAAAGAAGAGGAGAGACGAAGATGGTGATGGTGATGTAAATTTATCTTTATGGGTAACGAGAAATATTGAGCGATAATTTATCAAAATAAGAAGTGTTTTCCGGAAATATTTGTGTGACTTATCTTACAGGTGGACATGCAATCCTTGTAATAACTACGAAGCTTGTCGAGGACGAGAAGTAAAAGGGTCGCATCGTTGTAATAACAATGAACGGTCGGAGGAAACCCGGCTTACCCGCACGAATCAACGGCTGGGATTCGTCCGCGTAATCTGGAACCGATCCCCCACCATCCACCAATCACGCTCCCATCGAGGTGGAAGAAAGAAGAAGAAGAGACCACCACCCCGCCGCAACCAAATTCCTCAAAAAAAAAAAAAAAAGTTTAACCCTATTTTATTACGTATACGATTACGCGTTGCGGGCCCCACCTCCCGAAGTCAAATACCGGAGAAATGATGCGTCCACCACGTGGCCTCGTTAGCCCCCGGGCCCCACCGGTTCGCGTAGGATCGTCAGTGGAGGTGGACTTGGACTCGTGGCTTTTGTTTTAAATCACGCGACCCCAACGAGATCGCACGCGGAGACGGTTTCTATGCGGGGCGAGGCATCACCGTTGATCGAAAACTCATAAGGTTTCGCTTGCGAAAGAAAGGTTTGACCGATGGGGCTCTCGAGGAAGGCCCTCCCCGCCACGTCATCAGGTAAACGATGGGTGGCGGCGGGGCCCGCAAACATGAGCAGGACCTGAGCGGGGACTATAAAAGGGTAGCGTTTGGAGTCGGCCTACCATTCTCCACTTGCTGAGCTCTTCTTCTTCTTCTTCTTATATCCTTCTCCTCCATCTTGTGCGTGGGTTGTGGGTGGGAGAGACAGAGATATATATATATATATATATAGAGAGAGAGAGGGAGAGAGGGAGAGAGGGAAAGAGATTCGTGGGTAATGGTTGCCCCTTGGGTGCTTTAGTGATTCTTGTTGTAGTTCTTCTTCTTTTTGGTGGGTCGGAGTTCGAGGGGGAGGAGAGATGGGAGGGGACAAGGCGATTAGCTTGGATGAGATCAAGAACGAGACCGTTGATCTGGTGAGCGACTCCTCCGATTCTCTCGATCGCTGCGTCTAGGCGGTATCCGATTGCAAGAATCGATTGATATAGTGGAATCTTTTTTCAGATCTGTCTTATCGTCTCGTCCATGTTGCATTTGCTCGAGATTTTATCGTCGTATTTGCGACTCGAACAATTTCTGCTTCTCCAGTTCTTCTGGCTCGACGTTTTCCTTTTTTTCTTCTTCTTCTTCTTCTTCTTCTTTTTCTTCTTAATATGTTTTCTTAAACCTAGTTTAGATGTTACGTCCTGTTTAGGACTTGAAGGTCTCATTAATTTTCTTTGGCTTCTCGTTAAAAAAAAAATCTTCATGGAAGGGAGAACCGAGTCAATTGTAGGTAGAGAGTAGGAAAAGAAGCCATTAAAATTTGTGTTCTTCATACCAAAAATTCAAACAAGTGTAGTGGGAATATTATTCGTATTTTTAGAGCTCGCTTTTGTTGGTGTTAAAGAGAAAGATGTGGTCGTGGTGGTGTCGCTTCTGCTGCACCTCGTTTGGGAGATTTCCGGGTACTTCCGGTTCGTACTTTTCCGTCCCTCCGCCCGTCCGTCTTTCCCCTCCTCCTCCTCCTTTTATCTCGCCGTGTCTTCCGCTGTCACTGAAGCCAAAAGGATTCTCTATTTTCGTTCCGAGATCCGTGAACCGATTTGCTTCCTCCTTTCGTTTGATCCTATATCATGTTAGTACTAGTGTTTCACTGCGTGCCGTCACTAAAAATAAAATACGGGATGGGTACAAACAAATTTCTATTTTGGACGGCGTCTACACCGCAGCGAATGATTCCACCGGAATTGATTCCAGCACCGCCGTGCTTCCTTCGGAAGATTTAGTAGTAAATTAGGAAGCTTTTTTGCTGCTGATTCACGCGATGTTGATGTTCTCTCGAGAATCTGACAAGACATATCACGAGAAGTTGAGCCTTTCACGGAATTCTTTTGTTTCATTTTGGTTGATAATATCTCGCCTTTCTTCGACCTCAGGAACGCATTCCGATCGAGGAGGTTTTCGAGCAGCTGAAATGTACTCGGGAAGGTCTCTCGTCGACGGAGGGGGCCAATCGGCTCCAAATCTTTGGCCCCAACAAACTCGAAGAAAAAAAGGTCAATTTTTTTCTTTCCTTGAATCCATGTGGTTTCTTCAATCTTTTTTATTTTATTTTATATTCTGTTACTGTGTTCACTGAAAGATGAAGACGTTCTTGATGTGCAGGAGAGCAAAGTTCTCAAATTTCTGGGCTTCATGTGGAACCCGCTCTCGTGGGTGATGGAAATGGCCGCCATCATGGCCATCGCCTTGGCCAACGGCGATGGAAAGCCCCCAGACTGGCAAGACTTCGTTGGTATCGTTGTGTTGCTCGTGATCAACTCCACCATCAGTTTCATCGAAGAAAACAACGCCGGCAATGCTGCCGCCGCTCTGATGGCTGGCCTCGCCCCCAAAACGAAAGTATGTACCGGTTCTAAGCCTTATGATGCAAAAGTCAACGAGCTCCCTTAAATTTCTGAGATCTTTTCAGTTTATTTATACGGATGATTTGATGCCCACAGGTGCTCAGAGATGGCCGCTGGAACGAGGAGGACGCAGCGATTCTGGTTCCCGGTGATATTATCAGCATAAAACTTGGAGATATCGTCCCTGCCGATGCCCGCCTGCTCGAAGGAGATCCTTTGAAGATTGACCAATCTGCTTTGACCGGAGAGTCCCTCCCTGTCACTAAGAGCCCCGGAGATGAGGTGTTCTCCGGGTCGACCTGCAAGCAGGGTGAGATCGAGGCCGTTGTCATCGCCACCGGTGTGCACACTTTCTTCGGGAAAGCGGCCCATCTCGTTGACAGCACGAACCAAGTCGGCCATTTCCAGAAGGTGCTCACGGCCATCGGAAATTTCTGCATCTGCTCTATCGCGGTTGGGATGCTCGTGGAGATCGTCGTCATGTACCCCATCCAGCACCGAAGATACAGGGATGGGATCGACAATCTCTTGGTCCTCTTGATCGGAGGTATTCCGATCGCTATGCCCACGGTCTTATCAGTGACCATGGCCATCGGGTCCCACAGGCTCTCTGAGCAAGGCGCCATCACGAAGAGGATGACTGCAATAGAGGAGATGGCCGGCATGGACGTTCTCTGCAGTGACAAGACCGGGACGCTAACCCTCAACAAGCTGAGCGTTGACAAGAACCTCATCGAGGTCTTTGCCAAGGGCGTGGATAAGGAACATGTGGTTTTACTGGCAGCGAGAGCATCGAGGACGGAGAATCAAGATGCCATTGATGCTGCCATGGTCGGGATGCTTGCGGACCCAAAAGAGGTAGTTCATGGGTTGCTTTTGGCAGGATATATAATTGATGACATGTTTCTATGTTCACAATTTTGCATGATTTATGCTAGCTTTGGTTAATGTTTTAATATCTAATGTGCAGGCGAGGGCAGGTATCAGGGAAGTACATTTTCTTCCTTTCAACCCCGTCGACAAAAGAACTGCTCTCACCTACATTGATGCCGATGGCAACTGGCATCGGGTGAGCAAAGGTGCTCCAGAACAGGTATTTTTTGTTTTTGGTCATCATCTTGTTTTAACCTCAATTTTCTAAGGAAACTTGTGCATTCTATTTATTCAGAGAATATTTAACTCTTCCCCTTGGATTAGATTTTGAGCCTTTGCAACTGCAAGGAAGATGTCAGGAATAAGGTTCATTCTGTTATCGACAAGTTTGCTGAACGCGGGTTGCGATCACTAGCTGTTGCGAGACAGGTCTACCTTTTTCTCTCAGTAAATCAAATTGCTACTACAGCGAATGTAGTATTGCTCACAACAAATATTTTCTGCCATGCAGGAAGTTCCGGAGAAGTCCAAGGAGAGTCCAGGGAGGCCATGGCAATTCGTTGGTTTGTTGCCTCTATTTGATCCTCCAAGGCATGACAGCGCGGAAACTATTCGAAGGGCCCTCAACCTTGGTGTCAATGTGAAGATGATTACTGGTAAGTAATTGGGCTATCTTTTATCGCCATTGCGTGGATTTGTCTTCTTTTCCTAACATAATTATTCCTATCCAGGTGACCAACTTGCCATAGCTAAGGAGACGGGTCGAAGACTCGGAATGGGAACCAATATGTACCCTTCCTCTTCATTGCTTGGCCAAAATAAGGATGCATCAATCGCTGCACTTCCCGTAGATGAGCTAATAGAGAAGGCTGATGGGTTTGCAGGGGTGTTTCCAGGTGGGCTTGATCTTCTTTTGTTATTGCTATTGCGATTCTAAATCTTGAGCTAGTTATTGAACCTTTTCCTTTCTGAACAGAGCACAAGTATGAAATTGTGAAGAAGTTGCAGGAGAGGAAGCATATTTGTGGAATGACTGGCGACGGAGTTAATGATGCCCCTGCTCTCAAGAAGGCTGATATTGGAATTGCTGTTGCTGATGCTACAGATGCCGCTAGAGGTGCTTCTGACATTGTCCTCACCGAACCTGGGCTTAGTGTGATCATCAGTGCCGTGCTTACCAGCCGTGCTATTTTCCAGAGGATGAAGAATTACACTGTACTAACTTTTTTACCGCCAATGCTGTTCCTTTAGTTCTTATCATGATTTTTATATCATTCTGACTTGGCTTTATGATGCTAAACTGCAGATTTATGCTGTCTCCATCACCATTCGTATTGTGGTAAGTATTTTATCTAACCATGCCGTCCAGTAGAAGCATGCAATTATGTTTTTGCCAATTTATCCTCTCTCTCTCTCTCTCTCTCTCTCTCTCTCTCTCTCTCTCTCTCTGAATCTTAATGGCTTTAAATTATTGCAGCTTGGATTTATGCTTATTGCACTAATATGGAAGTTTGACTTCTCACCTTTCATGGTTCTGATCATTGCCATTCTAAACGATGGTAAGCTCAGATGACAGTCACTTGGCTTGTGCACAATATTGTTTCTGATTTTCATTGTGGTTATTTTGAAATATTTTCCTGTTGTCATTCTACAAATGCAGGAACAATTATGACAATCTCGAAGGATCGAGTGAAACCATCTCCAATGCCTGATAGTTGGAAGTTAAAAGAGATCTTTGCTACCGGCGTTGTGTTTGGCAGTTATTTGGCACTGATGACTGTTATTTTCTTCTGGGCCATGAAAGAAACTGACTTCTTCTCTGTGAGTAATTTCATACTTCTTTTCTAGTGAGAAAAAATGAATGTTGAAGTAATGTTCGAGTTCTCTTTTTTTTTCAGAATTATGTAATACTTGCAACACGAGGATTTGTCCCTCATATATAGCATAAATTTTCTATTATAACACAGATGGCATTTCTCCCATCTATGCGATAGCATGAAGATTAGTCCCTCATATATAGCATAAACTTACTTACATGTATTAGCTTATAATTTTAATCAACTGAACACTGCTATGAATCGAATGCCAATATAACATGATTTCTGTTTATAACTTGGCAGGATAAATTTAAGGTCAGATCACTGAGGCATAGTGAAGATGAGATGATGTCTGCTTTGTACCTGCAAGTCAGTATTGTTAGTCAGGCACTTATTTTTGTTACTCGATCACGCGGCTGGTGTTTTATTGAACGCCCTGGACTTCTCTTAGTCAGTGCCTTCATTATTGCTCAACTTGTAAGTTGCTTCCTCTCATGTATCCCTCGCTTAACAATATGATCTTCTTATCTCTTTCATATGACTTTGCTTGTAGGACCATATTTCATTATTAACCCATTCTTTTCAAAACATGTTTTTCTAAGATGACTACTTCAATACGTATAGTATCAATTTTGATATGTGGGAAACCTTTACTGCAAAGCTGTTATCGAATATTCATAAAAGGGTAAATAAAGTTCATTGGTTTACCTCTGAAATAATAATTAATCAATATAATATTTGTTTAAATGTTTTGGATCCACAAGCAACTAGATCATGTTCCACTGCACTTTTTCTGGAAGAGATTACCGTAATTTGGATTCAACTCTTTGATCATTCTTCTGTGTCTGAATCCTTCTGGCAGGTTGCAACGCTTATAGCTGTCTATGCTAACTGGGGCTTTGCACGGATAAAAGGTATAGGATGGGGGTGGGCTGGAGTTATCTGGCTATACAGTGTTGTTTTCTTCTTCCCTCTTGACTGGTTCAAATTTGCCATCCGCTACATTTTGAGTGGAAAGGCATGGGATAACCTCCTGGAGAACAAGGTATCTCTACATCCTGTCCGTTGAACTGCTGTCCATTTATTTAATTAGCTTATTACTCGTTGCTAAACTTTTCAAAATTTACAGACTGCATTCACTACCAAGAAGGATTATGGTAGGGAAGAAAGGGAAGCTCAATGGGCTATGGCACAAAGAACTCTGCATGGACTCCAACCTCCTGAAACTGCCAATCTCTTCCCAGAGAAGAGCAGCTATAGAGAACTTTCAGAGATTGCTGAGCAAGCCAAACGACGAGCTGAGATCGCAAGGTATTGCAATTTTCAACCGGATCTGCTTTACTTAATGAGAACAACTCTATAGCCAAGTCACAGGAACTGAAGTAATAAAAAAAAAATCAAAGTGTGACACAATACCGATTCTGAGGTCTCTGATCTCGTGTGATCATTTGTAGGCTTCGGGAGCTGAATACTCTGAAGGGGCATGTAGAATCAGTGGTCAAGCTCAAGGGGCTTGACATCGACAACATCCAGCAGCACTACACGGTGTAATGGGAGCAGGCATTCCGAGCATGGAGCGAGAGGAAGACCTTTCTGTTTTTATTTAGTATAGTGTCTTCGAGGCCTGCATAATGCCATTGTCGTCGTTCGATTAGTTTTCTTTCCGAACTCCTTCCATGTCATGTGAGCCAAGGAAAATGGCCTTTCTGCTTGACTTTGATGCAGATATAGATCAAAATAATACGAGTCTCATTTTCTTTCTGCTTCACACTCGTCACAATATGCTTCTGACTGCTATTAATCCTTCTTCCCCATGGAATGTAGTCGATATTATTATTGAACCATGTTGAAGACGACGGTTTGTTCCTTCATTGGAACAAGCCCTTGAGCAGCTTCGGTGAACCGAAATATAAGACTTCCTACAGTGGTTTTTGAACAGCTTCAAATTACAACTTGAGATTACATCTTTGTTCACTTTCCATATCTTGATGACAATTGCATGCAAATCAAATTTGAGCATCAACTCTGACCTAATACAACTGTTGCAGTGATGTCTTCTTCTCTGGCTGCATCATGTGATGTGTGTTTATGTAACTGCTATAGCTTCAGTGGCCTCTGCTTGTGCACTCATCACCTGGTTGTTTGGTGTGAATGAGCCAAATCTATCTTGGTTGCAGACGATAATATACCCCCTCCCTGAATTGGTTTATGTCACATTTATACCTCAAATTCCTTGAAGCACCTGAATGACATGCATTGAATCTGTCCCATCCCTCCATTATATTCACATATGGAAATATTCCATGTACTTCTCTCTCTCTCTCTCTCTGTGTGTGTGTGTGTCTCTCCCAGTTAGAGAACATTCTATACTAGAGACATGCTTTGGTTGGGAAGCAGGTTACAACTAGAAAGATGTCTCCTTCCCACACTAATTCTTCCTTCCTTATGCATGCACAGGAATGACCAAAACCATTCAATCCTCATAAACAACATCATGACCTCCTCCTTTGATCAGTTGTGAGACAAGCAAGCTTTAATTTTTGTGCAAACCCCTTCACACCAAATCACCCCAACAATCACAACTTTCCCTAATAATAGTGTCTTTTTCGAATTAAATATTTAGTTATCACTTTTCTTTTCCTCTTATTTTATATACATAACGACATTATTATTATTATTATTATTATTATTATTATTATTATTATTATTTGCTAACACACTAAAAGAAAAATAAATAAAGAAAGAAAGAAAGAGCGAGTGTTATGTTTTCTCTTCTTTCTTTCTTTCTTTCCTTTTTTTTTTGTTTTTGGTTTTATCGTGTGTTCGCAGAGATCGAAAAAAAAGAGTCGTCACGGTGAAATCCAATCCGAATCACACCACCGAGCGAGGGAGACACGAAGTCGCGACGAGCCGACGAAGCGAAGGAGAAGAAGAAGAAGAAGATTTAACGAAGCCCGAAGAGGAAGAGGAAATAGAAGAGGGAGAGGGAGGGTGAGAGGAAGAAGGGAGAATTCGAGGTCGCTCGCTTCGAACTTGGAATCGCGGGGTCCCCTTCGCCGGCGCTCCTCCTGCCACTCCTACCCCCGAGGTTCGATCTTTCCTCGCTCGCTTCGCCCCCCTTGCTTCCCTCTCCGTCTCTCTCTCTCTTTGAAATCTCCCCCTCCCGCCTTCCATCTCCGAGCGCGATCCGGCGTCCCTGAAGTTGGTCTTTCGTTCGCAGAGCACGAAATCGATCTTCGGAGCGGTCTTCAACGAGCATTCCGTCTGCAGATACGGGATCTTTCAAGAGCTTCCGGCCGCGGATTCCATTTATCCTCTAGTTGGATTCAGTCCCTCTAGGGTTTTGATCCAGCTTGATCGCAATTCCCTTCTCGTGGGAGGCCTTTCGAGTTGGTTCGAGCTTGGGATCATTGCTTGCCGAGTGGATCTTCGTAGTCCCTGCTTGCGCTAGGGTTTTGCGCCCCGCGCCCTGAGATGGGATTTTCGACCGGTTTTGTTTAAGCTGAGGAGAAGGATATTGGTTATGACTTGCTGAATCCGCTGGAACTGGTACGAGATTTAGTTTCTTAGGGTTTGAGATTACGAGGGTGGAAGAACCGAAGAACACTAATTTTGTTGATCTGGTGACCTGTATGGCCTCCGTGCATTGAGAGATGCCAACGCCGATGCCGCAGCCTTCTCAGCATACCCGGATCAATCTCGGTGACCTCAAGTTGCAGATAGCTAAAAAGCTCGGCCCCGAGCGCTCCCAGCGATATTTCGACTATGTGAATCAGTTGTTGGCACAAAAGCTGAGCAAACCAGATTTCAGCAAGTATTGTCTTTTGATACTCGGGCGCGAGAATTTACCTTTGCACAACCATCTTATTCGCTCGATCCTCAAGAATGCCTTTCTGGCAAAACACCCACCTTCACTTGGCCTTGAGAAGGATGCTCCAAACCCTGTTGAAGCTGTTGGAAAGAAATCATCTCAAGACGAAAGCATCATTAACCATTTGACAGCACCGACAGCGAAGCACACATTAGGGTGCAATGGGAACATCTTACCTCCATCCCCTCGCAAGGCCAGGTCATGCATCCGAGACCGGAGGATCCAAGATCGTCCTAGTTCTCTTGGACAAAATGGAGGAATGGATGTGACTTCTTATCAGTCTTTGGTGTCCTTCGATGAGAACATCACCCGGGAGAATGGTGTTCTTGGCCCTTGTGATTTGAAGAGACCAATGCAGCATCATCAAGGTGTCCCCCTGGAGCATTCTGTAAAGAGACCACGGAGAGAAAATAGGACACCTCATGATCAAGCTTATGTAGAGCACAAGGGTTCAGTTGAGTATTTAGTCATGGAAGGGATGGATGAGTTGGAACAAGCTGATGATTTGAATTCCAAGAGAGGTCCTCTTCAGGCTCCACTTGGGATCCCTTTCTGTCCTGCAAGTTTGGGTGGGGCACGAAGATCTTTGCCCTTAATTACTTCTAGCAGCGGTAATCATAGTAGTAACTATCATAGTGGAGAGTTATGCCATACCGAGTCTCTAAAGAGCAGGATGGAGAAAATAGCAGAAGCCCATGGCTTGGAAGGAGTCACATTGGACTCCTCTAATCTATTAAGTAATGGCTTAGATGTTTATTTGAAGCTTCTAATTAGGTCATCTGTTGAATTATTAGGAATAAGGTCAGGTCATGATCAAGCAAAGCCTTCAGTCTTCAACCAGCAAGCACGAGACAAGCCGATTAATGGTGTTTGGTCTGGAAATCACATGCATGTACAGAATAGTGGTAGGTCTTCAGACAACTTGCAGAGGCTGAAAACTCAGAGTTTGATAACTCTGCAGGATTTTAGGATGGCAATGGAGTTGAACCCACAGCAACTTGGTGAAGATTGGCCATTGCTACTTGAGAAGATATGTCTTCGTTCATATAAAGAATAAGGAAAGTCAACGCCAGGGGTAGCTTTGTATCTGTCAAATATTTGTTTGGTGGGATTTTAAGAACCTCAAGGGTGGTTTACTGTGGCTGCCTGTCATCTCTCTGTGGAGCATTATTATTGTTTGGAGAAAAATTCTTTTATAATATACTTAGCGGATTCAAATGAATCATCTTCATCAAATCAGTCAATGCCTGAACTTTGAAGAAAGTTAAAATTTTCCAATTTGGCACATTGCTGGATGTTTTGAATCCATAAGGTCCACCAGAACCAGAGATTACAACCTTTCATAAGGTTTACACTTTACAGAATGTTCGGAAATCAGTTTTGCAGGAAACTAATATATAACTTTGTTATAGGTACAATCAATTTTGTCAGTTCTCATGAGATTGCAGTATATTTATTCTTTATTGGATAAGTTGCTCGGGTAATCTTGATAGTGGCAGTCTCTTGTTAATGATTGTTTAGGAAGATATGTTTGGGTTATCCCAATATGATCAACTTATAAGAAACCATGTGGGGAAGTTCTATGTATCTTTTCTTTACAGAGTTCAATCTAATTGTCTTATTCTAATGCTTTCCATATATTTGGTTGATGCTACTCCCATGGTTTAGTTTTCCTACACTTTTGTCCTGATTTGTGACAATTGTGATTGAGAGTTGAAAAAAAATAGAGCACATTCTTCTTGCCAAAACTTAGTAGTCTGATATGACGCCTTGGTTAGTTGCTCCTGAATTTATATAAATCCTAAAGAGCATAAACAAATATAGGATTTGATTGACTGATCCATGTTTGTGCTTTCACCAAGGAAATGCATGATACAAAAGTATTAATTACTTGGTTAGAGAGTAATGCATGTCTTCCATGTTAGACAAATCTTTGTAAAATGTATAAAAGAGGTAGTATTTGCTTATAGAAACTGAAGCAGTCTGCAATACATCTATGGGATATTAGGCACATGGTAGACCAAAGGGGTACATGATGGATCGTTATTTAAACTAGTACAGGCTGTTTAGGACCTTGTATAATTTTGTAATATTGAAATGGTTGGCTAAATTATATCCCAAATAATCATTTTTTAAAAGGACTATATGTTGTTGTATGTAGAAATATTTGACACTTTAAAAGTCAGATTATGTGATAGTATGATTTCATATTGTAATATTTATAACCAAACAGAAAACAACCATGTAAATGATGAGAGCTATGTACTGAAGCATCAATATGTGAACTGGATGCTCACAGGAGACTTATGCATTGCCATTTATTCTTCTAAATTTATTTTTATTTTTGTACTACTTTTGCTTCATTTTCTTGAAATATGTTTCATTTTCTAATTAGATATATTCTTTATGTTAAGGAATCCTGGAGGCTTGGCCCTTGCTCTTATGTATAGTAACTATACTTTAATTAGCCTTCCAGCTCTTTGTTAAATTCTCCCTCTTTCTTTATGTTTTTCTGGATAAGCTACTAGCACCATACTTTAGACGAATCAATATTAAGTTGATATTTGGTTGCAAAATCCACTTAAATCTTCATTGGAGCCTTCTTGTCTCAAATTTTTTGCTCCTAGTGCAGAACCATTAGAATCAACTTTATCTTGTTCCATATTCAAGATTCGAGAATAGTCATCTTCCTGTCTCTTTCCAATCCCTGCTTTTAGAAGGTTTTATGTCCAAAAATCAAGTATTTATGGGTTCTTAATAGTAATTAATTTTGTTTCTGGCAATGTGTTTTGTTGGGTTGCAGATTATCTATTGGAACTAATGAGGTAAGTTCGAGGTTCTCTTGGTATAATTGCTCTCGATCCAAGATTGAGAATCCGATATATAGATATGTGTGTATACTGTTCTCCATTTTAATTGTTTTTCCTTGTTTCTTCTGGAACTTGTGGCGAATTGGAGGATTTGTTGCTATACATGGAGAGATGCTTCCATGGTTCTTCGGAGAGGAAGAATCTAGATTCATATTAGTTTCGTTTTCCTCAATAACTCATATGAACTAGGAAGGACCAACCTCATTTTTGTTACTCTCTTGCTGGCACACTTGTATGCTGGCCCTGATTTTTGTAGTTCGATTCTCTATTTATGTAGATTGTCATGGTCATGCATGTTCATGATTATCATGATTGAGGGGACATGGTTCAATTGTATTTCGTAACAAAGTTCTCGAATTATATGATTCCAACATGTATGTTATTTCTTGGATTAAGTGAAGTAACCAGAATTGGATGAATCTTTGTCTGCAATGAACAGGTATGCTTTCAAGTCCCAAGTTTTCTACCCATAGTTGTAGATCAAGGATATATATCATTTGTGCAGTTTAATTTTTTACTTGGGTGAAACCAAGAAAGTTATGGAATATGTCTCGAGTATTTTCATAATTCCTGGTTGCTGCAACCAAGACAGTTACCCTTTTTAGATGTCTTGGGAAATGTTTGTAGGACAATCCTTTTTGCCAGCAAAACATTCATCATCATAGGTAAGATACATTACATGTGGTATATTGCCTTATCATTCTTTCTTGTTATTCTATCTGTACTCTGTAGTGTTTTAATGGATTAAATGCTTTTCGAATTCCTTTCTTTACTGTTTAATCGTGTCAGCTCTGATCTCATTCTCTTTGACAGTCTTTTTGTCTGGATTTACTATCCAGAAAAGTACATATGTATCCCTTCCAGCTATTAGGATGTGTTAATTGATCTAGAACAAATTATCTTATCTGAAGACTTCCAGTTTACTATGCATATTGGCTTCCATACTGTGCACTTCAAACAGTCCATTTTAATATGTATTGACTTTCTTTCCAGCTATGTATATATACTATGTATAGATGTTATCGTATTAGCTTCACAATGTCCTGTGAACACTGTAGCCCTTCATTTTCTGTTAAGCAATAGAAGCAACGTTTCCTTGTTGTGACTTATAAACAGGAAAATGTGTGCTTGACTGTTTGACAATTCTTGATTATTCCATGTACAATTGTCCATGCTTCTGCATGAACCTTTATGTCCTTGTAGTATGTACAGAAAATTTATCAGTACATATTCATCACAAAACCATGAAGTTTGTTTTAGTTACTTGCTTACATGATTACTCATTTTTCTACATCATGCTCAAGTTTTAGGTTTATCTTCAGCAACCTTAATAATGTCTACAGAAGCTACCAGAACTTGTATGATTAAACCTTTTACTCATGTATTTTCCATGATCATTTTCCTAATGATCGTGTAACTCAACTTGTCTTCGCAACAGGATAATTGTTTAGCAGACCTTTTTTCATGTAAGAAGCATGGAAATATTGCAATCACATTGTCATATACTTGCAGCCCAAGGCACCAAAAAGTGTAAGGACTTGCTTCTTTGATCCCAAGGGTTGTTGATTCAGTCAGCTTGATAACTTTATGCTTCACAACATTGAAAATGATGTTCAAAATATCACAATTGATGCACTCCTTATAGTTCAGAATTTCCTTCTATGTACTTTGCCTTTTCTATTCTGTATTTTATGGCATATGCTAGGTTGATTTTAGATCGGATGTAACATGATATACCTTCTTCTGTAGATACAAATTAGAAAACTAGCAGAAGTTTCTTCTGGTTGGAAAATTAATGCTACTGAAGCATTGTTAAGAAGTGACACACTAAATTACTTTGTGAAATTATATTATTCTGAATAGGAGAATTACTCTATATGATTCTTGTATACTTGAAATAATATATGCTTCTCATATGTACCATATGGATTCTTCAAAATTTCTCCAATTAACTCATGATTTCTTAACCAAAATGCCTCAAGTTTCTAGTCATAGAATAATTTCACTAAGTAGGATCCATACAAATTGCATTCACAATCCTTCTGTGTTTTCCAGAAATCATTAAATGAGTACACATATGCAACATCTGAAAACGCCTTATACATGTGGCAATCTCTCCTGGTCAAGATGCATTGAAAGCATTGAACCATATAATGTTAAGATTTAGATCCTTGTTTTTATATATACGTTACAATGGTTTATCACTGGAAAGGAATGTCAAAATCAGCAAAATATACTGTTCTCGCCTCTATTATGTCAGCAGCAGCAAAGTTGTTACATATGAGATTTCTATCATATTATTGGCTGGTTCGAGTATGAGAATTCAGATCCTTATGGGAGATCCATGATCGAGAAGGATCTACATCCGTCGAAATCGCAGGTATTTGAGACTGTCATATGATTTTGATGGGCACTGTTGAGATTCAATCAAAGACATAATGGATGGTTTGGTTGTGTCGTATACCTCCATTACTCGAGGAGATAACAGAAACTCGAAGTTAGAAGATTGAAGAAATAAATGGAAGATAGTTTGAATTTTGTGGATACTCGAGTTTAAGCTGTTTTAGATTTAATAGTAGGTGCATAACACGTAGTTTGATGATTTTTCTCAATAAAGCATCAATACATGATTGTTCCACCATAATACTCCGCTGTTCTGATTAGTTGATGCCAAGTTTACAAGTGACACCATGTAAGGAGTTTTATATCTGAACTTGATATGGTTGTCATCTTGACAAGGTTGCAATTTTGATACTCGTGTTTTACATCTAATGCACATGACATTTGGCTCTGAGCTGGATTCAGGCTTTTAGAGCAACTGATATTTTTCCCTACCAAAAGTTTAATCATGCTGTCCATGTGATTTCTCATGCATTTCTTCTTTCCTATTTTTCTTTTGTGGTGTGGCTGCATTTGATACAAAGTCATTGCTTACATCAAAATACTGTCCAACTTTTAACAGAAGGAATTATGGAGATGGTGTTTGTGCAGCGAATAGCTTTTCTTTTTTTTCCCCATCGTTTTCTTTTTGTTGGTTCTCGTTGTCTCTTTCTTGATGGGGCTTGAGATTCTTCTTGAATCATTATTTGGTCGGTATTTTTCTCATTGTCTGACAACTTAACTGGTGATATTGCTCAGATACCTTTTCTTTATCTTGGTGGGGCAGAACCTTCGTTGGTACAAGGCACTGAGTCTGACATTGTTCAATCTGAAAGCAAAGGTATGTCTCACATGCTGTTGCATTGTCTAAGTCTGTTCCATATCCTAGAAGAATATTTCAATGGTCAAGTGCATATATTTCTAGTTCAGGGATGATGCTACCCTAGGATTCGTGTCTGTGGAGAAGTAGTTCCCGATGGGAGACCGGCATGTCCCAGAAAGTTGTAGATGCTGGATCTGTATAAGGATCTTCAGCTGTGCGAGGAACTTCAAGTTGATCAGGCAATGAATCAGCAGGAGGTGGTGGCACAGGATCATCTGAAGGATTAGAAGTTGGATTTGAAAAAAGGGTCTTCGGGAAAGTATAGTTCGACAAGAGAAGAAGCAAGATCAGGATCTGCATGCGGGAAAGAAAGTGGAGTTGCAGTTGAAGGATCTAAAGCAGAAGCAGAGCGTGTGTCTCGGAACAGGTGCAAGTCAGAGATCGGCAGCTCCCAACGAAGAAAGGATGAACTTGCGCTACGGACAGTTGACAAGAAAGGTGACGAGAGAATGGAACAGCGGTTCTTCAAGGAGAGTTGGGGGAACCAGAAAGGGAAGCTGTTCTGACCTATGCTCATGCCCGAAAGGGACTTTGAGAAAGTGATGAGGTTGAAGTATGGATCGTGGCCACTGAATGGAAGTGGAAGAGTGTCGTTTTCGGTGTGCCATGGCCGGTCATCAGTCAATAATGCATCTTGGATGGTGACTCGATTACCTTTTCTCCTACTGTGAACAGGGGTAGGATGCTTCCTCATCCATCGGTTTGGGTTCATGTAGATCAATAGCAGGTGGTGCAATAAATGACGCCATAAAACCCTTCTTCCACCTCGTGCAACACGGAGGGGAGAGGTTTCCAAGTATGGTATGCATATGTAGCAGCAGCAGCAGCAGTAGCAAGTACAAGAGGTTTGTGACAAACTATACAAAGCTATCAAATACTTGACTGTGATCTTATGTGACTGGGGATCATGGAAGAGGAGCCACTCCTCCTAATCTACTACGCTTTGGTTTTGAACTCTCAGGTACTGACCGACTGTTTCATCGCTCGTAAGCTTGGATGGGAGCAGAAGAGGCGGTAGATCTGCCATACCAAGATGGGAGTCGCCAGAGCGATCGCCGGCGCTGCTTCGGCATCCCGTTCGATGTCTCCATCTCCGACTTGGTCAGTATCTCCCACATCACCTGCACATCTTGGTATCCACACATCTGCACATCATCGTAGAGCTTCAGAATTCCCCCACCTGCCCACAAGTGTGGTAAGCCCACCATTAGTTTTGATATTTCATACAGCCACAGCCTTAGGGCACTGTAATCCAACGCGTCAAGTCCCACTGCTGCACGTCTTGCACACTCTGAAATCTACAGCAGCCTGTAGTCATCATCATCATATAGCAAACTCCGGCATTTTATTTATTGCTCCCCTCTGAGAACCACCAAGTCATTTGGCATCAACGAGAGGTCGAATTAGGAGCATTTCCCTGAATCAGATTCTCGGTCTTATTGGCATATTCCAACAAGAGAGAGAGACAGAGAACAGTGGACCATTGGCACGTTACTGATGCTGTTGCTTGTAGCAGTCTCTCTCACCAAACCACATTTTTTAGCTACACCCATCCGTAAACTAAACTAATAGGATGTTCTCATGATCCAGTTGGGAGTATGGAGTCTTACCAACCTAAAACCCTGTCACCACGACAGCTCCATGCGAGCAATCTACCTAACACACACACACACACACACACACACTTCCTAAGCATCTGACCTGCATAATTCCTTTGGTGGAGGATCACCCCACCCATATGAAAGATGCTGCCGACCAAACCTCTTTTTTTTTTTTTGTCCCCATCAGTGCAATACTACCATATATTAGTACAATGCATATTATCTATAGTAATTACATACTATCGTTGACCATCTATCTATCTATCTATCTATCTATCTTATAGAGAAAATAAAAAAAAAGGCAAAGAAACCAAAAGGCATTCATTCTCAGTGAATGCTGATGATGCTCTCGGCAAACACGCGTGACAATATTTTTGTCCCAAAAAGTTGGGAGATGTTTCGATATGACATTGGTCTCCATCTCCTGAAAGTGCAGTGCATCATCATCATTCATCATTGAATCAAGTAGTCCTCATTTCGAAAAATAAAGCACATTTGCTTTAATAAATATATCATCCCTCCATTCTTCTCTAACTTCTGGTTCCTCAGACGTACATAATATACCCACACGTACATATAACCGATGAGCATGTTTCATGGTTGACTGTAAAATCTGTTGACACTAATACCCCCTCAATTGACGCGTCTGCCTTCCTTCTAATCAATAATTTGTGTGTTTGTTTCTCTAAGTTTGTGAAACAAAAGAATCAAATGATAAATGATGGTGATGAGAGATAGTTTAACTATCGAATTAAAAATTTATGGTAACAATAGTGGATATTGATTGATCCGAGTTTATTATTGGATGGATACTATTTGAAGTAGAATATACTTGATTAAAATTTGGAGGGGCAAAATATAGATAGCAGAAGAGAGTCGAAGTCAGATGAGTTAAAAACAGGAAATTTTTAAATATAAAAACTCCTATGCATTTAATTTTTGGGAAGGTAAATAGAAAGCGAGCTGATGGATTGAACAAAGTTGCATTTGGCTGGATTGAGGAAAAATTGGGGAAGAAGAGAAAGAAAGAAAAGTTATAATATGTTGTTGCCTTCATGCAAGCTGAACTGATGAAGAACCATAGGACGACAGATGGAACCCTGTTATCGTCTCCCCTAATCTGCTCTGTCTCACTTTTGAGAAAGGATAGGTTCTAAATGACACATCGGATGGCTATAGGACTCCTTCCTGCCTTCTTCCGTCTGCTCTGCGACTACTAACTTTCGAAACACAGTGACCGAGAGAGAGAGAGAGAGAGAGAGAGAGAGAGAGAGAGGTGATGGGGTGGTTACCGTGTTTTCGAGACTTAACGCGGGAGGAGACGACGAGCCAAGCTCGCCTGACGGGGAAGACCACCTTCCTGCGCCACCAAGACATCACTTTGGCCCCTAACCTCCGCCGCCGGCTCGCGGGGTACGACCCCAGCCGCCCTGCTCCTGCCAGGCCGCCTCCCCCCCTTGTCCACCAACCACCCACCCACCCACCCACCCACCCCGGCAAACGCAACGCCTTCCTCCTCCTCCTCGTCTCCGATGAACACCCTGTCCCCCGGCTGCGGTGTGTGGTGTGGTGTCGGTCGCTTATAGTTTTCCGGAGTCTCCGCCCAAACCCCGTCCTCGCCGCACTTTTCTCGTTCCCACGGCGTCCCCGGCTTTCTCTGCCGCTACCGCTACTACAGCAGCGCCCTTTTATTCTTCGTTGTTTCTGGTGACTGTTATTGTCACACCCCGCATCTTTTTTTGGTTGCCCACCGAGAGAGAGAGGTCGGATCGCCCTCGTGTCATCCGCGGAAAGGACCCAAGGTGGGGTACAAATATCATGCGCGGCGGCGTACACCACCCCCTCTCCCCTTCTCGGAAATACCTACTCCCCTTAGCATCCGGTATCCACCGCGATGTTGGTGGCCCCACCCGCCGTATGCGTGCAACCGGCAGCCGACCGCCCTCCTCGTCCCTTCTCATCCCCTCTTCCTTCTCAAACACCATCATCCCCATGCTGCGCGACCCGCGTCCTCCACCTTTCGACCGGCCCCCACATACATTTGCGCCGCCTCAAGCATCGGATGCCCGTGTTCGCTGTTATAGTTGGAACAGCACACTCACCCAACATTAAGAGGAACAAATCATACGCCCCAACCCATCCCAATGTTACCGTATTATAAATTTCCATACGGGATATATCTATATATATATATATATATATATATAGGATTTCCGGCACGCAGGCGGTGTCATGGCGGACCCCCCCCCCCCCTGTAACAACGCGTCAGCATGCCATTGGCTGCCACCGTCCATGGTCTCTCCTTATCTCACGTGTCAAAATGCAGGTGGAACGTCTCGGTCGCATGCGTCAAATGAACGTATCAATGTGTTCGTTGGGGAATGCGACCTTCTATGCTGTTTCACCCTCATTTTATTTATATATATATATATAGAGAGAGAGAGAGAGAGAGAGAGAGCAGTTTTCTTCGCCATGCTCATGTTTTCAGCGTTGGCATTCAAACACCTTTTGTCGTCTCCTACCTCAGTCGCCTACACAGGAGCATATAAATCTATACAAGAAGACTACGGAAGAGTGGCATTGGATGCTGTGGTTATTGTCATGTCGCATTTGGGGTGAGCCAGTGGTTGCATAAACCAGTAGTTGGACCCCATTATCAATCCCTATCGAACCACTCACATCACCAACAATTAAGTCTTTTTTTTTTTTTTTGTTTTGTTTCCCGTCTATTGAATCACCTAATTCACAAAAAGCATATGTGAGAGAGAGATTTAAAGATGGACTTGACGTGTTCATATTTCCGGCCACGAAAGCAGCACAAAAATGCTTCACGCAAGCGAGGGGAGGAGAACAAATAGAGTAGTAGTCACTTCGGTTGTCTCGACTCTCAGTCGCCTGCTATCCAATAGAAGCAGGAATTGGATTCAAACTGTTGATTTGAATCCAATTGGATTCAAGATGTACGAAGAGAGACCCGCACAAGAAAGGAGAGGAGGCTCGATGGCTTCATCAAAGTATTATGGTATGGTATGGTATGGTATGGTCGATGGATGAAGCTCATCTGACCTGTGATTCCACCATAATGACTGCCCACTGCACCGAAAGCATACAACTTCTTGAAGATAAGCATTGCATTCCTCTGTAACGTCGATGTCTTCCACTTGCTTTGGTTCCCACCAAAAAAGCGTACAACATGAATCGACTCCGTCTTCGGGTTGACTGTTGCTCCGTCTCTTCCACTTCTCCCTTCTCCGGATCGGCTCCATTTCCCACCGCCTCCTCCGTTTGCTGCTGACCAGGTCGAGCAGGTCCAGCGCGGCTGCTGCCGCGGCCGCCACCTACTGCCTCTGGCTGACTCGATTTGGGCCTCCGGCTTTTGTTATCTTCCGCCTTGCTGCCAGCTTGCCGGCCGCCTCCTTTTTACATCATCGGAAGCAGGTGCCGAATCCTTCCTCTCCGACGCCACATTCTCTCTCTGCCTTTGCCCGTTCTTGTGCCTCATTGCCGTTGACCTTTTCTCCTCTTCCTTCGGGCTCGATTGCAGTGATGACGGAAGTGGCGGCAAGGGTTTCCGTCCTCTCCGACGTGGTCTTCGGATGACCTCTGGCCTTCCCGAGTGGAAGACCAGCTTTCCCAATTCCCGGAGTCTTGGATGCTTTCACCATGCTTGGTTTCGGAGACATGTTTACGGCTCCCTCTCCTTCCAGCTGCTTGCCGTGGGTCAACCATGGTTAGAGGTTTTTGTTATAATAATTTAAATAGTTAATACTAGATAAAATAAATTATAAAATTTTAGATTTAAATTTAGATTAAATGAGGATGAGATTTATTAGGATATGATAGTTTTTTTAGTGTTTTAAAATATTTATACTCTATCTTTTAATTAATATAAATAATTGCTCTTATATTGATCGAAAGTATTTATAGTTTTCTCTTTTATTCTCTTCCCCATTTTCAGCAAGTTCTATAAAAAAACTAATAGTTTCATCAGTGTCAAAAAAAGGACCAAAATGAGTTCATCCATTAAAAAGAAATGAAGATTAGTAGATATAAAAAATTTAGGCAAAAAAATGGCAGAGATTGAAGTAAATGTTGTTTATCAACTTCTTTCTATCTTTATATTTATATGTATCAATTTTTGATTGTTAATATGAAAACTCTATTTATTTCATATGAATTATGAAATTTGATAGATTATGATTTTATTCAGCATGATCTCTAGAATCATAGTATTACTAAATATCAAATAATCAAATAAATGAGAATATACAAAAAGATACCAGAGTTATTTACATACTACAACAATTAACATATGAGTCTCTATTTCTCAAAATCATGATGGCATTAACATCAAAATAAGTTTGAAAGAAATTAAAAAATATCTTTTGAGTCACAAATAAGTTAAAAAATTTAAAACTTTAAATTCTTCGATATGAATTCAAAACTGGCCTCTTCTATTATGAACCAAATGAGATTTTAAAATCTAAAAGATGAAATTATAGTAGAAATTTTTTTATTAAATTTATCTCTATGATGTATATTGTTATAAAAGAAGCTAAAGATATAATTACAAATGAGCTAGATTTTAATTCATAAACAAAATGTTAATAGATTTTCATATGAGACTTCATATTATGCTCTTCAAATAAAGATAGATTCAAAAAAATTAACAAAAAAAGAACTTCAAAATCAAATCTCAAAATAGAGATCAAGATGAAGGTTAGGGAAACACGAATGAAGGTAAAACCCTCGATGTTGTTGTTACAAAAAATTAGACATATTAAAAAAGACTGCTACTACAAAAATAAAAATCCAAATATTCCTCTCTATTCTTATTATAAAAAATATAGTCACATTAAAAAAGATTATTAGAATAAAAATTAAATAAATTATTATGAGGAAAATAATGATAACAAAAGAGATGAAGAGAATATTTTTTTTATAACATCTAATGAAGAATATTTAAGATATATTTGATTTTTAGTTAGTGGATATAGTAATCATATGACAGGTGATAAAAGTTTATTTCAGATATTTAATAATGTAATTATATCTATTGTGCAAATAAGAAATGACAATAAGGTTCAAGTAAAAAAGAAAAAGAACTGTTGTGATTTATGATTAAAAAATTAATAAATTAATAATAACTATGAGGATGATAAAAAAACGGTGTTTCTCTTATTATTTTCGGATCTTACTACTCTTACTAAGAAATCAGTATTATAGTATAAAATTATGATCATTTAAATTTTTATGGATCTATTCAAACTAACTCAAATGGTGTAGATTATGATAATTAAGAAACTATAGTTAACAAAATAAATATATATAAAAGGATGAAGCTCTAAACTACAAGGATAATAACATACATAAAGTGAGGATAGAAGTTTATGAGGATGTACAAAAGGCTAAAGAAAAGAAAAAAAAAAAAAGGGGAAGCCTCGGGAATCAATCTTGCAAATACAGAGTTTCTAAAGATAACTATCAAATAGAAAAAGTTCAATTAATAAACTTCAGAGAAAATATAGATAATGGATTCTCAAAAAATATATAGATGAGTAGAATCACTACTGCAGCAGCACCGAAGATAAATTTATTAAAAAGCTTTGCTGAAAGATAAGATAAGTTTAAATTATAATTATTTGAATCAAAGAGATGCGTTAGAATAATTAAAATAGTTAAGATTATATAAAATAAAAAAGTAAAAAAATAGATTTAAATTTAGATTAGATGAGGATGAGATTTATTAGGATATGATGAATTTTTTTAGTATTCTAAAATAATTATATTTTATTTGTTAATCAATATAAATAAATATTATTGATGAATAATTTTAATTTCTCTAGTATTTTTTTTTCCCCTCTCAGCCATGTAGTACTGACATGCAACCCACAAAAATTACAAGTAGCATAACCAACCACAAAACAAAAATTACCATAGTCAAAGTCTTTCAGTTTCATGAATCTAAAACAACGTTCGAACCGCAGACATTAATAAGCAAAGTGGTTCCAACGTGGAGAACACCACCGGTCGCAAGGCATTTGGATAGAAGACACGGGAATCCTGAGACCTTGTGGCGAGAGAGATGAAGACATCCTTCTCGTGGAATCCTCGGGTGCAGATTACAGGGGTTCAGAAGATGATGATGATGGCTTCTCTTGCTGTGAATTGTAAAGCAACAGAAGGTGGTGGAGAGAGAGGCAAAACCGGAGATGACGACGATTCGGGGCTTTTCGCTTGGAATGGCCAATGATAGTTTTTAGGAACAGCTCCCATGTTATATAAACTGAGGGGGTGTTTGGTTTACCAGGTCAACCAAATCTAGAGATTGATATCTGGAAAATGTCATCTCATGGCCTCAAATTGGGAGCTCGCATCGCATAAAACCACAAAGCTTCTTCCCATTAATCAACTTGTACGTGACCAAAGAGTTCGCTATCATATTATTCTCTGGTCCTGCCCACACACACACACACACACAGATGACAGACACTTCAGCTTCGTCTCCTTCAGTAGCCAGCCAAGCATTCTGGGGGTGGGACGGGGTAGCGAGCCCGATCAGTACAGTAGTCGTAGACCAGGTGGTTCACCCTGACCCAACGATACGCCCTGGCCTGAGCCGCGTTGAGCTGCTGGAACGAGGGAGCCTCCCACCAGTTGGCCGCCGTGGTGGCGCAGCTGCTGCCGAGGCCGCCAGCTGGAGCAGCGCACGCCGCCTCGATGTCGAAATCCTTGTAGTAGGCGCGGAACGGCGCTTTGCTCCAATCGATCTTCTCGAGGCCGCCCCTCGTCGCCCAGTCGTCGCCGTTCCACAGCGTCGAGTAGATCCCCATGGGCTGCGCGTTGGGGTACGCCACCCCCCGTGCTTGGTTGTTCTTGTACACTCTGATGGGAACGGCATCGACGAAAAAGCTGCACCACGAGAGTCAAGTGATGCTTCATGTGGTGGCGAAGACATGCGAACGCATAAACAACAGCGTTCTATATTACCTTACCCGAGGGAATACGAAAAGCACCCATCTTTTTTATTTTTTATTTGTTTGTTTGTTTTGCTGTATTATATATGTTCTAGCATCGATGGAGATTCCATTCCGAGCTAAAAAAAAAATATGCTACTGGAATTATTCTCGTGATAGTTTAGTAGGTCATATATAAAGTAAAATTAATCTAATATCAACATGCAGAAGAGAAGCAGGTGGAGGCAACCCTTTTCGCCTGTCCTCTTTTGGTGATGGCATCCTTCCCTCTCTGGGCTGTCTCTCTCCTTCGTCCGTGACGCAACGAATGGGTGGGTGTCCTTTGCTTCCGACGCAGAGACTTGAGGTGCTAATAATGCACAGCCTTTGTCGTAACCTGCTATTATTGCTTGTGCTTCTTTGCGGACTGGATCAGGTGGTGTTCTTCCTCTCATGATCGATAAATTTCAGGTGGGTCCTCTTCCTGTTTCCCTCGGAAAGGGAGGGCACCTCCGAACCAAGTCATGTCTCAGAGAAACCAAACAGGTCGTAGCTTTATGACGTAGGGAGTTCATGAAGTGGGAAAGTATCTAATGCTTGCGCGATCGAGACCTCAGAGAAATCAATCAGGTTGTAGCTTGATGACATTGATTCTTATGGTGTTCTTCTTGTAAGCTTGGTGGTAGCAGTAGTAGAGGTATGGTATAACTCACACAATGTGGTGGTGATTCCAGAGGATGGAGTAGGTGTGGAAATCTGCGGATGGATCAAACCAGAGGTTCACCCTCTGCTCTCTGTCTCCCTTCCCGTGCGCGTACACGTTGGTCTGAACGGTGTACGGCTGCCCCGACCTGTTCCCCAAGAACTCGAAATCTACCTCATCTCGTCTGCCATCCGTCTCCGAACTCAGCTGCAAAGAAATCCTCCACCGGGGTTAGCCCTTAGCCATGCACGGCGTACGAAAGCAAGAGAACTCACGTAGAAAGCTGTTACTGTGCCTGCAGAATCCCCGGAGACGAGCTTGATCTTCATGCTCACATGCCCAAACATTAACTTGTTCTTCGAAGCGAATCCACAACCTTTATATGAGCCGCCAACGTTTTCAGGATCGATGAGGACCGGGGGGGAACCTAAGTGGAATAAGATACATACCGGAGGATCGATCGAGGAGGAGTTGTATCGCGGTGCCACCGTCGGTCCGTGAGACGTGGGAATCAGCCCATGTTACGTGGAAATCTCGCGCGAAGTCTGCAGGCCTCGCCATGGACGGAGGAAGCAGGGAGAGCAGAGGCAAAAGAGCGAAGACAGCAGCGCGGAAGAAGGCTGCCTCGGCCATGGCTGTTCCCGTGGAGCTTGGGTGGGATCGCTTGGGCTTGCGGAAACCCAGTGGTGCGTGGTTCACCTACTTATAGCTGGGAGAGTACAACCTGTTAATGTTATGGTGTCAGAGGTAGCCTGCCGTGCATGGTAGTGAGGCTGAGAGAGCTTTAGCTTTGAGAGCATTGATTGGTAAAGAAAGCTCAGTGCCAGCCTAGAATGGCGCCACAGGCGAGAGTAATGTGCTCTTACAGCTGCTGCTGCTGCTGCTGCTGCTGTAGAATGTGGATGGGACCGGCAGTGCTTCCCGAGTGCAGCAAATAGCTTCCCCCACAAATGACAACCTCACCATGGCCTGTGATCTCCCACTTCCATGGTCTGTGTGTGGATGAGGCTGGGCCAAAGAGATGGCTGCTGCATGTTGGAAGTTCGACTGACAGCTTAATGTGTGTGTGTGTGCCTGCTTGGCTGGCATGCAGCATGGTGGGAGTTTAAATCCGGGAATCTACCACAGTTCTTTCTAATCTTTCTTCTTCTTTTTTTTTTTGTTTTTTTTGTTTGGGGTGTAAATTTTTTGGGGTCTTGTGATGATGATAGGATGGCCAGCAAATGTCAGACTAATTTAATCTTTTCAGCTCACATCATGTCTAGATTTCCTCACTTCTTTCTCTCCTATATCTTCGCGTCCTGTGTTTGTTGTACACCGCCGCACGGAAGCGTGATCTCGTGCAGTTGTTACCGAATGAGTCAAAGCCATTAAAGTAATTTCTCTGAGGTAGGTTGTTGTTGGAGTCCCAATTATTTTTGGATCTCCTAATAAATGATGATCTTTTGAAGGATAAGTAAGTTATGAACGAAAGGACTAAGATGATATGATTAATTTAACTAGTTAAAATTATATAAAATAAAAGATAGAAATTTAGATTTAAATAAATAGACATGGGTAAAAACTTGTATTAGGATATGATATTTTTTATTATTTTAAAATATTTATATATATTTTTATTAGATCAATATAAAACTATAGATTTAAAAAAAAATTATTTTTTCTTTCTGTAAAACTACACATTCTTTCTTCTTACTCATCCACTCTCTCTTTTTTAAGAGAGATTATCTTTTCTTGTTATAAAACGGTGGTCTCTTGCTAACGATCGTGCCGCACCAGCTTCTTAGCCAGGTTGACATCGTCGCTGAAGTCAATCGCCATCAGATTTTCACCGCGGTTGATAACATAGCAACTTTTTTCCTTCGGTTTCATTTACATCGATTCAAGATTGACGTTATAGTTCAAGATCGACGTCCTTACAAAAGCTCTTGCAAGATAGGATTTAGTTAATATTTAGATATGATTTTTCCAACTGAATGAGTAAATCTTGTAGGTTAGTTGAGGGAAATACTCCTTTTCATATGTATAAATAAATGATGAATCAATGAATCAATTGAGCTTTTCAATTCTACTTCCTATTTCAACAATAACAAATGCTTGATCAATCCTTATTTCCTAGAATAATGATGTTATCAATATCAACATAAGGTTAAAAAAATATTTGGAGGCATAAACAAGATAAAATTTTAAAGCTTCAAATTATTCGATGCGAATTCAAAACAAAATTTCTGAATCTATTACCGGTTTTTTCTTTAAGTTTCTTAACTAAATGAGATGCTATAGTCAAAATATAAAAGATAAAACTAGAGTTGAAAATGTTTTATGAAGCTTATCTCCAAAATTTGGTATAATTTTTATTGTTATAGAAAAAGCATTTCAAGATTTGTCCCGACTCATATATAATTTTATGGATAAAAAAAGTTTAAAACATGTTGCTCTTGGGGAAGCGGAGTATGTTATGGCTACAAGTATAACATGTATATAGTTTGACATTGAATAATTCTAGTAGATCTATGAAAAAAAAAAGATAGATCAATTAAAAGATATTATGATAATAAGTTTATTATTACAATGATGAAGAATCTTGTCTTCGACGGTGTACCAAACATATTAAAGTTTGACATTATTTTATTTGTGAACTGATTGATAAAGGAGAAATTAAAATGAACTACTACAACATCGAAGATCAATTTGACGATATCTTCACAAAAGCTTTGGCCATAAAAAATTTAATTTTTTGAAAACTTTTTCAAGATATAACTATTTTAAATTACAAGGGTATGGTAAGATTAATTCAAATAATTAGGATTAGATAAAATAAAAGATAAAAAATAATTTTAACTAAATAGATTAAGATAAAAAATTTATTGAGATATGATACATTTAGGTACTCGGATCAATCCAACCCAAATCACTAAGGAGTTCTCTATATTATTCATTTTATCTTTTCATAAGTTGTAAATAAAAACCAACATACCAATCCTTATAAATATCGTTTATATTTTTAGATATTAATGTGTAAAACAAGGATTTCCAAATCTGTTCTCGATACCAAATGGTAAACATAGGAAATACCGCTCAATAATATAAAATAATATAAATATAATATAAGTAAAAAAAGAAAATGATGACATTTGTTCTCCCCCATGCGAGGAGACGTTTATTCTCCCTGCACGAGGAGAAGAAATTGCCCATGGGCGATGGATCACACAACGTGAGAAAAAATCCAGATTCTCCTCTTCTTCTTCTTTCTCTCTTTTGGTCGATTTTGCGTGACAATAAATGGAAACAATTATTATCTAGCGGTACCACTCAATAACGGATAGTCTGTATACCGAGCAGTTGGCGGATTGATACGTACCGCATGATAAGATAGACCTTAGTAGAAAGAAATGTTTGAGTGTGAATTAATTCCACCAAACTTATAATTTATTTTCATACGAGCAAAAATTAGCAAACCATATATGTAAAATTTTATGATTATTATCTTTAAAATATATTTTATTATTAATTTTTGTAACATACTATTGGTATCAAGATCATATCCTCCTCCGAGGATTCTGGTATTGAATTTGAACCAAAATAGTGTGGCCTATTGAGTGGAGTATGGACTTCGTACGAATTGGCACAGCACAACCATTATTATTAATCTGTGGCATGCAAGTCTGTGGACTGTGGACTGAGACATGCGAATCCATACGTCTCTCCTCCCAACACTTCAAATGCTGTAGAAAGAAATTAGTGGATTCAACCAAAGGAGGTGGCGAGTGCTATTTTGTTCTTTGCCTTGAAGACGACTCCCATCGTTGGGAGAAGAAACCTGTGCGATTAGGGCATCATATTAAGCAGGAAGACCAAAGACTTGGGTAGGTGTGGATCATCAACCAACCTCACCCTCACATCGTCGACCAACAACAACGCTACCTGCGATATATCATAGTGAGCAATGATACAGTGACGTTGTTTACGTTTACCCAAAAGATAGCTCCAAATCTCGTTGCCACACTGTTCGAGATCCTGGTAGAGAATGTTTCCACAGCCATGACTTTGGCGTAGTTGACAAGCTATCTCTTGAACCGATCTCTGTGTTGCTGAGATCGACAAGCTTGGACAAATCTACCAGTGTAACGTTGAAACGATCTGCACCCACGCATCACTGAAACATGCGACAATGATAAAGAAGCTTGAAGACGAAGAAAAGAAGACTCTGCATGCCTCCTCTGACTAGTATAAGAGACGTCAGTTTCAGCGTTGATTGGTAGCTTCGATCCATCGGTACGTAATCCATAGGCTTTATTACTATTATTATCATTATTATTGTTGGACTTTTACTGGATGAAGCACCATCGGTTGGTTTTTACTTAAGGGTTTTTTTTAATCAATTTTATAAAAAATATCTTTCATCCTCCGTTGTCATCATCGTTTCTCTCCATCCATCCATGTTGAATAATATCGCTTGTCTAGGAATGATAAATGACTAGGGAGGAGGAGAAGTAAAAAAAAAAAGAATAGGGGTGATGGTGATGATGATGATACGACGATGAAGATGAGAGGGGAGGACAAATGAGTGTTTTCACTAAATTGATGAAAAAATATCTCTAGATAAAAAAATTAATCAGCGGGTCTCGATATTATAAAAAAAAAAGGAACTTTTTTTAGTTAAAATGGCCTACTTGGGATTTGTTTTCAGGAAATTTTCACATAGGATTTAATTGGTGAACGACAACGATGCTGCGACTTAGTCAATTGACAAACATATTTATTTCGCAGTTTGACTTGGTCTTGATGATTGTAATGTGACGTCGCGCTATGTAGTTTAGTATTGAATGGACGTCACATAGACTGAGACTCGAAGGAGACCTGTGTTTTCTCCCATCCTGCGAAGACATCTTATGGTCTTATCATATGGTAGTATCTTTCCCAACTCAATTCCTCCTCTGTCTCGTCCACCCGTTAAGTTTCAAGTTCGAGGGATACATTTGCTAATAAGAGTAGGTAGATCAAATCGGGAATATATCTAAATTACCAATCGACTCGGAACAAAGTATGTGTACAGAAGTTGGATCAAACAGATGATATTTTTTGCTGGCCGATGCAAACCCTAATTCAACATCCATCTTCTAATTCACACGACGATTAGCTAGTTTTGCAGACGGAGTAGGCCAGCGTTTACAGGTAGCAGCTGCGGCCTCTTCATGCCGCCCGCCCCCAAGGCACTGCTCTTTCTCTTTCCGGCGGCCGGGATCCTCTCACAGGCGGGGCACATGGTCAGCGTTGCTGCCTTGAGAAGATGCACGTAGAACGGCGACGCCGGAGTCGCAGACCGCAGCTCCTGCAGCTCCTTCTTTAACCTCCGGTTCTCGTCACTCAGTCTGTCGCAGTGCATCCTGAGGGACTCGTAATCCATCTCGATCCGCTTTAACTTCGTCCTGCATGCGCACACCGTCTCAAACCACGCATGTCACAGACCAAGAGACAAGGAAACCTACATGCACTCTCCAGATCAAGCCACTAGCTTTAAATACCTGGCTCTTCTATTCTGGAACCACACTTCCACTTGTCGTGGCTGTATATTTAGCCGGAGTGCCAAATCTTGCTTCTGCGTCTACAAAGGTAAGCCATGTACGTACGTATGTATTAGTTTGCCCAGGAAACGAGGGTTTCAGATATCACCACTAACCGTGCTAAGGGTGCTGCGCTCTCTGAAGCTATCTTCGAGCAACCTCACTTGTTCGATCGTGAGCTTCAGCTTCTTTCTTGTGCCGACTGGTTTGTCATCGCTCAGGTTGCTGCTGTCATCCTTACCACTGACACCTTCCTCCTCCTCCTCCTCCTCCTCCTCCTCGAGCTCCTTCCATCTCGATACGCTGCCTACATGTCGTTGCGTATCTTCTTCTTCTTCTTCTTCTTCTTCTTCTTTCGGATGATGCGGGAACAGGACATGGAGACTTGTGCTTGGCGTGCCACCACCTATCGCAAGGGAAAGGCTGGTATTGCATTCGCCGTCTTCCATGCTGACCTATATGTATGTTATGATGGTTCCTCGGGAAGACAAGACAAGGCTTTATAGAGGGTGGTACATACAGATCATTCGGTCGGAGAGGAAGCAGCGTTTCCATGAGGTAATTAAAGCTTTTTATAAGCAATAAGAAACATTATTCATTGCATACTTCCGGGCAGTTTCTTACGGTGGCAGAGTCTGACAGCAATGCTTCGCTTTTCGACTCGACATGCAGCGTCGGATGAGTGACAGTAGAAACCGAGATCGACGAAGGATATCCAAGGCAGGTTGTCCTGCGACGGAGTTGACCTGATAAATATTGCTTGATCGAGACACACGATTCCTGTGTGTTTGATGAATCATGTTACGTATGAAACTTGGCAGACTGGAGCTCATCCCACAAGCTCTTTGACTGTCACTACCACGTTAAGAAATCTCAAAGCAAGACCATGGCAAATTTCCAACCACACAGAAGAAGTTGACCTGGTCACGGCGTGTCTATGATGTTGATACCTGAGGACTAATCTATGAACTGTATGATTGGCATCGATTAAAGTCCACCCATGCACCCCAGCCATTGACAACTTAGCTCTTAAGCATGGCATCGACACCTGCTTCGTCGCCATAGTTACGGCAGTAATGATCACTATTGCAGTGTCGGGGAAGGCAAGGAGAATGATGTCAGCAACTCTGGGCTGAAGGTTGACCACGGTTGTCAACACCAAACCCTGTTGACACAAGGATTAGGGTGACGACTCCCTTGGATTTTGGGATTTGGGAGACGAGCCAAACCTGTTTTGTTTTCTCATGCAGCTGCATTTTGGAAATTACTTGTTTGATAAGTTCGCATGATTACTAAAAATCATCATCATCTTTATGCATCTATGTTGATGACCGGACCAAATAATTTGTTCGTGATATTTACGTAAACCAATACATAGACTATGGCTTATCTGCTACATTACAATCCTCAAAAGAATAAAAATAATAATAATAATGCTTCCACTCCTCTGCTATCATTGACAAAAGAAGAAGAGACAATTGAAACTGAAGTAAGTTTTATACGGAGTATGATCATAACTCAATTGAAACTGAAGTAAGTTAATGCAGTTTGAGTTTTATGATTATACAAACAAAAGTAGAAAATAAACAATGAATTATAAAAGAAGAAGCCAAGCAAACAGACAGCCATTTACCAGTCAGTCCCTGCCAAAGTTCTAAGGGCATCTCAAAGAGTTTGTGAGAAGCACAACAACAACAGTAATCTGATGATAATAATAAGTGTGCCTGTCCTGTAGTTCCATGTTTAGAGCAAGTCAATCTCCATCTTTTATTAGTCTAACGCGAAAGAGCATGCTACCGATTTTTCTTTAATAAGAATCATTTTTTGATAAAATACCATGTCGCACCCAGGGTCCAAGTTTTAGATGAACAGTACAGAATATGAGAAAGCACTATCCTATAAATGAATGAGAAAGACAAAAAAAAAAAAAAATATCACTGTTGGTACTCCATTTGAAGTTGATAGTGTGTCCATAACTTCGCCACAAATTACTAGAAACTGGGTGCTATTTGGTGGTCTAAACTAACATAATATTTTAACATAGCAGCAGAGGAAGAATATTTCAAAAAAAAAAAAAAAAGCTTGATCTGATGCTACGAAGGCGACAGAGTTAGGAATTGCGATATACTAGTGCAAATTACAAATCAGAGAGCCCCTAACTGGAATTACCACCTTGGAAGGAATCTAAAGAAGAGTTTTGGTGCACAAGGAAAATCATGTTCACACTTTAGCAAAGCGTAACGTGTCAGCACACACAGTTGGCCGACAAAGGCATCTGTGCTGAAGCTGGCGAGCGTAGGATGGCCTAACAATTTCAGGCCTCCAACCATCCATCCGGTGGAAAGACGGTAAAAGCTGAAAAAACGTGAAAGAAACCCGAACTATCAATTGAAAAGGATTAGTTTTGAAGTGCACTCGTCAAACAAAATCATGCTAATATCTCAGGTATATGTTGACACAATCACATCTAAAAGGGAAGGAAATCATAATTTGAAATCTGAACTGTAAAGATGGAACATATGCATACCTCACAAGAAACAAAGAGATAAATAACAAACCAAGAAATATCATATCCTAGACTGTAACATCAAAATCATCATGTCCAGGAAATATTAAGTTTGTTTTAGAGAGACCTGCAGGCCATGTAAGATTTAATGCTTCCATATCCAACTTTTCAAAAGGTTAGTCATAGGGCATTGTTTACGGATCATCTTTTGAGCTAATACCAAGAAGAGTCAGAAGCCTCCCACTTTCATAAGCTTCAACAGTATCTGTAATGCATGTGAATCCAAGAGGAAATTAGCTAAAATTTTGAAAGTGAAAAAAGATACTGAAGGCAGAAAAGGTTGGTACCATCAGAGCCACCCAAGTGCTTTCCATGGACAAACACTTGAGGGACTGTATGCCTCCCAACGATATCAGATAATGCATCCTGAATTTCCGACCCATCCTCTACACAGAAAAAGAGAAAGGCAATGAAACAGTAATTTAAACTATGCATTATCATGCCCCCGGGTGGAGTCATAAATGGCATACAAGGCCTTCTTGTGATCGAACACCTAAGTAATCGAAGGCTACCTAGTTATTTAACCATGCCAAGAATCACTGACTAATAAATAGTATGTATGTAGAATTTGTGCCCAGAGACCACATTCTTGAACATATCTGAAGTTATATAGGACAAATCATGAGCTCAGCTTAGAAGCAGACATCAGGAGTTTCATGATTAGTAGATTGAAGAGAGTTACTCCAAGGACCTAATTTGATACATGTCTTTCTAAATATATTTGCATGTACAGGAGATAGAATACTTCAATGTTTTAAGTCATACAGTCTCGGCATTGACAATCCTCCAAAAATTGAAGTCAAAACTGTTTTTAGTTTGCAGTAAGAAAGATGAAGAATCCACCTTCTATGTTCTTCTCACTAGAAATTATAGAGCAAAACAGAATCTTCTTCTTCTTCCTTCAAACTACATTTCTTCTTCTTCTTCTTCTTCTTCTTCTTCTTCTTCTTCTTCTTCTCCTTCTATGTTCTTTTCACTAGAAATTATAGAGCAAAACAGAATCTTCTTTCCTTCTAATCTTGACAGCATTATGTGCACTTTTTTTCCAGGGAATTAAATACAAAAAGCCACAGCTTAGTTGCATGGCAAAAAGGATTGCATGAAGTTGCAGGAAACAAACCTATCTCATCCAGCTCTAGAACATATGGTTCCTTCTTCAATTCTTGAAAAACTGCTTTTGCCGTCATACAATACCTGTCCGAGCAGTAAGAAGAATTGAGGATTTTATTAAGTAAAAAAGATCATGTGCAAAAGAATTTACTTGTACACAAAATGATTGCCTCATAGTTACACATCCTGGCATACAAGTTGGCAATATGTATACAATGCTCTAGGTGGAAGACTTACTGCAAATAAACAAAAATTGTCTCTTGTACGAAACATGTATCTAGAGCTTCACTGCCTATCTATGACCCCAATAAGCTCAGCTAGCTAAACAAAAACCATCCGGTGATACCAAAAAGTACTTGCTTCGGATTCAACAAAAGAAATTAACAATTAGCTTGCAGGAGTGGAGGTAGCAGGGCCGTCCTATATGCAATTCTTGCAAGACTTTCCCAGATGCAATTCATCTTCCTACCAAAACTTGTAAACAAGCATATCAAATCCTTCAAAATATTCCTCCGAACTCTGCAAATTTCATATTGCAGTATGCTTATTATTTAATCCGAAGGTGCATATAGGATGACACTAAGATGCGAGCGCCATGGTCAATGAGATAACGACCCAATTGGCGCCATCTCCCAAAATCCAAGACCCAGCGTTCATCTTGCAGCAGGAAGGAACACGATCCCACAGCGCATTTCATGCGATAAGAGGAAATCGAACAAGATTGAAAGCCAAGAATTATAACCTATCAACCCGGATTATGATAGAGAGATCAACATGGGTGGGACATTGAGAATGAAATCGCGACAAGAAGCTCGAGTGGAAAAATTACATACGGGCAATAAGACTTGGAGAAGATGACGATGTCATGGGAGGATACGGTTTTCTTCACGAAAGCCACCTTGTTGGAGGCGGAGGAAACGGGAGTCCGCCACCGCAAGCACGGCCGCTGATGCCACACCGACACGCCTCCGGCCGCCGCCGACGCCATGGGTCAGCAAATGGGGAAAGGCGGAGGAGTTGGGCAGCGGACGGATGAAGCCGAGAGACGACCGGACGCGTGCGATTGGGTGAATCCGACACTAAAGCCCAGCGGCTCGGAACCATTGCTTCGTTGACTCGTCAAAATTTGTCGCCGAAACAGGATTTATCGTGTAAATTAATTTCCCATTTAATTCCGTGATTGCGTATATAATATTAAGAAAAATAAACCTCGCTGATAGCTAGCTATATGAAAAGCATATTTTATTAAAAAACACCTCACGGTTGGATTTTTTTTATCACATCGCAACTTACTATTATTTTTTTTTTATCTAAAGATATTTTTAAAAAATTATAATAAAACTCATAAAACAAGATATAAAAGCTCGTCTAAGGATTACTTATTTTTATCGCTCACGTATACGCTTATATATTTCGAGTTACTAAGTTGGGTATCAAAAGTATTATGTCATAAAACCTTTAAGACCTCAATCTTCATGCAGGTGGCACCTCGAACAACCTGCGCATATGGGTCCAGATGATGTCGGGATGATCAGGACGTCAACGACTTCTTTTCTTAATATTTTTAGTGCTAAGAGGGTATGTTATCATAGGAATGCTCACTTGTTGACTTTCTCAATAAACACTTGAGGAGATAAACTTAAAGAAGGAAAAGATGGAATATCTTGACCCAAATCATCATGATGTCTTAGTAAATTCTATAAGGATGATCAACTCTATGGTGAAGATGGTCATAATCGACATAGATAGCTTTACTGAGATCATCTATTTTAATGCTTTCCAAAAGCTCAGGCTCTCAATTAGGGATTCTATCTCCCTTCTTAGGATCGTGAACTTGTATGTTACATTCAAAAATATGCCTTACTCCAAAATGATATTGGTTAGATTCAAGACATAAATATGCCTTGCTCCAAAATATGTCTTGCTCAAAAATATCCAAAATGATATAATGCAATCATAGGTCAGCCCACTCTGAATATATTAAGGGTGATGGTGTCATCCTACCACATGGTGATGAAATTCTTAATAAGAACCAACATTAAATAGTTAAGAAGCAACCCAAAGGAGTCGCGCTAATGTTACTTGATGGTGATCTCCATACTGAAGAAGACCCACCACTTATGGACCCCCAAGAGTTCGTTTAAGTCTATCTCACATCCTGCTCAAGTGGAACCACTAACTGAAGCACCCTATACAAGGCTTAAACCAATTAAATCGTTAAGGTCGGGATGACATTTTCCGAAGAGAGATGGGTGTAACTCATCAACTTTATTTAAAAAATGTCAATTTGTTTGCATAGTCAATGAGAGGTATGTCGAAAATTGACCCCAATGTAGTTTAGTATTACTTAAACTTGCCAATATTATTAAGGGCAAGGTTTATTGTTGAGGTGCAGTATCTCTAATAACTCACCAATGTTATACTCATTAAAAAGTCTAATAAAAATTAGAGGATATGTATTGACTATATTGATTTTAATAAAGTGTGTATAAAGGATAATTATTGCACTGCTCACCGACCTATTATGAGCATTATCGCCACCATAAACCACACACGGCTCCTATAAGCGCCCATAGGTGATCACCACTACAAGTGAGCACCGCCTTTGCGGAAGGTTGTCATCGATATAGCCCCACCAGCAATTTGTAGGAACCCTACCGTGGCAGCCAGGCTCCTTCATAGCCCTTGCGCACACGTCGACTCTCTATAGGCTATCATCACAGGCATCTCCAAGTATAGCAAGAACATGTGGAACAAGTTTATACGATTCAACATAACACACATAATTTATGAGTCAATCATCACACAATGAACCTGGCTTTGATACCACTACTGGGATATAAGCATCACATTTGTAGTAAAAAAATAAAATAAAAATGTCTCTTATGTTGGTCAAATTATCGTGCGATGATTGGTGTGAAAAAAATCACAATCTAAAAAAATCTATACATTTTATGTTAGATATTTAACCTAGAAAGATCATATATTTATGAAAAATTCAGATTCGTAGGCGTAGATAAAGGAGGTCAGATGTCCCCCTCTCTAGCAATATCTAAATGATGGATGTAACTACGATGCTCCTCAGATCACTGTGGAATCTCTCTCTCCATATATAGCACACAAGTCGCCAAAGGAGAAGATGAGACTAAAGAGAATAGGAAGTGAAGACACCTAACCTATGAACCCTTTAGCTCCCTCATATTTATAGAGGTTACTGTCAACTTAACCCTAATGGATCCTACCCTATTGGATACTAGATCTATATCCAACTACCTAAATCTCTTAGACTAGTGGATCTCTATCTAATAATCTCTTATTAATTTTTATTAGATCTTATCCATAAGATCTAATAGTACAGGTTCTTATTGGATATCTAGGAGCTCTGTGAATATCTCATATCTGAACTTCTACTCATCGCGACATCCACCATATGTGTATGACCCTCTAGGTCCAATACTAAGTTGGTTATGAGTTGCACTTGTCAGAACTCCTTTTATCTCGATGAATTATTGTCTCATAACAATTCACTCAACTCATCAATTATAGACATGTTATTCCACTATACCATAGTCCCCAAATGTTACAAAGGGATCTAATTTATAAATACATATCTATCCATAATTACTGTGTATGTATAGTCCCTTATCCATTTAGTATTTCAAAGATCGTGTATTGAGCATGGTACTATCATACCTCATACAAAGTCTATCCGGGTTTTGCTTTATTCAGATTCTCTCGGAAAACTTATTCTTTCTCAATCCGAACAACTCTGGTCAGGGATTTGCCTAAGCAAGAACACATGAGATATTTCTCTCACGATACTGAGAGTGGATGATCTTTTATTGACACTCAATTGCCTTCGTAAGGTTAGTTACAGATCTTGATAAGTTTGATATATCGGAATTGAAACTTTCAGACCTATAAGTTTGATATTAAAAAAAGGAGTACTCAAATAAGATATTCTTGATGTCTCAAGTCTAAAGACTAAATACATAATTGAAACTACGAAATCGTTGTCTGATGTTAGATATCATTAACCATCCAACATTCTGTAAGCAGATCAATTAATAAACTCATTCTCCAATGAGTAATTGTACTATACCCTTAGTGTCCCCACACGAGCGGCTATTAGACTTACCGCCTCCATCATATGGATAGTATATAGTATAGTAATCTATCTGGTTATCTCAATGTCTCTTTCAATTAACCTATGATCAAGATTATTTAAGATCTATGTGAAAGGTAAATTGGTCTCATTATCGTGATCTTATCATGATCCAATTTTTATTGCACAGATCTATGTAAATCACTATATATATATATATATATATATATATATATATATATATATAATTATCAATAGTCATAATAATACAAAAAGATTGTACAACGTATCAGACGTGCCATCATCACATGATTAACTTGTAGGGCACCTATAACTAATACTTAAGTCCCTCATCTTGTAAAGGGTGTAGTATTTTCCTCATGACCATCTTCTTTTTTGATATGTTGGTGCTGAAAGGATGGTTGAATCAAGTCAGGCCCGATGCTTAGATTGATGACTTACGAACAATAGACGGAGGAGCCGAAGAGGACCATGCCCAAAGAGGAACTAGTTCCTTTTTTCTTTAAAGGTAAATGGTCCGTACCTACAAAAGATTAAAATCATGAGGCTATACAGGTTTATTTTTTAGAAGTACAAAAAAAAATGAGAAGACAGGGTTTTTAAGTCATATCCCAAAGAGCCAAGCTGAGACCCGCATCTATTCGTCAGTCCTAGTTCATCTTTCATATAGCCTTAAAAGAAAAGAGCACATCTCTGAAGCAAAACACTTGATTTGCTTGCTTGTCTAATAAGAAGGAAAATGTGTTATCTACAAAGTGTGTCAACCAATTGGGATTGAACCTCTAATCTCAACCTAAACCTATGAGGAAGAATCGATCCTTCCAACTCTTATTGTTAGAAGAGGTATCACTAACTCTTAAGCCCTCATAAGCAACCACATAATAGTCACTTCTTCTCTTTCATAATAAAAAATAGATAATAAAAATTTTATGGGTCGAGATAATACCAATGTGCTAGCATTCCCTGATGAACACTACTAAACAACATCACAAGTTAGGCACCATCTATAAGGGTCATATCCTCCACTATTAGAGGTAAAACACTCTCACCAAGTGGAGGAAAAATGAAGTCTCACATCTAGAGTGTCAAAAGATAAGTAAAAAAAGACTTGAACATAAGTTTGAATAGATGATGACTAAGTTATGGGATTTGTAAATCAAGCTTGTCTAGGATGGAGTATCTGGTTTACAAGTGATCTAGAAATTATGTACTCATCACTTAGTTTTTATTATATACGCTTTTCATAGACTTTGAGTTTGTAGAAACATTGGGTTGTCCAAGGATGGAGCATCAATCTTCTTGACCATTCGATGGCCAAGAGATTGAGAGGAGGTCATGCAATAAAGGAAAAATATCATAACCTACAATGGCAAAAGAACAGTATGTTAAAAGATCAAGGTGTTACAAAACCAACACGTCTAGAGTATAAGAAACCCATGAATCAACTCGCCTTATAGAGAACTGGAGCTAAGTAGAGAAGGATCCTAAATGGACCTTGGAGGCACAAATGGAAGAGTGAGCTTCACCCCCCATGGTCAAGAGAGATTTATAGGGAAGGGATCGATTTCTCTCCTCCCATAAAGAAGATAAGTGTCCCCTCGGGTTGATTCCGAAGGGCGTCGATTGATAAAGGGGTATCTCAGAAAGTGCAAAAGTGATCGATATACGAGGACCACCTTGAGGAGTACAAAAGTAGATAATGTGCAAAGATAATCTTGGAAAATATAAAAGTGACTGATATAAGAAGACCATCTTGAAGAGATCAAAAGTGATTGATGTTAGAAAAACTCAACCTATATTAAAAGAAACCTATCACGATGGGAGACACAAACCAAAATATACCCGAGACACAAGTCGAGAAAACTCAATCCATTGTCAGAAGAAACCTATCATGATAAGAGGCATAAGACAAAATGTACTCGAGGCATATAAGTCGGGATAACTCGACATACGTCAGAAGAAACCTAACATGGTAAAATGCACAAGAAAAAATATGTCCAAGCTATATAAATCAAGAAAATCTAACCTACATAAGAAAAAACTCATTACGGTGGGAGGCATAAGATAAAATATGCTTGATGCATGTAAGTTAGAAAAAAACCAAATCACGTTAAAACAAACCCACCATATGATGGGAGGCATAAGAATAAATATGTTAGAAATACATTAGTCGAAAAAATCTAACCTGCATTAGAAGAAACCCACTAGGTGAGAGACAAAGTAAAATATGCATGAGGTACATAAGTTGGAAAAGCCTGACCCCCACCCCTGTCGAGGTGAGGTGGTTGGGAAGCTCGACTCCCATATCTGTTTAAGGCAGGAACTCGCCTTTGCCTTAGTATGGAAGTCAAGAAGCCATATCCTCATCTCCATCAAGGCATAGGGGTTAAGAAGAGATGGGGAGGTCAGAAAACTCAATCCCATTCAACCAATGTGTGTCCCTCGATGTTACTAGGGCGAGGCCGATAATGATTAAATAGATATAAGCTTGATATATTGGATAAACGATACATCATATTTTAGACACCTCTCACAAGTGCCTCGAAGCATGCCTCAGGAGGGCCAAATGATAGTGAGTGCATCATTAACTAATCATCATGCAACACGTAATCGCCATGTAATGTCTTAGGCAGAAAGAGAAAACGAAGGTCACCCTCCACCCATATGCCCACATGGGCATGGGTTCAAGACAAGCAATTATGAGCTAGCCTCCCTTTGTCACCCACATGTACAAGAGGCTAAGGGGAGACAATTAGAGACTACCTCCATGTAAAATATTTTATTAAATATTCTACCCGAGCATAAAGGCTCATCTTCAACACAATGAAGCATGAGTCTTTTTTTTTATCTACTTGAGTTTATGCTTATATATCTCAGGTTACTAACTTAGGCGTCGGGAGAATTAGATTAGAAAATCTCCTTTTATCTTGATTTTTGTGTATATGACACTTTGGGAGCATGACATTTTCATCTTAGAGACATCTCGAATAACTCTATGTGTATGGGTTGGCAAGGATGTCAATGACTTCTTTCATCAGCATTAATAAAAACCTTGTAATGCTAATTGGTTATATAAATAGTGACGTATGATGTCTTGGTATTTTACATTTATGTAGATAAAGTTGTATGACACTTCTATAGTTACAATTACAAAACAAGTTTGCACCAAATGTCAAAAGCATAAAAATAAAATTCAAAAATTACATAAGCAATCATAAACTGCTATCTTATCACTTAATCCTCTAAGAGGATGATAGACACAAAGATCATCTAGAGTCATTTTTAGTTTATTATATCATATCTATGGGGAAGGATATATCAAGGGCTCAATGGTTCGATATCTATAGGTTTTATCAGTTGAAAATCTATCAAGCTTTGAAGCACAGCTCATATTTTTTATGAAGATAAAGATATTAACTAAAGGGATATATAATATTTAATATAAACTATTAAAAAATTTGATATTCCTAATTCATCTAAGGCAAGATTGATGAATGTTTGAAGAAGAGGTTTCCAAATTAGCTTTGAATTAGAAGGATTTTGATAAATCAGGTTTGCTATATCTAATTCAATCGTCATTTTTTATTTGTAGCATAAGTTGTTTAATGTTTTGAAAAGATGATAAATTCATTTGTAAATTCATATCTTTTTAGAGATTATTGAAGCAAGGTGAATTTATTAATGGAGAGGTAATTGATGCTTATGAGTGTATAATATACTATGACATATTGCTAATGGGGCAAAAAATGATAAAAATTTTGGCCATCAATATTTAAGTTACAAAACCATCCTAGATGTTCCATAAGATATATTTTTATCTCACTTTGTGGCAAAGACCATAAGATATAGTTTGGTCGCACTTTTCATATTCAATAATATAATCAAGGGCTTCACCAATATAGTAGTAATGCATTTCACTAATAGTTTGGCGATATAATTATTATACCAATGAACGCTTCAGCGACAAAACAGAGAAACCTTCGACAAAGATAGTGAAGCCTTGCATGTTGATATAGGATTCAATGATGAGGCAACATGATGAAGCCTTCTACAAAAGCTTTGTCGATGAAGCCTATCCAAAATAAGGTTGCTCGCTCACGGAAAGGAGGTTTTTAACAAACTCTCTTCGGTGACAAGCAGGCAATCATCGACAGGGAACTCTCATATTCCATTAGATGTTAAATAATACAAGCTAGTTTAGGAGACGACAAAGGGTTCGCTAGGATTCCATTGAATCAAATCATGTCAATAGGGGTTTGTTGAACCAGATCAATTCATATGTGATAGGTAAAAATAATAACACAAGCATTGCATATATAGTTCAACCAGTTGTGGGCCGCCACTCTGAATCAACACGAGAGCTTGCGCTAGTCCCTCGCGTGGGAAGTTGCACGAGACAACCATTGAAACACGGTAATTAATCCAATCTCTCAACTTCCCCTCGATTATACCACCAGACCTCTCAGCTTCCCCTTGATCGCACCACATAACAATCTGTCACCCTTAGATATGATTTCAAAATAGATGGCACACTTAATCACAAGGAGTATTATTTTTTGACGACATGACCCAACTTTTCGAGCACTTAAGGTTGATCTCTATATCTTGCCCGTTTTAGACATGCCCCTACTAGATGGCATGCCCCTAAACATCCTTCCCTAACATTGCCAATAGGAAGATATATTCACTAATTGTTAATATAAATGAAACCCTGATGATACGAGAAGCTCAATGGGGGGGGATGAGCAGTCTGCCACCCTCCACCAACAAATCAAGGATAAAAAGTCAAACCTTGAAACTAATTAGGAGGATAGAAGAAAAATAAAAATAAAACTCTCATGAGCTCTTCTAAACACTCTCTCTTTCCTCTACTGACTTAAGCGTCAGAGGGGTTGAGTCAAAAAATTCTCCGACATCACCCAGTTGTGCAAGACTTTGGCATGTCTAAGGGGCACCTTGGGGCAACATAGAGTATAACAAGTCTCGGATAACTATGAACTTCCACACCTCGAAAGAACTACGAGCTAGCAAAGCCTTAAGAGTCTACTTGCTACCTTAGTCTCACTCTCCAATTTAACTCTAGCAATCCGCTTGGGCTTCTAGGTGGGTCAATAATTTTAGAACTGGTATGACTTGTTTTAAAAATTATTTAAACAATTGTATAAATATATCTTCGTCCAAGTTGAAAAAAAAAAAAATGATGATGTCATCCGATTAGAAAAAAAAAAAAGACAAACAGTGGAAGAATTTTTTTAAGATAAATTATCAATACAAACACAAGTCAATCTCTATTTGCTGTCATCATCATCATCGTCATCAGCATCAAGCTTGAGTAACGCAGGGCAGCTGTACCCAACATTCTTCGTATAATGGTTCTTGTCTTGAAACGTTGCAGCATCAATGCAAGCGAACGGACCGGTGTTCGTTCGTCTCTAATCCGATACGAAGGTCGTGGATTCGATGGAGGGTTTAAAAGTAACAGTACGTCACGGGTTATGCATGCACGCATGCATTCTCCCTTCTTCCGGCGTTCTCTTCTTCTTCTTCTTGTTGTTGTTGTTGTTGTTGTTGTACTAACTTCCGGTGTTGCTGAGCGCAGCAGAGGAAGGATGTCCTGTTCGGAGTTAGTGAACCCCATAAATGGCGACGACATGTTGCTGATAATAATCAACCTCAGTGTTTATTCTTCTCTCACCCTTTCGGCATCTATCTTATCTATATATATTTTAAACAAATAAAAATATATCTTGGTTGCTCATCTGAATCAGGTAAAAGGGAGGGGAGGGGAGGGGAGAGGGACCGACCCGATCATGAACTCATCATGAGTTAATATCCTTTTTCTTCGAGTTGGATAGCAAGAGATCTTATGACACGCATTTCTATTGATCCAACGACCACCGCAGGAGAAGAGAAGAGAACAAAGGCAAAAAGCTTGTGAGAACTGCTGCTGCTGCTGCTTCATGCCGCGAGGTACCTGCGATGCAAAGGAAGCATATGCGTCGCCCATTAACGCAAAGCCGTAGGCCGACAAGGATAGGAGCTCAAAAGTTCACCGGTAGTGAGTGAGTTGGAGCTATGTATGCAACAAGGCATTACCACGGCATGCCTCAGATCTACGAGAGATAGTATAGCAATTCAGATTGAGAAGATGTTTATTGTCGTCGTCGGCACGCAGACGACTCGACTGGATCGATCAATGACTGGTGAAGTTTGAAACAATATATGCAAATTAAGTCAAACTGATAGCTTGCCGTGTTTGATTTGACTTTGTACTTGGACACCGGCGATTAATGTGTTTTGATGAGTGCCTATCGTAGGATATCGTTTTTTTTTCTCTGTAAAGAGACGACCATTCCTTCTTATCAGCAAAACTCATTAATCCGTGATCACCAAAACATATGTAACAAGCTTTCCAACCTCTCTCTCTCTCTCTCTCTCTCTCTCTCTCTCTCTCTCTCTCTCTCTCTCTCTCTCTCTCTCTCTCTCTCTCTCTCTATATATATATATATATATATGTATAATATATATAATGAAAGAAACGAAAGGTGAAATTTGAATAGTAAAAAATTTTTAGCCCAACAGCGGAAAAAAAAAAGAAAAAAAAGGAAGGAAAAAAAAAGAATGAAACCCATGTTGGAAATGCGTACAGCTAAATCCCTTATTTGGATCAAATGGACAACTACACATCGATCGACAAGCCACGTATAATAACGATATATATATATATGTATATATATCGACACCATGAGTTGAAGGACACGCCGTATTATTTTCACAAGGAAGGAAAGGATGGAAAGATGTGGCCTTGGTCGTGAGAAGAGATGTAGAAATTACAAATCTGTGGGAGGACTGGATCAACCGACGCGAATTTTCCTGCGTGCAGGGCATGGCAGCGGGATGAAGACGGAGGCGAGGTCGCTGGGGACGGGGTAGTAACCCTTGGGTGGAGGCCCGAGCTTCCTCCTCTTCGCCGGCCGGGGTTTCCTCGGTGCCGGTGGGAGCACCGGCTGGCACACCGGCTGTTCCGACTTTGGTGTAACGCACTCCGCGTCTCCGTTGCTGGTGGAATCCGACACCTCTTCTGCGACCGGCTTGGCGTCGATCCCGGTGGTCCGGATCGGCGCGAGGGGCGGCGATTCCTGGGCGTCGAACACCAACCCCATAGTTCGATGTCGACGATGAAGAAGTAGGCCACCGAGGGGCTAAGGAGAGGAGGAGGAGGAGCAGGCGTGGAGGCACATGAGATGATGGTAGAGGAAAAAAAAAAAAAAAAAGAGAGAAGAGAATTATATGGTGAGATGGTGCAAAGGAGTTAAAAGGGTCATTGAAGCGAGGAAAGGAGGGGCAAGCGAGAGAGAGAGAGAGAGAGAGAGAGAGAGAGAGAAGGGCAAATGATTGCGAGGAATGGAGGCGTGGGGAGGGGAGGGGGGGAGACGAGAGCTTCTAAAAGTACTGTGTGGAAAACGTAAGAAGCCGAAAGGAGGGAGGAGAGGGTTGAAGTCTTTCTTTCTTAGCTGAGCTGTTTCATGTGCTGCCCGCCTGCGTGTTGACCCACAGATACGTCCTTCCTTTGCGTGGCTTGTGGGACACACCCTTCTCCGTTCTTTATTTTTCATTAATAATAAATAATAAATAATAATAGACATGTAGCGAGCAGTGCCATCCGAGACGGGAAACACCCTCAAAGTCCATGATATAGTTTTTTTTAAATATATATATGTATTTATTTATTTAAATATATATCCACATTTTGATAATTTTTAATATTTTTAAAAAACACTCCTAATTTACCCTAAGAAAATGTTTAGGTCGCTACGGTGTTTTGATTTGACTTCTTATAGTGAGTGCTCTTATCACCACAATAAAAATGTTATAAAGTTGATTTAAAATATTGTAAATAATCTCTTTATCTTAATAAAACTAATTAGAAACCTAAAAATAGTATATTATAACAATTTACGAACGGCGACAACCAAGGACACAACATGATATCATTTATAATATTTTATAATAACATTTATTATTATTTTGGTACATCAATAAAATATTATAAATACTATTAAAAAATATGATAACGATTAAAAATAACAAATTTAATGACAATTTTTTTGAAGAGGTATTTTAAATATTTTTCAAATTTAGAGTATTATTGGGAAAAAAATAAAACAATGAATTGTTTGTTTAATAACAATTCGTCCTATAATTAATTAAATCCTGCTTTGTTTTTTTTTTTTTTGTTTTGGGGGACTAGAGAAAGAAATAAACACGTTCGAAATTAGGAGGTCTTTTTTTTTTTTGTTGAATTGACACGCCGTCTCATAGGGGGGAGGAGAAGGTTGAACCGAAGAGAGCAGCTTGACGGGAGGAAGTGGGAGACCGGAATAGAATACGAAAGTTGCATGTGATGTACAAAAGGGGTGGCAGCCTTCTTCATCAAGCATCCAACCCACACCATTAATTTATTTGACGACTTCTACATGGGCTTTCCTGCAACTGCGCTGCGCTGACATACAACTCCAGGGGGGGGGGTGGGGAGGGGAGGGTTGCTTGAGGAAGCACAAAATCTTCGAGTGATCCGAGAACCACTTGATGATGAAGAATTAATTTTTTTTAGGGTCAGTACCGTCTTCCACTGCAATGCCCCTGCTAGCTCTGCTGCAGCGCAACAAAAAATGTTACTCCCATGTCCTAAAGCTCGAAAAAACCTCTATATATGAAAACAAATGGCCTTAATTTTGTTGTCGTTGTTGTTGTTGTTATCCTCTGAAATCTAAACAAACCTGCTTCCGTGGGAAGAAAACGTGGAAGGCGTGTGCACTGTGAGGGCTACCACCACAAAGATCGTCGCTCGCATGCTGTTCGAGAACGAGAGGTCGCAACAAGCCATCGTCGAGGAAGGGTAGTTGGTAGAAACCGGTAAGTGGCGAGCTGCATCTGCTGCTTTGATCTACGCCTATGGGTTTGCTCCCCCCACCCATCTCTCTCCGTTTCGGTCATTACCGATGAGACCTCAGGAGGAACACAGCAGTGATGAAGCAGCTTCACTATACAAGGGAGAATACCGGATCGATGCCGGTTTCTCATTTGGTGTCCGTCCTGAAAAGAGGCACAATAATTAACAAGCTAGTCTCTCTCTTTCTACGAGGACAAAAAAGAAACGAACCTTTTTTGATGACCGGAAAGTTGCGAACTGTACTTTGGAATCTCCGGAGATGTGAGAAAAAAGATGATGAGATTTGGTTTTGGTGTTTCACCCAGTTTTAGTCATTCAGAAAGGATTGACTAAAAAATAATGATTTCCCTTGCAATGTTTACGGCCACCTCTCTATTGTTTATAGCTAATGGGCAGGCATCACTTTGGCAGATCTCAGAGGATTAAAGGGACGCCCGCCACATGCTCAATGTCATCTCCCACATGGCATGCATCGAACAATGGAGGAGGGAGGAAGAAGCGTCAACACACACACACCCACACTGTTCTACCAATAATTACAGTAGCAAGACATTTATCCATTGTTCTGTACCTTAAAACATCACTTAGGTCTGTACCTCTTTCACCTTCCAAGCGTGGGTAGATTCCTGTTATTATATCTAATTGCCATTTACTTTGTCACTTTTGATTCGTTCCTCGTGAGAGTGTGAAGCCTCAGTCATCATAGTAATTGAGTGACAAAAACATAAAATGCATGGGATGAGCCATGTTACTTACTACCCTCTTCCTTCGCTCTCTCCATTTATCATCCAAACCTTACTGGCAAAAGCTGTTTTCTCTTTCTTTCTTTCTTTTCTTTTCTTTTCTTTTCTTTTCTTTTGGTAAGTGTTAAGCTTTTGCCCTCCCTCTCTTCCACGGTACATGTTGGCTCAACAAAAACCATATAGGTACATCCAAAAAAACCACTGGTGGAACAGGTTGGGTATTCCCATGCTCACCAAAATATCTGCATAGGATGCCTCCTAATGATCCTCCCCGGTGATGGTGATACTTGCTTCTGGTGGTTGTCTTGTCTACTACACCACCCTCAGCAGCTACCATTAAATATGGCACCCAACTTTTCTTTTTACACAATTTATGATAGCCAGTATCAACAACACGTTTGTTCCTAGTGATCTAATAGTTACCTCAGTTTACACCAATATACACAAAACCAGGTCCAAGAAGACGAGGTTAATTTGAGTTAATGTACCACGTACATATATTTCTTCCATTTGGATGACCTTTTTCGTTGTGTTTAGTGCCACATATCCTGAGAGTTGTACTCAACTTTGGCGCACCAAACAAGTATAGAAACCCTGCAAGATTTTATATGTAGTGGCACTTTGTTGCTACACAAAATATGCCATGGACACTGTGACAGTCATCACGATACACCAAATCCAAATATAATTTGATGGCCTCTCGTACCTCCTGAGATGGAATCACAATACTCCAAATATATAAACGATGGCCATGTGTACCTTAGATGAAACCAGTTGTCGACTGCCATAGCCATTGCTTCGGTTAAGCATGTCTCGGTGAAAGTGCACTTCTTTATAGCTTATAAGTTATGTACAAGATAACATATATCCCTTACCTAATTCTGATTCCTGCTCCCACTAAAAATAAAAATAAAAATAAAAATTGCTCACTACTTCCAAGGGAGCGAGAAATTGCAGCAAGAGAGAACTTCGTACCAAAAAAATGCCAAGGAAAAGAGATAAAGCAACCCACCTAATAGCTGAGACAGTAAGGGGGGGGGGGGGGGTCGGGTCTCACATATATAATAAGATAATCCCTGAAGGAACTAAGGTGTGATATTTGGAATTGACGTTGGTTCATTGTTCAGCTCCTATGTCTTCTAGTTCTCCTCTTTTTTTTTTTATTTTTTATGAACGGTGGTTGTTAGGACGTCAGCCACCATATCGTCGAATCAGTAGAAGAGTAACGACAGACATCAATGGAAGTACCTCCATTAAGATCCAAACAACCCTATACTTGGAAGGGCACCTTGGTGATATGATGGACATGATCGAAACGTGTGGAAGTTGCACGAGTGAAATCCTTCTTCATACGTGCCATCTATGTTGACGGCCCAAGCCACCAGGTGGCCCAATTAAGTCGTTAATGTTCAGGAGTCATCCGCGTCATGCTGCACGGGACCCACATTCTCTACCTACGACGATCGGCCACGAAAGATTTCACATTATGCGACCCCGCCGAGGACCCTAAGGAAATAAAGATTCCAAAGTTGCCACGTGCTAGCTCCTTATTAGCGGCGCCAAGATGGAAACGTTGCTCCCATCGTCGAGCGTCCGCCTTCGAGCCCTCCTCCCGCGCTCCTGCTCTGACCGCGTTCCCACGGTTCGGAACCGGACCCTCCGACACGCTCCTCCGAGGAGGAACATGAGCACCACCGCCGACGCAGCGGATGTCACCGCCGGAGTCCCCGCGCCTTCCCCACCGGTCAGCGGCGGAGACAATCCACCTGGGGGCGACGTTGTCGTGCAGTACGTGGTCCTCCGGCGCGACCTGATCGACACGTGGCCGCTCGGAAGCGTCGTCACCCAGGGCTGCCATGCCTCGGTGGCCGCCGTCTGGTCCTACCGCCACCACCCCGACGTCCTCGCCTACTGTTCCGACCACAACCTCGACTCCATGCACAAGGTCTGTTCGATCAAATGCCTCGATGAGCCTTTTTCTTTCCCCAGGTCTTATGCTTGCTTTGTTAGGTGACACTGGAGGTGAAGGGTGAAACGCAGTTGAGGAACTTATCGGACAAGCTCAAGACGGGGGGAATAGATCATAAGCTGTGGGTGGAACAGCCGGAGGACTACCCCACGTGCATTGCAACCAGGCCCTATCCAAAGTCTCAGGTTGCCTCTTTCTTTAAGAAGCTAAAGCTCTGCAAGTAAGCAGTGAAGCGGTCAAAATAATGTCACCAGGTGTTCGATCTAATGCCATCAATTGTTCAATTGGTGTCTTTAACTGCTATTCCTCTTCAAACTGAAACGATTTGTGATGTCTTCAATTAGATGCATTCAACATTAGGTGTGAGTTTTGATTTCATCTCTTCCTGTCACAAAAAGGGACGAAGCATTCCTAGTTTTATAATGCAATTCTTTACTACTCGGCTTCTTAATACGTTGAAAGTCCATATTCTCTTCTATCATCGGTGAATCTAAAACTTATGTATCATCGGTGAATCTAAAACTTATGTGTGAAAGTCAATCAAATACAAACTTTCTGAACCAACAATAATATCAACCACACGGTTTATCACAGACAAAAATATAAACAAAATATTTTACATAATGTTCATATTTGTTTGTATCTTTTAATTTGTGTACCTGCTTTGTACGATAAGTAGCAGGCTTCCAGTAGACTTAGCAGCTCACGTTTGATTAGCTTTAATTGTCGGTTTTGACTTGTAAATGAGAGTTGTATCATGTGTATACTTGTGGGGATTTCGATCTGTAATGAACATTGATCCTTTGTGTGCAACCGTTCGGAGCTTGTAAAATTCATGATTATCCTAAGGGACCCTATGAGGTTTCAAGGAAGTTGACCTTTAAGGATAGACACACAAGTGTGTCGCACGACTTAGTCAAAACCAACTAAGTGCATGACATATGATATCAGAACGAGACAATCACATGCAGAAACACTTGTTATGCAAACGAATATAAAAATATAGGGAAAGGAGTCGCTTAAAGAAGCAGGCATCCATAATTGACATTTAGAGGATTGACCAACTCTTTATGTGAGAGGCACTACGAGGACAAGCAAATTAGAAAGAAAACTTAGCGTACAAAGGTTGGGATAGTTGAGTTCGAGCTACGACTCAAAACTAAGTTGATGGTGCTCAAGGCAAGCGAGGCGCTTGGTAAACGATGAGGCCGTGCAAAGTGGGATATGTTGCACAACGACCGAATGAGTTGTACAAGACTCAGATTTGAGGGGAATTACTAACTTGAAGAATTCGATACTCATGCAAGGGCTTGTATACAAACGATAGAGTGTTCGTGGCCATCCTAAGGCGACCAAAACTTGATGCCACAGAGCATTGAAACTTTCTCCTCAACATGAAAAGGATACGTCCGTAGGAGTCCGAAGTATGCAACAAATTCAGCATGTTGCTAGGGCTTGAAGGGTGCAACGAGAGATTTATTAACAAAGAGTCACAATCTGGCAAGCACATTTGTGGGGACAAAACAATGCATAGGTTGTTCAGTAAGACGGAGTAGTCCAAGGGGATGGTGGTCTCTGAAACTTCCAAAGAAAAGAATATGAAGAGAAAAATTACTCCAACATGACAGATATCTACGAGGAATAGGTCCTGATTCTCTAGAGTAAGAATCATGTACAACAGACCGCACATATTGAGGTAGAGTACCTCAAGACAATATCTCTACAAAGCTCAATAGACCGAGCGACGAGTCATCGCATGATCTCAAATGAGGTAATGCATTGGTGGATGCATTACGAGATCAAGTGGGGGAGCGACCATGACAATATCATACGAAAGCACACTTATAATCGAAGTGGAAATCAGATTCAACAGAGGGTTCACCTGTGGAATGGTGGACATGAGGGCCTTCATCAACTCAATACAAATCGAGAAGCTGATCAACTTGGGTGAAACTTGGTAAAGTATCCAAGCTGCATGACGGAAGAAATATAAAGCAAAGGCACAAAGCTTTCTTTGGACAAAGGTCAAGGATATGAACTTTTGTAGAGGCAAGAGTAAGCTCATGTCATTCCATGGGTTCTTAATCTTGATGGGGTGGACTCATCTTGTATGGTGTCAAATATAAAGGGAGCCTCGAGGCACATGCACCTTGTCTCAAAGATATATTTGATAAAGGAACTAAGGTGATTCAACTTGCGGATGCAAAATTGGGATCAGAAGGCCTCATAACACCACTATACTACCCTTCAAGTTGTCATGAAAAAGTGATGCGCAACGAAAATTATATGGGGGATAGAGGCCCAAGATTCAGACAATTATATATTAATTTTAATAAAGTTTGAGGACTTCGAGAGCTACTGGGCAACTAACTATCCTAGAACGAGACTTTGTCCCAGTGTGACCCAAGAATGGGTGGGCCAAGGTGAATTGCCAAAGGAGCGAACAAATTAAAAGCGACAGAGGCTCTACAATGTCCTACCAAAGGCCACACTGGAGAAATCATAATTCAAGTTCATCACACAATAATCTGATTGTAATGAAGATGTCACAAGGAGACGACATCGTGCATCAAATTATAGTGGAATGCTTCGAGGCAATACAACACACGCGAGAGAACTCTCATGAGGGACGCGATCATGCGAATATATGATCAAGAGCTACTGAGAGCTCCACTTCGATGAACAACACAACGACAAGGAGGGCTATGGATTCAATGAGTGAATATCATGGTATCGCAGAGGCGGGTCTTCCGTGTGTGTGCGTATCAAATCTTGCATCAGATGAAAACCTTGGTTATCAACATTTGGGGGCTGTATACCACCGAGAAAGAATTTTGAGTGAGTACTAATGAGTCCCATAAGAGAAAGTTGGGGGGGGGGGGGGGGAGGGGGGGAGACATGATCATACATTGGTATGATCGAGAGTGACTTGAGAGTTGGACTGCTTTAGTACGCATATTCACTTAAGAGAGCTCGACAAGTCAAACGACAATGTCGAGTAAGCGAGCATTGCTGCTAGGAAAGCGAAGGATAATAAAATCGGTGCAAGCCCTGCAACAAGATTACAAAGGTCATGCATAAGAGTTGTAGTTCGTCTTTCCAACGACCAAGGGAAACTGCTTAGATAACATAAGGGTGTTAAATCAGGTGATCAAAAAAGATGAGGAAGCGACAACGAGTCTAAAGGAGCTCAACTACCCAAAAGTAAAGTATCGATCAAAATGGAGGTGGACTCAGACGAGTGTCACGATACCATAGAGGCGAATCTACCGATCGCAAAGGATGGGATGCAGATGCAAAGCAACTAATAGTAGGGCCATGGGCTTGGGAGTGTCGTGGTACCATAGAGGCGAGACTTTCATGGAGTCATCGATCCCTTGCTCTCATGGAGGGAGAGCGTTGGTTGTCAAAGGTGCCGAAGAGATGGAGAATATAGAGATAAACTCCAAATACCAAAATAAAGCAGAAGGATAGCGACCTACTGATAATAGATTGTTTGCTTCATTTCTCAACAGAATATCAATCAAAAGCGAAAGTGAACGAACCTACTTGGAAGCGACAACTAAGTTGAAGAATCGATTGGCCATTTTTATGAAGGAATGACATCAAAAACTTCAAAGTCTGTGAGATGATCCAACAAGCATCCATCGAGTTCAAGTGGCATGAGATGTTTGAGATATTGGTATAAAACAAAAAAGGTCTTTTCTTTTATCGAAATGATCCATAAGAATCGATAAGGATCAACCCAACTCAGCCGACCCCACACCAGAGTCAATCATTGATGAGTTAAAGTGTATGGCGGATCAGAGTTCGAGTACTCAACAATAGCGACAAAGAGCAATTTGGAGCTAAAAGACGTGTTACAACCAGAGCAAAAAATTAAAAATTCAACAAAAGGCGAGGAGATACAATATCTACAACGGCTTCAACGAGGACGTCGAAGGAATAAATGAGGGATAATGTCACAGGCAAAAATATAAAAAAGGTGTTCAACAAGTAACGAGCTTACAATAGGCATAACAACCCTCGTTTGGTTAGCTTTCATGGTCGATTTCGACTTGTAAATGAGAGTCGTGTCATGTGGACACTTATGAGGACTTCAGTCTGTAATGAAACTTGATCCTTTGTGTGCAACCGTTCAAAGCTTGTAAAATCCATGATTGTCCTAAGGGACCCTAAGAGGTTTCGAAGAGACTGACCATTATGGATGAGCACACAAGGGTGCCGCACAACTTAGGCAAAACCAACTAAATATGTGATAAGTTCAAAACAAGTCCAAAACTAATTTGCAAATGCACTATTATCGAGTTGATGTGAAAAGTTATGCCATGGCCAAGAAGTCAGCATAGTTTGGTTATGCTCATGTACGCAAGCGTGTCCATATCAATCGGGAAGAGATCAATTGGGTCTGCTCAAAAGCGTATCTCGGGATCCTCCTTCTCAGAGTCCACTGAGGGATCCTGCACAATGGCCTCGTCGAGGTGGGGTGCACTCGATATGACTCCTCTAACAATCAAATCAATGCCCGACTGAGATGGTCTTAATTGTTTAGTGTAAAGAGAGGTCTAAGAGTGAGAGAGAAAGGAATAGTCAATCCTGAGCTATTCTCAAGGGTGACTTTTATATATGTAGACCATAGGACAATCGTACCGAGTTCCTTAATGTAATCGATATCCTTTGTTGAGCTGGCACACGATTTTGCGTGGTCCTCGAGCATTAGATCCATCTTGGATGACATCGCTCGCCACACCTCCTTCTTGTCTCTATCAAATTCGAACTTGGGCACTGCACTAGGCCGATTGCCGTGGTGCCAGGTCATCCGCATTGTGCTAGGCCAACTGCATACACGTCGCCTGATTCCAACATGTCAAGGTGCTAGGGCCTTGAGATTGACACATCGATGAATGACTGGCCGACCCATTATCAATCATGAGTAAAATATATATATACACATACACAATAATCTCGATCTACAAAAACAACTATACTTATCTTCTCTTTTTTTTCCTGTCAGTTATTTCTTTTCCTATTAAAAAAATTAAAATATCCATAACCTCAATGATAATTCTTTTATTAAAGTTAAAATAAAATATACATTGATTGATTCTTTTTATATAATTGATTGTCTTCAAAAACCTAGGTTCTTAGCGATTAGAATCATATAATTAATTTAAAACGTCCTATGAATCGTTTTATTCACCATGCTAACTTGTACCTTTAATCTATCATAATAATCCCTGGATGATTGTACTTTAGTTTCAAAAGACAACAATTATCAATAAATTATAATCAAATGATGAATAATTAGATAAATAATTATTCACAACAACAAAAATACTAATATGATATAAATTTTTAAATATTTATTCAATATAAAAAATAAAAACTAAACAGATATGAAATCACAATACATCATCCGAGATCAAGATAAACCGACTCTGACATATTTATTCACAAATCAAATCATGCAATACCCCGGTGCTAACAGCAACAACATTCAACATTAAGAAAACGAACACTACAACGATGCTTAGGTACACAAATGAAACAAAATACGAAGAACCCAAGATCAAAAGAAACCGACAATACGCAACATCTAAGATCCAGAGAAGCCCGACTCCAGAGTATTTAGCCACAACAAATTTAACCACGCAATAACTCAGTGCTACCCGCAATTATGTTCAAAGATTCAAGAAACGGACGCTACACCGATCCTTGGGGAAACGACGGAGATAAAGAAATGACGACATGACAACGCACAGCATCCAACAACCAAAAGTATCGACAATATACAACATTCAATATTCCGATAATACGACAATAACCAGCATCGAGATCCAGAGAAACCCGAAATAATTCAGAGCAAATATAATCACGCAACACCCCAGTGCTAACCGCAATAAGGTTCAAGACTCAAGAAACCAACTCTCCACTGATGCTTAGGAAACAGAAGAGATAAACATATGATCAAGTGACCAAGCATTGCATCTACGATCCAGAAAAACCGACAATACACAGCATCCAAAATTAAAGAAACAAACGTCACGCCGATGCTTAGGAAAACGGAAGAGGTAAACAAACATCAATACGCATCATCCAAGATACAGAGAAACCCAACTCTAAGTATTCATTCCGAACAAATATAATCACGCAATACTCCACTGCTAGCCACAACAGTGTTCGAGATTCCAGAAACAAACATGACGCTGATGAAAGAGATAAACAGACGAAGAAGCAATAATATGTGGCATCCAAGATCTAGAGAAACCCAACCCAAAGTATCGACTCCCGATAAATCTAGTCACTCAAGACCGCAGCGGTAAGCGCAAGAGGATTAAAGATTCAAGAAACAGAAAGCTCTGACGATACTTAGAGAACCAGAAGAAACAAACAGATGAATAAACAACACCACCGCACAGCAGCATCAAGATCCAGAGAAATCAAACTCGAAGCATTCATTTCCAACAAACCAAATCATGCACGACCCAAGTTCTAACTACTCCAGGTTTCAAGGTCCGAGAACGATACCCTCCATTGCCTGAGCCGCTCCGACGATCGCGTTCTTGCGAATGACATCGAGGGCGTCACCGGACATGATCTCTTCGCCGCGGCCGACGAGTAAAGGAAAGGGAAAGCAGAGCAAGGGGAAACATGAGGCAGCGAAGGCCCCAACGAGAGACGAGGAGAGGAACATCGCCATCGCCTGGTTGAGCCTTTTATACCCTACTTCGAAGGAAGAGATCTGGAAGCTTCCAGTGATTTCCTCCCAACAACTAACTGACTCGCCACGTGGCACCGTGGTGGGTTAAGGCCAACTCTGTTGATGGTGCTGCGCCACTCATTCTTCTCCTGATTACTCTTCAAGCGCCACGCGGCAGCATCCGAAGACCGTTGGGTCAAATTGGACTCGGCCCAAAGCCAGTCGAATCCAACGGGTGTAAAAAAGCTCACACCATCGTCGACCCTTCTTCTCCTCCATTCTATCGTTCGAATCATCTCATCTCGATTTGGGATCGATCCAGTTTGATCGGATGAATGGCGTTCTACGTATCAGGTTTTTGTTCTACAGGACGTGCACTCCTTTCGATCAATCGATATCGACGATATAAGTGCTGGTTCTCTTCTTTGGTTCCATCTTCGCCTCTCTCATCACAGTGGCAGGAGCACATCACGCATGACATAGAAGAGATGGGGACTAGTGATCCAAAACGAAGAAGCAAAATGACATCACCCGAGGAAGATATCGCGGTAGTGAATCGAGTACAACGCTATACGTTTGGGACACCGGTGTTCTTCTGCTCTGCCAAAGATGAGGTGGAAGAGATAAGACCGTGCACAAAAGCTGTCATCCACCGAGGGGATCTTATAGCTTTTCTCGTTGTTTATACTTTTTCTCCTGCACGGTCCGCAGAGGATGGAGGATGGATGGTGTAGGTTTCAGCGACACCATTGTAACATAATTAATTAGCCATGGATATGTATTGCTGTTATACTGTGGTGACTTTGGTTGCTGCCGATCGTAATGTGGTGGATATGCATATTTCATATGCACTTGTATTGCAGCTACCAAAATGATCGTCTGATCTTTCATCACCTTACATTTACTCATGGAAAAGAAAGAGAGAGAAAAAAAAAAGAAAAGAGTGATAGGACAGTGGACTGAGTTTTGTGTTCTTAGCTTTGATCTCAATGGTCCAACATCAATGTGTTATTGAGGTCATTTAACGATCTGGCTGTAGATGACACACAGCTTTAGTTGCAAGGAGCAACATCGAAACCTTGAGAGTGAAAGATCAACTGCCATGAGAGTTAAGATTTGTGTTCTTCCCCAGACGAGAAAGAAGAAGAGACACCGTTTTACAAGAAATAACATCGAAACATACCCTCGTTCCACTGACACAAAGAGGAAAGCCGAAATAGCTTCGAGAGCCAACGATCAAGTTACAAGGTGAGGTTTTAGGGCAGGCGTAGTGGTGAAGCTACGATTTTTTACATGTGAGATGGGATCTTGAGACCAGCGGGGAGCTGCAATCCATCAAGGATAGGTGACGAGGCGCCGGGAACAGTGGGTGCAGGAGTACTTCGTCGTGGTCTTGAGGCACACGGGGAGGCAGCAAAGCCGCAGCGACTTCTCCACTTCCGTCGCCATCACGGCGCCGCCGCAGTAGGGGCAGCTCCCGGGCGCCTTGTAGGTCCCCAGCGCCTTCTCCTCCTCCCCGCACCCGAACACCAAGCACATCTCTCTTCCTCCCTCTTCTTCTCCTTCGGCTGCTGCTGCTGCTGCTGCTGTGTGTTCTTTGGTTTGCCCATAAATAGAGGAGTACCCACCGTTGCTGTCGCATACGATTCGCGTGCACAAAATCCATGTCCTTTTCATGTAAGATTAACCATCATTCTGTGATTTGTTCTTCATTATCATCATCATCATATATTTATATATATTTGAATTGTAATCAATGTGGACCAGTCATTGTAGCAGCAGGTATCTTCTGTAAGAGGATTCCTCCTCCAAATTATAATTTAATGGGGGTGACTCTTTTTCTCTATCCTATATAAAAGACACTGTGATAGCCTTCCTCGGTTATCATGTTTCTGGTGCAAAAGCCTTCCGTCTTGAACAAAGCGCCGAAAAGGTTAGTAACATAGCAATGGACATGTTCTCATCGGAGATAAGCTTTCAGTGGCTTGACGCGCTGGTCTCTGTCACACCACCTTTCATTTCAAGGGCTTCAAACTTCATCATTGGTTTGGGCTTGCACGAGGAGGAGGAGGACGACGACGCCGACGGAACGCTTCTCGGCTCACGTGACTCCGACGCGTCACTTGCTCCCGTAGAGCAGAGGGTTCCGGGTTTCCACTGCGGCCGTCCGTACGCCTGACGCCATCGTGGTGGTGGTGGTGGTGGTGGTGGAGGAGGAGGTCCCCACCACCACCACCACCACCACAAACACGTGCCACCTGCAGGCCCCGACCCACCCGACTCGCGTGCAACGCCGACGTGCCGGACACGCCCATTTTAGCCTTGCAAGTGCGGACGGCGTCGTCGGAGGTCACAGCTTCCTGCAATTATAATAGCATCAGAGAGTAGTGATACCATGACTAGAAATATGTTCCAACTGATTAAAACAAATGCGGACGATAGATAGAACATGATGTGCACAACTCAGTAGAAATTTTTCCTCGGTGAGTAAAGCCCCACACTATGTTACGTGGTTTGTTCAAAGAACCTACAGATCTTTTGTGCTAACTCGACACTCACCCACCGAGGGTTGGATGCTCTCAAAAAGTCTGGATAAAGTAAGGCCACCCATCAAGAGGACGAGGGGGGGTTTCATCTAGACATGCTACTGCTTTCCACTGTTTCAGATTGCAACTTACCAGCTTATACAGTAAAACGATATATCCAATTGAATCTTTCGAAAAAACCATAAGATATTAGAAAAGAGAAGCATAATAAAAATGACAAGTAACCAAATGTTTGGTGGTCTATGTGACAATGCGAAGAACATAAAGAAGCACAGTTAGGTCTCAGCCAAGGCCATGCTTATTCTCAGTTAGAAAAGAGAAGCATAATAAAAATGACATGCAAAGAGCTTCGTCCAACATGCCAACATTCCTCGAACATGGGACTGTGTGTGTCGTTTTGGTCTCGGAGAAGGCTTTTGTCGAAGCACGAGGAAGAAGAAGACTCAATAAATTATTGGCCGAGGAGAAAGTTACTCAGTTTATAATCCTTGAAAACAAATCCTCTTACATACTTGCGCATTCTTCTGCAAATTCCATTTCTTTGATCGCTGGTTTGGAAGTGTATATGAACTATTAGTCCTTTGGATGAAAGTGATGTATCATTCGATATGGGTCGAAGCTTAGCAATGACAAACGATAATGTGATGTGGAAGCCTATTCAAACCGCATTGTCAAATTATAAATCTGACGTCTTTGTATTATGATGGGTCCTTTACCAACATTTCTTTTACTGCAGGGACCGCATTCATTCTTTTCGATATCATGGAAACACTCTTATTTTAAACCAATTTATTTTTCAGATTTCATCTATAACGGATTCATACAAATCAATAAAGAGATTGCTAACAAAGACTCACGAAAACAAATAAGAGTGAGATTATTTTATCATGCATTGATAGAAGAGTAGAGAAACCAAGAGCTAATATGTCTGTCGAATCTTTATTGCCCTAAGGTGTTTTTTTTTAGTTTACAAACTCGAAAGAATAATTTTGTGTGGATATATCCATCGTCAAAAAGGATAATTTTTCATATAACAATCAACTATGTGACTTATCAAGTGATGAACTAATCAAGTTTGGATAGAGAGATTTTTGGGCTTTGGGTTGGACTAAGTTTTTTAATAAAAATCAATTCGATTTGGATTTAAATGATTAATTGAATTCGACAAAAGAAAAATATCTTTCTATATTAGAACCACTTATAGTATTCAAAATCAATCTTTTAAAAAATATCTTTAGACTAGCAGATTTGATTTATTTTTTTTGGTTCTATTTGAATTGCAGCTACCCTTAGCTCTTATGTGTTGAAACCCAACCAAACAGAAAAAAAAAAAAAATCTCTACAAAATTAGGTGTTAGCATATTCAAATAATCAATATGCTATCTCAATTTTACATGTCATGATATTATATTCCTTACTAATCAGATCAAAGTACTTTACTGAAAAATATGTACTTAGATATATGAACTCCAAAGTCATCAACTTGCTAATTTCATCGGAATGAGTCACTTGGGGAGGTCTTTTAATTAATTTAGCCCCACAACCGGAAGCTTTTTTTAATATAGTTCTCCTTTTAAAAAGCTTACTTATTTCATTATTTAATAATTCATTTGAATTAGACGAGTCATTAACCTTATTAAGCCTGAAGTCCAAATATTCTATTAGTATTATATCATCAAATCATTACATCGATCGTCTCTTATGCTGCACGTCTCGGTCATCTTTCCTTCTTTGGAACGGCTAGCCGCGGTCCGGCTCGAGACCGGTTCGATAACAACCGTCCACGAACCCGGTTCATTCGAGCAGACCGGGCCCCAGAAATCCGACACCAAGCGGTTCCCACGGTCCACTCCAGGGATATATCGGTCAACTCAAGTGACAGATGAAGTTACTAGAGAGCCCTTTTGCATCAACTTACAAAAAGCATTCGTCGTTGGTGGATAACTCATAGAAGAAGGTATGGTAATTGGACGACACTGTTAAGGGTAATATTGACATATGGGGATGTCCACAGCCCCTTGCCCGACGCGAGCAGGCGCACCCGAGAGGGAAGTCACGTCCCCCCCCTTCTCTCTCTCTCTCTCTCTCTCTCTCATGTTCCTCTCCGACCGCATTCGATCTCGCTTTCCCGACCCGAAAGATCTTCGACTCCAAAGTGATCGGGTGGGTTCCCCTTCTCTCCAAATGTCTCTCTTCGCTTCTTTGATGGATCGAAGTTTCTGATGTCTTGTGAGGAATCGATTTCTGGTGGTTCTTTCATTTCGTAGGTGATTTCGGAGATTCTTTGTCATGATTTCCTATTATCGCGTTTAGATTGTGTTTTGGTTGAAGATCATGTGTTTTTGGCTTTTCGGTGATAGCCGGCACCTTCGTTTGGGTTTTGTGGAACGGACGATTTCTTAACTAGGGATCCGAATTTTTACCTATATGGGTTCTCTTAAGATTCGACTCATTTCGTATATTCTGTCTTTTGCAAGATCTGGATCAGTGTTCGGCCGTGCAAGATGAGACCTTTTGATACCTTGATTCGGTTTCCTTTGGTTGCTACATGATCGAACTTGCTAGGGTTTTTCTTTTGGGTTTCTTTGCTTTTCCTTGGAATAGGTTGATTCGGGGGATTTGTAAGATTAGGTGATGATTTCTGCCATACATGGATTTATGAGCTGGAGGATTTAGTTGCTTTTGAGGGCAACCATTTGAGTGTAAAATAACTGTGTGAGGTTAGATAGGGTCATGAGGCAGTGCATTGACAGGCTGAGCTCGTAACAGAAATGTATGGCGAAGGAAGGATTACCTCGATCATTTGCTTTGTTATACATCGATTTTGAGATGGCATACGAGTTACCTATCAAGTTTCCTAGACTTGGGTACCTTAGTTGGATGGCTGTTGCGAAGAAGCACTTTGCACTTTGGTATAAATAAATGATCTGCAGCTTATTGCTGAATCCATGGTACGATGGCTTGTTTGGTATGCCACAATAAAAAATTGGCAATATCCCAAGATGACGTTTTTTGACAAGTAGCTGTTAATCTTTCCATCCTCTGATGGTTCCTCTAAAGTTGATTCCTGCAGTCCTGTGAGAGCCAAAAGCAGCAATTTTCAGCGACAATCCAACTTTGATACTCTTGCATTGCACAGGTGATCACTGTCTTGTGCAATCATTGACAAGCAAAGAGTAATGATGTGTTGCCATATGAAGCTGGATTTGCAATCATTGACAAGCAAAGAGTTATTCTAGGGCCGACCTGGTACTCTATTGGTAGTTAGCACCTACTGTTGATCCATTAGTTTCCTCGGTTTCCTATTAGGTCGGGAGAAGTTAACATATGCACATATTTTGACTCGAGGAAGGAAGAAGTTTGTGGATGGAAAGATAGAATAGGAAGGTTTTAAGAATAACATTTATTTACACCAACATTTTTATTATCTGGCAACTTTCTTTGAATGAAATCAAGGATGACAAAAGGACCATTTGGTATCAATCATGTTGAATGGATTTACATTTATCGTGGGAAATCTATTCATGAGTTGATATAAACTTTCGTTGATATTACTTGTTAGCATGTCTATGAACTTTTTCCAGAAAAGTTTTAGATCAACTGGAAATTCATTTATAATTATTGCAGGTGTAGTTCAATGGTAAAAATTCTATTCTACACAGTGGCTGAAAAAACATCATTTGATGACTTCAAACTCTCTTGAAGGTCATTGATACCTATTCCATATAAAGTTATGAGAAGTTCTATATTTTGTTTGAGGACATAATATAATAGGAAAGTATATCTGCTGGTATATACTCTGAATGGAGGAGGTGAGAGAACATTGCCAAAGCAATGGCACTGAAGGGTTAGAATGTTAGCAAACATTGATACACTTCTAACCTACACAATGATGTTTTTCTGATATTTATTTGAAGTTTGAAGATCCGTGAACTTAACCTGTGTATAATTTGGATATAACAATGGATGATTTCTTTTAGCAAAGAGAAGCAGTTGTACCCTATGTGTACTCTAGACTGATCACATTGCGTAGTGCATACCTATGTAAGTTTAGCACATCAAATTATCTACTTTACAATCCTTTTTCCCTGTTACCTTTCATCTTATAATGGTCAAATTTTGTGTGGGCACATTACTTTTCATACACTAGCTTATAATTTTTTGTTGCAAGGCTGTTATACATTCATGTTAACTCTCATCCTATGTGAGTTGCAGGGTTGCTGTCTTCTGCAAATGCTCTCTGCTTGTGTAAGCCAAACATTCTGGTGTTATGCATTTGGCAATGTATCTTTTCACCATACTATATTATAATACTGTATACCTAGTACACACGAGAGTACATGATAGAGACTGGCTTCTGTTCTGTTCTGGCAACTCTTGACTTCTTTTGCAAATAATTTGAATCGCCAAGCTTAATTATGATGGTCAACTTTTGGGGATGGTCAAATGGGAAGTTGATAGGCATCTGTTAGCTGTGGGAGACTGGATTTTAATCTCAGTATCTTGTTAGTTGTTAGTGTTATAAGCATGAGTGAGTTTGTGACTAATACAGACGTCACCAGAGAGTATTCCTTGATGTATAAACTCCAATAGTGGAGCTTTAGTTCTTCCTTTTCTTTAAAACGGCGGTGTTATTCTTCCTTTAGATCATGTAAATGGATTGCCTTCTTGTTAGGATATTAAGTGTAAATTTTAGCACCCGTAAGCAATTCTTAATTTCCAGTTTCACTTCTTTCAGTTAAGTATCAAACTAATTATTATGTGTGACCTTTCTAGCACAAATTCATTGTGAGATTCTAACTGCCACTGCTTTATGATTCACAAGCACCAAAGTTATCCTTTTTAAAAAAACCAACTCCTGTACCATTTCTGCAGATCAGCTGCAGCGATTGGTGACAATCCCTGTCATCTGAGCTACACCCAAGTATATAGTGGATACAGCAACCTGATCTACATTTTGTGTTCACAGTCAAAGGAACACTCTTTGTGGTCACTTTTCCAACAATGGTAAGCGTAATTTTGAAAATTTTAAATATAAGAATCTATCTGGGCCAGTTGCTTAGAATAGCTGGTGAAGTTTTCTCCATGATACTAATTTGTTTCCTATTTTAAGCAGGCAACCAATGAGAACCTTTCACCAAATGTCATCAAGCAACTTGCCAAGGAACTGAAGAATTTAGACGAAACACCTCCTGATGGCATTAAAGTGATTGTTAATGATGATGACTTTTCTATTATATTTGCTGATATTGAGGGTCCTGGTACGTGACTGAGTAGAGATATCTTTCCATTTTACCTTTTGGCATGGAAATTAACACTCCACGAGTTTGTGCTACACAAACCTGCAGCTGGAACTCCATATGAGAATGGTGTGTTTCGCATGAAGCTTTTATTGTCTCATGACTTCCCCCAGTCTCCTCCAAAAGGTGTTCTATCGTTATTGTATACTAATGTTAGCAAGTCATGCTGTTATTTATAATTTGGCGAGGATCAAGTTTTTCCATTATTTTGCAGGCTACTTCTTGACGAAAATATTTCATCCAAACATTGCAACGAATGGTGAAATTTGTGTTAACACACTTAAAAAGGATTGGAATCCAAGCCTTGGATTAAGACATGTGTTGCTTGTAAGTTCAAGTCTTCCTGATCCACCTTCATGTTCTGTCAATCACTATTGTTACTCCACCAGTTCTAGGTATGGTGATGAGCTGTAGCCATTAGGGAAACATTACTTTGGAATTGTCAATTCTCGCTTTGATATGTTCTTTTTAAGTGATCTTTGTTGTAAAATTCATCCCGAGTCTAGACTACGTTGGTGTTACCATAATATATTATCTAAATCGGAATTTGTTTAATGGTCGACTATTTTGCTCTTGTGCTAACTCCAGAGATCCCACAAGTGCAAAGTTTGCAGCTTGTTTTGATGTGGCTAATGTGGTCCATGTTGCCGCTTCCAACAGGTTGTCAGATGCCTGCTAATTGAGCCATTCCCAGAATCTGCACTAAATGAGCAAGCTGGTAAAATGTTGCTTGAAAACTACGAGGAGTATGCTAGGCATGCAAGGTTTGTGCTCTTTCTCTCACTCTCTCTCTCTCTGACACACACACACACACACACACACTTACACACGCTTGCACATGCATATACACATTTTTGCTTTTACTACCAAAGAGCCAGTAGAACAAGAAAACTCTATTAGGTTGGTGGAGATGTCCATGTATTAGGAAGTTTTCCTATTCACTTTGGGTTGATCTGGATAACTGCTGTGGGTGGGTGGACAGGCACATGCTGAGTTTTATGATGCATCTCTGCAGGTTATATACAGGGATACATGCTCTTAAACCTAAGTCGAAGGGGGCAATCTGTGAGTCCACCACCGCTTTAAATGTGGATCAAAGAATTACAGAATCTACGGGGAAAGAACCTTTGCATACCACTCCATTATCTACTTCTTCCAAAGTACCAGTGACAAATGCACAAGATCAGAATGCCAGTATTGCCCCTCTAGTGGAGCCTGTCGTCGGAGCATCAGCAATTCAAAAGAAGGAAGGACTACCTGTAAAAGCTCAGGTAGATAAGAAGAAGATTGATGCTAGGAAGAAGAGCTTGAAAAGACTATAGATTTCTTATATTAGGATGTCGTCGGGTGCATGCAGTAACTAGTCGAGCTATCTACTAGATGTGCTTAGCAATTGGAATAATCTCAACAGCAAGCAAACTGGGGTAGAAAGGACAGCTCTCTACGAATTGTATATCTTAATCTCATTCTTTGTACATTGTTTATGCAAATCAACTTTACTCTGACTGAAGAATCTTGGTCCTTGTGGGCTATAAAAGATCACGCTTGCTGTGTGCTTGCATTATCTTAGAACTCCTCCCTTTGTTGCTGCTCTCTTTTAACACGAGGATCATTCCGTCTTTTACCTCGAGGCAGTATCACTTTAAAATCAAATGCGTATGAAGTTTTGATCTGGTTGATTTATGTATGTGATTATACATTTACTTAAAATCTTTTCTTGCTCTTCTCCTCTGGGTGAACATTGTTTGCAGCAATCAAGAGCAGGAAACCTGATGCATCTTGTTGGAAATAGACGGACTGTTGAAGAAAGTTGTCAAATTGTTCTTGTGCTCACTCAACCTTTAATAGGTTCGCCAAACAAAGAAAAGAAGATTCGACCGTAGCCTCTGTTCATCCTCTAGTTGGCTCTCGAAAGCTGCCAGAATATTGATCTGTCTCAATATTCCCACTCCACTAGCAACACAACTCTCCAGAGTCCATCAAAACAGGCTCGCTGTTATCATTCCTTGGGTTGCATTGTTGTATCTTTGCTGATCTCAAGCGTTCAATCACTAACCTCAGCCACTCCCGAGAAGAGTGGCTCGTTCCTGTGACACAGGATGAAGTCCTGCGATTTAACGTGTGATGCACGTTTACATTGAAGACCCAATGTTTTGTTTGTGGCGAAGCACATCGAGAGCTGAGACAAGCGAGCGAGCGAGTGCATTCCATGGCTGAGCATGGTGTTGGGGTGGCTGGCACTCGTCGGTGCCTCAATCCGGTCTCTCTTTCTATATCATATGCACCGGTCCCATACCATCATCTTTCCAGATGTAAGGTCAGGCACTGCTTTCCACGCTCTGTTTTGTGGTCCGTCTTCCTCGCTTCAAATCTGTGGCACCTCGATCCGTTGGTGAGTCCACAATTTTGGATCTCAGGTGGAGCCACAAACGCCACAATCTTATTACTTGTTGTAGTAGCAGTAGCCAGTCTGTGAAGGAAACACGTGGTTGGGTCCCCAAATCTAATTGCATGCCACCGGTAACGCTCTTCTTTTCCCCGTCACTCCATCGATTCATATCCATGCAATTCCCTCCTCTCTCTCTCTCTCTCTCTTTCGATATCCTTCGTACGCACACGTGGCGCGGAGTTGTGGCGTCCCTGTCGGGCGACGACGACGTCATCGCGCCGCACCACGAGTGGCTGTGATGCGTTGAGTGTGTCGCAAGAAGACCCCCGCCCGCCCCTCCCTGCCTTTAAAATATGCCCTCATATGCAATGACCCTTATGCCCTCGTATCCTCCTCCCTCGTGAGGGTGATTCCGTCGTTTCGTCCGGAGATGAATGGGCTTCTTTTTTCCGCAGCCACTTTTTTTTTTTTTTTTGCGCCACGTGTTTCCGAACCCGCGCCGAGCTCAGATATTTTGTCGAGTTAACTATTGCGTGGCAAGGCCCGCTGGGTCCCATGACGTTAGTCGGTCGTTATGGCGGCTCGACACTACGCCATGTTGCGGTCAACACGACGTGGTCTTCGGACGTCCTCTTACCCCCAATCGCAACGTCGACCGCACACGCAGGTGGATCCCGCGCCGCGTGGTTCGAACCGCCTCCAACCGCGACGAGGGTAGGAAGCGTGGCCGAACCGTACACGTTCGAGGACTTGCGTCGCGCTTGTTGCTTCCGTAGGAACACCGCCACTGCGGGTCCCGTCTCCACTGCCACCGCATCCGCTCATCCTCGTCAAGGAAATAGACCTACTTTAATTTATCGAATTATGGAGCCAAAAAAAGAAGAAAAAATAAATTGTAGTGGACGATGGGCGAGTAAAAAAGCCAACCATATAATAAGGAAAGAAGGTGAACAGTTCGAGGGGAACGAGGTATGTGGACAGGGATGGCTCTAAGACCGCCACCGACTCCCCCTGTATCGTCCGTCCTTTTCGTCCCCTCCCTCTCTCTCTCTCTCTCGTCTTTATATAGAGCCTTCTTCGCTTAGGTTGTCACCCCAACGCCAAGTCCAACAAAACATCCGCCTCTCTCAGCCACCGAACCAAACACCACTGCGCCGCCTGCAAAAGAAGCCACCTCCGCCTCCTACAACCTCAGTTTTGGACATGAAGCAGCGACCGCCCTGCGAGCTCTGCGGCTGCGAGGCAGCGGTCTTCTGCGACCCGGACGCGGCCTTCCTCTGCTGGGCCTGCGACGCGTCCGTCCACGGCGCCAACTTCCTCGTGGCCCGCCACGTTCGCTTGGTCGCCTGCCCCGCCTGCGACTCTCTCGACGCCGCCCGCTGCGTTTCCGGAGCCGCCCCGCGCAGGGTCCGCCACTTCTGCGCTTCCTGCGAACCCGACTCTGTCTCTCCTCCCTCCCCTTCCCGCTCCGCCGCCTCCTCGTCCTCTAGCTCTTGCCTCTCCACCTCCGAGTCCACGGCGGCGCGTCGGGGGGTGAAAACCGCCGATCCACGGCGGACGGCAGCGAGACGACAGCGTGGGGTGGCGGACGAGAGGGTGGAGGGCGTCCTGCTCTGCTGGAGCCGGAGGATGGGGCTACGTAACCGGCGGCGGTGCGTGGAAGCGGCGGCGCGGGTGGTTGGCGCGTGCCAGCGGGCGACATCGGCCCTGCCACTACGGGTGGCCCTCTCAGCCGCGTTGTGGTTCGCCATCAAGCTCTGCGAGGGTGAGGCCGTGCCGGAGAGAGGCGGCGCAGCGGCGCTCCGGCGGCTGGAGGCCTGCTCCGGTGTGCCCGCGAGGCTAATCCTCGCGGTCGAGTCGCGGATCTCTCGGCTCGCCGAGCGCGCCCGTGTCGCGGAGGAGGGCTCGGCCGAGTGCTCGTAGCCGCTCCTACCCGGCCACGCGTTTCTTTTTTCCTTTTAATTAAAAGCCCCTCCCGTTCTTTTATATGTAAGAAAAGGGCACATAAGGTCGTAATATACTAATATGGCGTGTTGTGTTGAGCTACCGAGACAGATGTCCGAGAGAAAGCTTTGATCGAAGCAAAAGGAAAAGCCGTAGTTGTTCACTCGTTTTCTTCCCATGTCAGTGGTTGAATCATTACATACTGCAAGCAAAGAACCACGTATGTGTGGCTGAGATAAATATGTAGTCAAGAACAAGTAAAATGATAACTATGATTGTGCTCGTAGATTTCGTTTGTATCTTGCGGATCGAGAGCCCTTATGTGATGCAATCCATGTTAAATGGAGAGACTTCCACAAGCTGAGTTGAAATCGGATGCCTACTCAAACGCATGCATACCTCCTTTTAGTGGACATAAGTATCTAAGACCAACCCAGCCAGCTTCTTCCCCGATGGCCGCCCTGGCTTGACGTACGTGATGGATATCATCTTCCGAGTTCTGCCTCCTCCGACTTCCTTCTGAGCTTGTCCGTAGCTTCTCATCCACCTGTGAGCTCTTCCTCGTTCCGCAGTTACGTGATTGCTCGAGATGAACTGGGCCTGATGCAGGAGGAGTGATGTCCCAAAGAATGTGACTTAGATCGCTGTTGACGGTGGTGTTTCGGAACTCTGGAGAGTGGAAGATGACCGTGTGGAAGTAGGACTCCGTTGGGTTAACCCCATTGGTGAAGTAGAGGAGCAGGCAGCTTATCCACACCGAGCACACAGTGCTCCATGAATGATCTGCTGAGCACCACCCGAGGCGATCCTGTTCCATGTAGAAGAACTCAGAATATTTAGATCTGTGACGACATCGTTTCTCTGCCACCGAGAGTGGACCTGTGAAGATCTTGAAGGCATCGGGCATCGGGCATCGATCTGTTGCCGGTTCCATAAAGGATCCGAGTGTTTGAACCCAGATGAAGACTTGGATCTACGATGATATCTTCAAGCCTTTTCTGCCTCCATAAGCAATCCTCGGTTCAAGAAATGATCACCAACGACGTGACGAAGAAACCTCTGCTCCATAACCATTAATGGCCTTACTCATTCGGTCCAAGATCGCTCGTGTGGTCAATGAAGTTGAGCAAAGAAGTAAACGCATGAAGAAGCTGTGCAGGAGGACCTCTATTTCAGATAGAACAGCTTAAGGAGCAGATTTCACCATCATGAGTGATAGCTGGACTAGTCTTCAGAAGAACTAGTCCCAATCTGGACAAGTCACAAAGCACTCAAATTGATGAACCGCAGCTGCATGAAGCGTTGCAGCGACAGCGGAAGCATCCGTCCCCTCCACTGCACACGCTGTTCCCACAACATCGACGTTTCCGAGAGCTCGATAAGTTCTATGGGATGGAACGGAGAGCGCAAGTTTGATTCGTTCGGATGATGTAGAAGCTTCATCGAGGTGCAGGAGGTAGCGATTCCTCGGGTGGTACAGCGCCGTCAGGAGCCTTAGAAATCTTGTGGTGTTCGCCGCCGGTGCATGAGATCCGGAAACGCAAACACCGGAGGATAACCGGGTCCCTTCATGGTTGTCCCTGTGAACCGTAGGCCATCGTCTTCAACTCCGTGACGGGAAAAGAAGCATCGAGGGAGTGTAAGATGGCGGAGCTGACTGCAAAAACTGCAACGACGACGCAAGCAGACCGCCCCTCATTCATGTGGGGGGATGGAGAAACGAGGAAACTATAAAAAATAATATTATGATTTAATTAACGAAAACTATTTCAATAAAAAAAATATATTACTAAATAAGAGATAAAAAAATAATAACACTTACAAGATTATATATAATCTATTCTCTACACAATTTATTCATTCACTAACATCCTATTTATAGGACATAATAGTAACTACCTCATACCACTTCATTCATCCCACTATCTCAGTATCTCACCCATGAGAAATAACTAACTTCACAACTCCTAAACATGAGCCACTAATATTAAACATGATAACTATAACTATCATGAATCAATTCTCAACACTCCCCCTTGATTCATAGTTACATATATCAATTTGAGATATAAAATAAACATACTTCTGAACTGGAATTGACTTGGTGAGAATATCTACAACTCGTTCATATGTGCCACAAATACTTCATGTTATAGCCTCACTTGCTAGAAACCTAGTCTTATGCTTTTGAATATTTATATTTGCATTATACTTTGTTTTCAACACTCATTTCAATCCAATAACTTTCTTTTTTTTCGGTAGATCCATTAGCTCCTAGGTTTTATTCTTCTTAATTGACTTGATTTTCTCCTTCATTGCTTTTCGACATTCCTAAACCGCTTCTTCAAAACTTATAGGATCTAAAATAGATAAAGTAAATGTTGAATCATAAATCTCTATTAGTGATCTAAACCTTTTTGGAGGGGTTGCATATGAGAAATTATCTGCTGAATTTGAATTGCTATTAGGTGAGGTTGACATTGAACTTGTTGGAGCAGTATCTGTCACTTGATTCGGTGGAGTGACTAGTTCTAATGGAATACGAATTTGTGTTTCACTTTCATTGATATCCCAATTCCAACTTGTCCTTTCATCAAATATAATATTTCTGTTAATAATAACTTTGCCACTGATGGGATTAGACAATCGATATGCTTTTGATTATAAGGAATAACTAATTAAGATGTATTTTCTGACTTTTCATCAAGCTTATCATGATTTTGTGAATTTACCAAAGTATAAGCAATACAACCAAAAATTCTTAGATGGCTTACAGTTGACTTTATACCATACCAAGCTTCAAAAGGAGTTCGATTCATAACAACTTTTGTCGATGAAATATTTAATAAATAAACTGCTGTTGCAACTACTTCTGCCCAAAACTAATTCGAAAGATACTTTCCTTTAAACAAACTTTTTGTCATTTTGACATAGTTCGATTCTTATGTTCAGCTACACCATTTTGCTTTGGTGTATATAGTGCTGTCAATTCCTTGCGAATATCATTTTCTTCATAAAAGGAATTAAACTCATTAGACATAAATTCACTACCTCTATCTGTTTGGAGTGTCTTTATGCATCTACCACTTTGTCTTTCTATAATTACCTTGAATTTTCAAAAGTTATCAAATGCTTCAGATTTCAATTCCAGAAAATATACTCAACTCATGCGGCTATAATCATCAGTAAATAACAGAAAATATCGACTTCCCCTAAATAATTTTATATTCATAGGTCCATATAAGTCGACATGAATTAATTCAAGACAATTAGATGATCTCCATGCTTTTCCAATGGGAAATAGTTTCTTACTTTATTAGCCATAAATATATTATTCACATACATCAAGTGTATTAATTTTAGGCAATCCATAAACCATTTTTTTTAATTTAACAATCTTAAACCTTTAATATTAAGGTATTAATATCTCAAATGTCATAAATTTATCTCATTCTTTTGATTTACAACAATAGCATATTTATTAATATTTTAAATATCAATTTGGAACATCTTATTTTACGTGATTCAAACATTTGTTATAATTAAACCAAATTTCTTATCTTTAATAGTGCATGAACCATCATCAAATATAACTAAATATCCAATACATATTGATTGTCCAATACTAAACAAGTTATGTGATAAACTAGGAACATAGAATACATTATCAAGTTGTTTTACCTTCCCTTGATTTGTCTCCACCTCAATTGTTCCTTTTCCTTCTATTTGAATTTGCTTGCTATCTCGAAGTTTAACTTTCAACTTGTGAGTTTCATCAATATCTCTAAATATTGATCTTATGCCTGACATATGATTAGAACATCCACTATCCAAAAATAAAATATTATCTGAGATATTATTAACTTGTGAATGAGTCATAAACAACTTACTATTGTCTTCATTTTCTTCCACATAGCTTGCTTGCTTTTCTCTTTTCCAGCAATCTGTCTTTATATGACCAAACTTCTTACAATAGTGATATTGAATTTTATTCTTGTAGTTTTTCTGACCATAGTTTGATTGCCTTTCAATCTTGCTTCATGTGCTTAGAAGGAACCTATTAGTTCATCAAATGAATAAGTAGATAAGTCCTTTGACTCTTCAATTGCGACAACAACATGATCAAATTTTGGAGTTAAACTTCTCAGAACTTTTGCAACAACTATTTGATCATGAAGATGTTCACCATATGACTTAATTTGACTAATAATTTCAGTCACTTGAGAAATAAAATCTTGCACCGGTTCATTGCTTTTTATAAACAAAATTTTAAACTCATGGCGAAGTATTTGGAGTCTTACTATAATCACTCATGATGAGCCTTGAAATTCATTTTGAAGTATCAACCAAGCTTGTCGTTGCTGCAATTCTTGAGAAGATTATCTCATGCACAACTTGTTGAATAAAGAACAATGTCTTTGAGTCTTTTCTATTCTCCTTCAGCCTAATTTCTTCATCTGGATCTGTATATCCATTGAATAGAGTCTTTATCTTGATATTTCAAAATTCGTAGGATTTACTCGAGAAGATAGGAATAAGGAGTTGAGACATAAAATTGTCATTAAAAGTCATAATGTCTAGTTCAGATTGAAACATGGCTCTAATACCATAAATGTTGGGGAAGGAGGAATAAAAAAATGATAAAACAGAATACTACGATCCAATTAACGAAAACGCTTTCAATCAAGAAGACGACGTAGTACTAAACAAGAGGTAAAAGAATAAAAATACTTACAAGATTATCTCCAAATGTAAACTCTTGATATGTCAGATACATGAACACCGAAGAATCGGATCCCAAAAGAACCCACTAAAACGACAAACTGGAGCACTTGCCGAGGTATGATTGCGAGAAGAAGTTAATCGGCATAAGCGAAAGGTTATCATGATCAAAGACGATGAATAAAACGAAGCTCTGTTGTCGGTTTGTATGTGACCGATAAAAAATATCGACGTTTGACTAAGTTATCGGATGCATCAATTCTTATGAAATCTTGTCTGCAACTGAATGTTTTATGTGAGAAAGGCATGATGATAAGAACGTTGACAATTTAATACGAGATGATCGATATATCAACCTAAGTGATTGATTACTTCAAATCTGAATGATTGATTCTTTGACATTAGGTTGGCTATTACCAACACATAGCAAAATGTGCAAGTTAGGTCCCGAAAAAACAAAAAAAAAAAAAAAAAATGCACCACGACCTTTATGGGCAGCAATCCATTGTGAAGATGATGACACCCAAAGCTCACTGTAAAAGAGCTTCTCAAGTATGTTATTAGGACACAAACTTTCATATTAAAAAAGCTAAATGAATCATTTTAATCACTCACATATCGAAGGGGTATTATCGAAAACGTTCGATATAGTTTTGTAGGGATCGACACAGGTGAAGTTTGACTTAAACTCACTGTTGGAACAATTAAAATTTGACTTGAAACCAAATAAAATTGAACAACTTATAAACCATCTTTCAATCAGTTTAGCATCAGTGGTCAGCTTGATATGTAGACGAAGGGCAGAAACTAATCATGAACATAATCTCATTCTCGACCAACCTTCAGGTATGTTGGATATGTTCATAAGCTAAGCACATCTTTTTCAAGGAATATTTTGTCTGGCAATAAGTAATTTGCCTTTTGCGTTCATGATGTATCATTTTATTCCAATATCAACTGGTAAATGCTGCAACTATATTTTTCTGCAAGATGGCATATGGGAATCACTTTATAATGGAACCATTCGATGAACAGCATCCGAAAAAAAGTGACAAATTTGAAGGCCTTTCTGCCTTCAAATCCAATTGCTACTACTGCAGCGACGCAATTTATCATCAAATACAAAAGATTTCCACAACCCTTAACCTGATGAGTAGATTGAAGATATCAGTGAAGCAATAATATCGACAACTGAACCGTAAAAGAAGTGTAAATTCTCATAAACAAGAGACACTCAGTAAAAAAAGCAACCAATCTACAGATCCAATTTATTCAGATAGGTAGAAAGCTTGTCTCAGCAAAATATACTGCCTGTCTAACATTCCATTTCAATTACATCAAAGACCTCATCAACTGTAGTAATCAAACTGACCTTCTTACAGATGTGTACTCGAACTCAACAAGACGGTGAAACACAAAAAGGCTACACAATCAAACACATTCAGAGGATAAAAGTTCCTCTTTATGCAAATCATTGCTTCATTTTAGGCATTGCTAAAGCCGACAGGCAAAACACGATTATGGGTTTGACATCTAAAACAATTACTTTAATGCCGACTAACTATATACATTATACTGGTATGACATCGATTTTTGAAGTGTCCTCACATCTCAATACGATTCCTTCAAGGTTTGCTGGGAGAATGCACTTTGCCCATTGGCATCCTGTCGAGAAGGGCTCCGAAGGTGGCACTATCATCAAGACATTGTCATTCCTTCTGACAATCCCCATTACACTAACAGTGCTGCCCTCTTTGATGAAGCTGCAAAGAAAAAGGTCTGGGTGCTTAGAGTAAGAAAAACATTATGCAGAGCTTGAGTTGCTGAAAAGCATGATTTTATGCAGCGCCCTGTTGCTGAGACATTCTGTCCAAAAAATAATCGATTAATATATCACAGAGGTGCTCATAATATCGTGCTTATATATTCGTATGTTTGGATTAAGCTCATGCAGCACCACTAGATGAAGGAAAGCAACAAAAAGAAGTACTATCTGATGAAATGCTAGCTACCTTTCTTTCAAGCGCATAACACGATCATCACTGGATAGATTCCTTTTCCGCAACCACCTTAAAAATTCAGGCGAAAAGCCCTTGTTGTCTGGGTTGATGTCAAAAACAACAGACTCATCAACATACGGGGTCACCTGAGCACCATAGCCAGCTTTAACCAAAGCTCTCAAGCCCGATTGGAAGTCAGAGATATAAAAGTCAACCACGTTCCTCTGCGAAAGAGTTATTTAGGTCAAAAGTAATTAAAAGCAAGTATCTACAAACAAAAAGCCAATATGACTGACAATTCCATACAATGGAAACTGAAACACCGCTTGTTCCACTCATTTAGATGCCCTTTAAATTAGAAATTGAGTTTGATGGAATCAGGAGGCGAAACCCACCAGAAATGGTTCATGCGATATCTCATGAGAATTAAAATAAAAGCACAAATGTATTTTTTAAAACACAATAAAACAAAGAGTTCTTCGAGGGGGAGGGGGTGGAAGATGAAGAAAAAGTCTGAATCTGAACATATCACCTGTCTCTCAAAAGTTCAACTTTTAGGGAGAGGCATACCTCCATTGATCTCAATCCCCAAGTAAAGCGGCGATGCTTGGAATTGGCAGCTTTGGAGTCCCAGCCCCTGTATTCATATAAACTAGTAGATGTGTAGACACATCTAGGAACCTTACTGTATGATGACTCAAGGGGAAAATTTCCGCATGTGACAACCTGCAAGAAACTCAAGTCTATTATCTTCAATAGAATAAATGCCATGGTTACCATAAAGCCAACATAAATTGATAGGTAATGAAAGACAGGGAAAACCGTCTCTGATAAACCAAGAAAATAGTCATTATATTTTTTAACTGAAAGATGGATGCGATGAGTTAAGGGGAAAGTTAGGCTACCAGTAAAAAATTATCAAGTGGAAGTTCTATGTTGTACCATATCCAATGCATCCTAAATCTTAGAAACGCAAGAAAATAAAATAACAATACTATTTTCCTTTGTCGTATTCAACAGGATATCTGGAAACAACAGAATGCAAAATTACTACCCATATTACTTCTATTGAAAACTATAGTTCATGTAGTCAAAATGTGCGAAGAAGTTTGTAAACAGTTTGACAGGGGCTGTTTGTCCTAAGCAGGAATGCTAATGCATGTGCTATATAAGTGAGAATTTTAACAAAGAACATAAAATTGTCTTGACCATAATATTGACTTTCACCGCTAACACTTCCAAAATCATCAATAGCTTTCTTAGGAAGCTACATACCCCAGTGACCTTGACATATTGCCCATCTTTTGCTGTTTTCAATTCAGCATCGGGATATTGAGAAATGAATCCTATGATTGCCCTCCTTCCAAAGCAAGTGTTCCAAATGAAAAGTGAAGAAACCGCTCCAAAAATAATCATAACAACAATAAGAAGAACGGCATTGTGAACAGCTCCTAGAATGAAGCCCCCTGCTATGAACCCCATCACAAACAGCAAAACTACAGACCACAAGATTGGCTTGGGCAAGCTCCCCTTGAATGAATAATCCTCCTCTTGACCAAGATTAGTGACAGCCTGATTATGAACAACAGCAGTGTTATGTAGCTTCACTGATCCAATTGACTTCAGTGGACCAGATACTTTATGAGGTACACCGCTTGAGTTAAGTGGTCCGGAATTAATTGGGCCAGATGTGATGAGTCCTGTAGCTGGGAGTGGTGGTGGGAGAGGGCCAGAGTTCTGGCGAACCATTGGGTTTATACCTCCAGATTGAGGACCAGATGACTTTTTAATTGAATCCCCATGTTTAAGCGGTCCAGAATTAGACTTTTGTCTGCTTACTGAAGAATTAGGAACAGGAACTGCAGAAGAGAGGGAACCAGAATAGCTAGAACGACCAGAGGCATTAGGCATGACGGGTCCTGAGTGAGGAGCTGCACCTCCAAATGATCCATTTCTTAAGGGAGCACTGGGGAGAGGTCCAGATTTTCTAGACTTCTCCATGTGAAGATCAAACATCTTGCCGAGTTCACCTGATCTTTTAATATCTCCGCCTGTATATGGCATGGCAATTGAGCTCATTGTTGGAGGCTTCTCTTTTGGCTGTTCTGGCCTACCCGAAACATACAGGCCATTGCTGAGCTGATGCGATGGGAATCTTGAACCCATTACGCTTTAGCAAAACAGCTCCACTAAATCTTGCTATACCCTCTGGTGAATATCTACAATGATCCACAGGAATTAATACTGAGTATCAGCTTCTGGCATCATCATGGCGAGTCAAAAGCTGCAAAAAGAGCAAGGATCCACACTTTATCTTTCAAGCAATCTTCTGACAGATACAAAGAACCATGTTACAGATGATGAGAGGCATGCCCATACTGGTAGAATCATGCATGTATAAAATGGTTTAGTAAACAACACATGGAATAAATAAAATGACATATATATATATATATATATATATATATATATTGTGACAGAAAAACTCCAGATCAAATATAGTGACCATTTTGAGTTATTTTTCAAAGACTTGAAGTAAAGCATTACGAGTCCTTATCCCTTGTTTCTAGAAGAGCCATTGTCAATGACAACTCTATATCGTTCTTCATAGATCCATCCAAAGAATTCAAGATCACCTCTACTAAATTGACCACTTGAGGCACCTCATTGACCTCCATTTAAGTCTTTTTATATCATACCATTAGACGTGCAAGTTGTTCTAGTTCTTATGTCAACTATGCTGAAACTATGCCTCTTTTTATTTTCAAATGCATCTAAAAAATGTTCTCCTACAACTGATTGCTGTCGTCTGAAGTTTGGATTAAAGGAGATTTTCACAAAAGAGTATAGCCTTTATTAGCAAACAGTGTTAATTTTTAATAATTATGATGTTCAGTAAAGCATCGTCAGAATATTCTGTAAATTTGATGTCACAAGAATATGGCAACAAATTAAATCAATTATAGACAAGTGTCTAAAATCTTCCTCTTGCACTGGCATCCCATATGACCAAATTCATTCCCTTGACAAACATTAATGAAACAAAGGAAGATCGAACCATGGTGTAGAAGAAAACTTTCAACTGGCTCCAATTAAGGAAACAATATGTCTTAAAAGATTCATTCAACAAATTCATCACCGAACAAAAATTAGCAAGAACTCATTTGTAGCTTGTGGCAAGTAATAATAGCATAAATATTTGAGCACGGTATTACCATTAATGGATAGTGAATTGGAAAAGAAAATTTTGTCGGAGATTTGACTCTACTTATATCCATTCTCCTTCATTAGTTATTCACATACCCACCTTCCTTTTAGTCAGACAGTCTTAGTATCTGAGTTAGGTATCATAATATGGAATTTCGGACTATACCGTAGGTCTCCGAAAATTTTCATATATAGATTGAAGAGAGAAGAAAATTTAAGGAACCCACAATCTTGTTACACAATTTTAATTATGTGACATGTTAGATTTCATCATGATACTTCTAATAACACCATCTTCTACATGGATCAGCAAGCTGAAAAAAGGCATACGAATAATTAGTTGGATCGAACATAGACTTCAAACAGTTTGTAAATTTTCTGGAGTTTCTAGCTGTTCCCAGTAGTAGATCCAAATAATTCTAGAGCATATAAATTTTTGACAGAGATGTTACACCATCAACTCTAGCCCCTGCACTACGATATTGGGACAACACTTAATTATGCCAGCATTTTGAACATCAAGAAGTCAAAGTAAGATGTAAGCCCCATATTGCAACTGGCAATTGCAATGTAGAACAGGCTAACATGTTTGTTTAAACAACTTATGCTGCACATCCAATAGGAATGATAACACATAAATCGCTGTGCTGAATCATGAATCCAAACCAAAGAAGAAGTACAAGAAGCAACCTCCCAGTTAAAAATTTGTAAAGAATGTCTGTTCCACAGATTCAAATCCAAGTGAAATCTATCATTTTTCCAGTAATTACAGAGTCAACAGCTGAAACCAAAACACGCTGTGACCTCATTAGAACATTGATCAACAGATATTTGAACAAGCACATTTGTGCCAAGCGATCATTTCATGAGAAACAAAGAACAACACATGTAATAGGAAGATCATACACTATAAACTCCCACAACTGAGAAAGGCTCGAAGTTGGTAGTATCTGTGATTAATGTTTTGTGTCATATCAACAAAATCCAGACCCGAAAAATGCCTCTGTCAGATCTGAATCATGAAAAGAAAAACATACCTTCGCATTCCCATCAAAACTTTTTTCCGAATAAATCCGATCATTTCCTAGAATGTAAATAAAGAGAAATGAACATTCACACATCGAGAAAAGAACGATTTCTCACTTTTTTTTAAAAAAAAATCACCTTTTTGCTTAATTACCCGTCTCCAAACTCCGCAAATTGAGAAAACAGATATAAATCCAGCTCAATCGAAAAGAACCAAACTTGAGGATTCCGCCTATCGAAAAAAACCAAACTTTGCATCAACATTCTCGAAATCGACGCAACCTATCCCAAAGCAAGAACTTTTACCCTCCAACGGATTCACAGTAAGGAAAAGAAAGGATCTCGTTCTGGGAAAGCGAGCCAAAGAGAAAGAGATCGATCGCCACGTACCTCCGAATCCAAATAGCAGTCGAGAAACCAGCAGTTCCGCAGCAGTCGACGGATGAGGAGGAGGCAGGAGGTGAAGTAAGCTGCAAATGGATCACAAGAGAGAGAGAGAGAGAGAGATCTTTCTACCGAGTGAGAAAAGGTGGGAGATTATGTATGCGTTGAAAGCACAAACCTGTTACCTGCACTGGTCCCTCCTCTCTCTCTCTCTCTCTCTCTCCTGATTTTTTTTCTTCTTTTTCCCTGTAAATGACTATTATAACCCTAATTTTCAAATTTTGAAAAGATTTTTTGGACTCAATGCAACACATAAACCTTTTATTTCTTGATGTGTGATTCACAACATTTTTACTCAACACACTGTTTCTGGATTGCATCTGTCTTGTTCTTGATGCTGCACACCATGATATGATACCAAATATTTAATCTAACCTTTTGTTGCTGTGTTCACAGGCTGATAAAAAATCTTCAACAATTCTGAGTCAGTTCACCTACCAACTCTAATTCCACTGGACATTTTTTTTTGTGTTCAAAGTTCAAACCTCAGCAAGCAAACCTGATAATAATATTCCTGCACTCCCCATTCTTGATGAGCTTGTTGATGGCCTTCTACAGGGAGCCCCCTTAGAAGAACTTGCATGACAGAGCTACCATAATTTGAAGTCTTGGAGATGGTTGAGTTTGAATGCATGAGATTTTATGACAGTCAATGGTATGAACTATAGGCTATAAAGTTCATCTCAAGCATGTTACTTATTATTTAATCCTTGGTTACTTGTAATGTCTGCAATTTTGGCTCATATTGGCAGTGTGATCCACACCAACAGGAATTGAGGTGTTTCCAAGACATCAATACTCCCATGCCATCATCACATGGTTGGGGGGAAGGGGGGTGGACACAGCTGCTCCACATGGCTTTGGTGCTTCCACCTAATTTGTCATCAAGAGTTGGCCCACACTTGCTCATCACCTCTGCCTTTGTTTCCAAGATAGATCATCAAACTTGGTCATCACTCCATTGAAGTAGTTGGCAGGCACATTATAAGAACAATTTCCACTCTGTAAGCACTGTGGAGTGATGCAAATCCCTCAGAAGAAAGAAAAGAGAGTGCGTCAGATATAGGTGGGAACAAGGTATGTGTTTTAGGCGATGCAAAAAGCTATTTGAGTCATTACAAAGTTAGAGGAGAGGAATGGTCAAATATGTTGAACAAGGTATGTGTTTTAGGCGATGCAAACAACCCAACAATGAAGCTGTGTGGCTTTGTCATATCATGGTTAACAAAATTATTATTTCCCTTGCAGCAAGTAATGGTTTGCTTAGATATTACTCCTTGCGATAGAGGATATCTGCCTGCCACAGTAGGTTTCATGTCACATTTCCCCTCTCCACCACTGCTGTCGTTCCTGGAATCCAACCTGATGGTGACATGGTAACAAAGCTGTGAATTGAAGGGCTGTTGCATGCTTCGGTAGCTTCAATCTGATCTCATACTGGAGATTTTGGAATCCAGTGATATTATATCTAGCAGATGATATATCAGCTCTAGGTAGCATACCACAGCTCATATATACTTGGAAGAATTGGAAGATGGTTAGTGGTTCAAGCATCAGGGAGTGGTGCCAGTGGTTGAAGAATCAGAAGGCTGTTCACTCTGTAAAAATACTGTGTAATAGCAACTAAATCTTTGGTAGATTAATCATAAGACTTCAGATTGTACATTAAGATTTCCTGTAGAAGCAGACAATTTTATCTGCAGACAACACTGCTGCTTGTACAGTAAGGTCAATCATGGCAGGTGGAACACAGTCTCACTTGTCTTCTTTACTTGAGGTCGAAACTATGACATACAAGTGGTGGAAAAAGTTCCTGATCAGCCAGGAACTTGTGGATATTTTTTCACTGATGACTGTCTCCGATGTGCTATGTGAGAGATGAGGTATTGATGATGCTGTTTGTTTGTGTGCATATTGTTCCACATGTATTCTTCTTCTAGCACATGTAATATTGAAGCATGTAACTCAAATGGAAAGAGATATTTGTTAATCATAGGCAGATGCTTTTTTGATTCATAAGGCACTCCAATTACTTTGGTGGCTTGGAAGCAAATTGAATGTGCACACTCTAGGAAGACAAAAAAACTGAAGAAGAGGTTTTTTGTAGACTTCTTCTGGAAGAGGAGGAAGGAGAAGGGTGAAGGGATTAAAGATACTGCATAACAGCAAAGTTTTGAGATGAATGATGACCTGATGGGTTACAATTGGATATTGAGGTAGGCCTAGCTATGACCACAGTCAAAAGATCTCTCACTTGAGGGTTTCATGATGAGTAAGTAGGAAAGAGTAATGCAAAAAAATCTTACTCAGGCTCTCTCCATCCACATGTTTGATCTTGATACAGATACCTAGCCAATGGATAAGGTAAATGGTTTGAACTCTGAAAACATTATGTCCTGATACAAAATTTTACATTCATTTGTTTCATAGTAGTTTTTTTTTATTTTTTTTTATCGGTTACTGTAGTTTCCGATGATATCTGCAATGCTACTCTGTAAATTCTCTAAAATGATTATAATTGTCTATCAGGATTTAAAAAGTTAGAATTAGTTTTTATCCTAGTTCAGAAGAAGCATTAACTCAATAATAAAGCTGTATATTGACATCCTAAATCCCAAATTAATGAAAAGGTTTAGTTCAGCAAAACAAAATTGCACAAAGCACACAGGAAAAGGACTACCATCCAATATTTCATGGGAAGCAACAAAAACCTACTCCATTTGAATAAATAGCACATGTTACTATACTCGACTCAATTTTTTCTGTTTTTATCTTCCATTCTCAACTGTTATTAGCAAGCAAAAGCAAAAGCTGAGTACCACTGCCCTATCCGCATGACTTGAGATTTGGTTAACATAAACATTCAGCTTTTCATATAATTTGAATTTTCCAATTGTTGAAAAGGGTAGGGTAGATTTTTTTTTGTTTTTTTGGGGTTATGATCTTACTGTTTGGCCTTCATCCTATTCTTATCTGAATGTATATTATCTAAAACTTTGGGGGAGGGGTATAAATGGAAAATATTTGGCCCAATATTTTGCCTCAAATGACATCATGGAAATATGCTTTCTGATACTTTTAATTGTTTCATATATAATATCATCCACAAAAATGCTACAACCATTTCTGCTGCAAACTAACCAGAGTCTGGTCCTTGTCATGGTTGTAAAGAGAAAATGAGCTATTGGTTAATGTGACAGATCATTTGCAAATCAATGTTTCAGGACAGACTAATAAATGAACATGATAATAGAATTGCTGATGAATGAATTGTCATACACAAAAGGTATCAAATAACAAATGTTTTGCAACAATCTGTTGTTTCATTTTCTGTTTGATGCAACTATGGCAGCTATTCTGGACCAACCTTTTCTGATTAGTTAAAAGTTTTGTATCAGGTGGCTTTTGTCGAAAGGTGAGTTCTGATAAAGAAAGGCAGCATAGCGCATGAGGCTCCCCGTAAATGCAGATTTTGAAGAGGATCAACATATACAACATTACCCTCAAAATCAGGTGACTTCAACTCTATGTTGCAAAAGATCAATCTATGCATGGCACCCTGCTGGCTCATCATGGCACAAAGTAGTAGCAACCTTGGAATGACTCAAATTTAAAAAGGACCTTTGTTTCTAATTTTCTTTTTAAATTCTGTCTCTCTTGTTAGATTCAAGTCTGACAAGATGTGTAGTAACATGATATTGTTCAGTACTGAGATGGTTAGCCTAGAAAGATATTACTGATATATCTGGAAACATGCCAAGTTCAAAAAATATAATTGGTGGTTGAAGCTTGAGAAGAACATAGTTTTCTGGCCACCATGGTAAATTGACAAGATAAATATGATCGGCAATAGCATAAGCAGAGCCATGGCAGGCTTAAGATCCTTTTATGTTCAAGTCAGTAAATGAACTTATGTAGCTTAAAAATATAGTTGTTTTGCTTGTCGTGGAACGCTGTCCTGATAATCCAAGGCAGAGTATGGTGTCCACTCATTGAGGTGAAGACCATTTTTAAGTTTGACATAGAGAACCACAATATTAATCAAGAATCTGAAATCTGCGCAAGTTCGGTTTTGTTAAAGTTGAGAAAGGAACAGATGAGGGTGAGATGAAAGTTGGCACTGGGATCAAGTGATGAGTTCCAAAGATTAATCAAATTAAAGTAAAATATCTACCTAATCCGTGCCAAAATCTTCAGTTGTCTTCTTCTTTCCACTTCAACCGTGCCAACATCTGTCAGAGATCAACTTATGATTATATACTTTCATTATCTGGTCCATGCAAAACTGTAGACGGAAACACAGTTAAATCAGTGAAAATTTGGAGAAGTGGAAGATAATATTGGTTAGTAAGAAAAATGAGGAGAGGATACTTCAATGGCGATTCCTAGAAAGAAATGGATTGTCTCACCAACATGCAATCAAATCATGAAAAAGATATCTGCTGCAGAATGGAATTGTGAAAGATTTAGAATTGCTTCAAACTCTCATCTTAATCGTGCAGTGATTCTAAATTTGACATGCATCTTGCACTTTCCATGGACTTGATTGTAATGTGTTGGGTTACTCACAGGCAGTTCCATTGAAGTGAACATTCTGAATTCTCTCATTCTAAAAAAAAAAAAAAAGGTTCCTTTCTTTCGCTTTAGGTTTTATTGTTTCAAGCTTTAAGCTGTCACTCAACGTGCAATCTAGATCGGAAAAAGGCACTGGGCTTGAATATAACGGCGACAAGCAAACCGAATTATGGAAAAAAAAAAGAATCACACACATTGGTCATGGTTAAAATGTACTTTTGCATATAAGAAACCTGACGGTGATGAAAACATGTGTTCCGAGTTATGGACAAATCTTTGTGAACTTCAATTGACACGATATCTGATATCTGTCATAAATTGTTCCTTCTTACAGTGAATTGTAGTTGAAGCCATGGTTTTGTACCAAAGTTAAATCTCCATCATGGAGTTTATTTGACACATCAAAGAACGATACATCGGTTATGTACTTTTACCATGACCTTCAACTTAAAACTAATCTCTTCTTCTTTTCAAGTTCAAGAAAGCAAAAGGCGATCGATCACGAGAAGACATTAGCGCTGATGCAGAGTGCATGCAGCAAAGATGTTTTTGCAGAGTTTAGAGGATGGTCCTAAAGCAAGTCTTGATTTCAATCATCAAGAATGTGTTCTTGATATATCAGACAGACCCATTCAAAAAACCTCTGTGTGCTTTGGCAGGGAAGTCAATCCACCTGTGGTGGAACTCTGCCAGTTATAACATTGCTGAACATGATTGATTGGTGCAGGTGCTATATCAAAGCATGAACATTGAAGCATCCATTCCAGCACAAAAGCATGATCTACCTTTCAGGTGGATTGGATCACCCATGAAAATTGAACAGTGTTGCCTGTTCTGATCAGGCGAAGCACAAAACTTTTCATCACCCACCTTGCATCTTTGAGGTGCAAAGATCCAAGAACAAGCAACTCACCTAGATGCTGGTTTCATGCATTGATGGGATCGAGTGGAAAAGAACTGATTGGATTCGGATATGGTTTGTTTCATTGCAGCTGTAAGTTTGTAATTAGACAAATACAGATACATCAATAAATAGGATATCATATCTGAATCATAAAACTAATGCAACAGAAATTTGTGTTGTTTCAATCACCCATCACACAATGAGTCTTTCTCTGACTATGATTCAGATCTCTTCCTTATATTCCTATATATGTACATATGATCCAAATGACTACCATTGCTTATTCTTCTTGAGGGGTGATGTTATTGGGTAACTAAGCAAACTTATTGACTCAAATATATGTGCTTCTATCAGTATTTATCCTCAATTTGATCAAGTTAGACACAGATATGAAGAACATCAAATCTTGGCAATGGCATCTCCCATCCCCATGCACGGGGCTCAAAGCGATCGGACGGTCAAGATTGTCCCTCAAAATGGTGTGGAACAGCATACCCTATAATTATCCTGCGGCGAATTTGACCCACAGTTTTAAAAACAGCTTCGATCCAACGGTGGAAAACGACGGAAGCGTACAGAGTATCTAAAAGATCTCATCTTGGTTTGGTTTCCCCAACTATTTAAGTCCTTGAGAGCGGAATGGGTAGGACACCTATGTCAGTTCCAAGGTGGAGATTAGATTAGGGTTCTTTCTCCTCCGGAGGGCTCCCGTGCAGCTTCGGTAAACCCGATTCACGCATCCAATTAGTTGCTTGTAATTGTTGCACATGCGATGATTAGCTAGTCTGATGATGTGCAGAATTTGCTTCTTCGATGACATACTTCTCTGATGTGCGGTTGTTTGTCGGCGTAAGATTCTCTTTCTTGGATGATCGTTTGGGTGTTTCTTGCCGATGCTAATTTTTTGTGCTAGGTTCTGTAGTTCATGGTGAAGATTTCTGGTTAGATTACCAAAGGGGGGCTGTAAATTCGATAAAAAGTGGTGATGGTTGCTAAGATTTTAAGCTTGCAAATGTAGTAGATATGCACATCATGAATCCTTTGAAATACTCTCTAGGTACGCACGTCGTGCCAAGATTTCCAGTTATCTTTTAGGGTTCTCTTTCCGGGGACTATGATATCTATATGGTTTTATATTACTGTAATTCAAAGGGAAAACTACAACAACACCTATGTCAAAAGTCAATCCACGATTGGTTTCAATGCAAAAGCTAAAGAATTAAAGCTTTTCGATGATAAAGGGTCACGTCTTGATCTCGTACTATGTTATTGAAGTTAATTGATGCATCCCATGGAGGACGAGCTAACTTTTACTTATAATTTTTGTTTCTAGCTTGGTTACTTTGGTATAGATCAGATTGTCATTATTGAAGTTTCTTCAAACAGTTATTTGCTAATTTTGGGATGTTTTTCTTGCGTTGAGTAGGTCTTATCTTACTTTAAGTTTTGACAAGATTAGGATACTATCATATCTTTATTTATCCATAATCCTAGTTATAGTTTGTACTATGGACAATGGGGGATTGACATGATCATCAAATCAGGTCAATGAGTTTATAAAATAATTTTTTTAAAAAGTACAATTAAAAATAATTTCAAATATTTAAAATCATGTATTGAATTTGAGAAAATATATAATATCATATGCTATTTTTTATGTTTATCACAATATTTTTAACTTTCCAAGAGAACAAATAGGATTACAAATGCAGAGATAAAAAATTATATACATGACATTATACAAATAATAGAATAACTTGGTAGAAATTAGTCAACAAAGAATGAGCCTTATCATCATAGTGAGATCACTTCCTTGCAACATGAGCGATCAAGATTCGAGTCATGGAAACAATTTTCCTCTCTACAATGATAAGACGCAATGTATCTTCTCTTCTCGAACCCAAATTAGTGAAAGTCTTACACTTGGGTGTTCTCTTTATGTTATTAGAAAATAAATATTAATCATATCACACAAATATAATAATGTAATAAATAACTATTATATAAATATCATTTAATAGACTAAGATAATTTTTTACACTAAACTTTGAAGATAGGTGGTGAGCCACATTGTAACCTTGATGCTTCTCAATCACTATATAGTGAAGATACTTTCAGATCGAAGATAATAATAATATAAATAACTTTATATGAAGAGAGTACCCATAAATTTGGGACTTATCATAACTTGTATGGCATCTCCACATCTTTGTTTTACTCGAGATGAATATTGCAATAATGGTGCAATAGTGGTGGTGAAGTGAATAGCAAACAGAAAAGTAGTAACATCCTTTTATGTTTTGCTTTTCTAAGCTTCAGTATCTTTTATGTGTTCTCCGTCGTGACTATTTTTTTTTCCTTTTGAGGCTATTAGATTGCTTAAAATTGGCCAAAGTAGACCAAATTCGATTGATTCTATCTGATTTAAACTACTTTTTGATCACGAGACTTATAAATCAACTAAAATCTAATCAGTTTTGGATTATACCAATATGGATCAACTATGTTGTATCAGAATTGGCTGATGTAGCTTACTATGGTTTTAAGTTTTAACAATATTTGAATTATTTAAACTTGTATATAGATAAGCCCATGTTGATGTTTCTTTAAGATGGATGCCCTTTGTTTCCATCCTTGTTTTTTGATGTGTATTTTTGAAGGCGGGCCTCGGTATCACGAACTGTCACAGACAAAAATGTAAACAAGGTGTTCGATGAAATGCTCATGTTTGTCTGTGCTCTTCGGTTTGTGTATATACCTTGTACATCAAGTAGCGGGCTTGCAGTAGGCTTAACAACCCTAGTTTGGTTTACTTTGTGGTTGATTTTGACTTGTAAATACGAGTGTGTCTTGTAAGCACTTGTGGGGACTTCAGTTTGTAATGGACCATTATCCTTTGTGTGCAATCTTTCTGAGTTTGTAATGTCCATGGGTGTAATTTGTATCTGGCTTTATAAAGTGTTTGCTTGAGCAGTTGCTTGTGGATCCCGTTGGAACTGCTTCTTCTGGCCCATTTTCTCTTTTGTAAGTCTAAGGGACCCTAGGAGATCTCGGGGAAGGTTGACCTTTGCGGATGGACACGTATGGGTGCCGTACGGCTTAGGTAAAATCAGCTAAACCCGCAACATTGTGGTATCAAAGCGGGACAAGCATACGTAGAAACATTCGCCATACAAATGTGGGGGACCTAGCTGCGGTATGGAGGACAGTCAGCACGCGTGGTTTGTGAGAAACGAACATTGAGATGTAGGGAAAGAAGTTGCTCAGAGAAGCAGGCATCTATGTTTGGTATTCAGAGGAATGACCAACCCTTTTGCGCTAGAGGCACGATTCGAACTCAACACCATGGAGCATCAGAACTTTCTCTTCAACATGGAAAGGATACGTTTGTAGGCGGCTGAAATGTGCAACAAGTACGACACATCGCTAGACCTTAAAGGGTGCAGTGGGGATTGTATTGGCGAAGAGTCGTAATCTAGCAAGTGCATTTGCGAGGGCAGAACAAGGCACAAGTTGTTCAGCAAGACGGAGTAGTCCAAAGGGGATGGTGGTCTCCGAAACTTCCAGTGGGAAGAATGTAAGGAGGAAAGTTGCTCCAACAGGACAGATATCCAGGAGGGATAAGTCCTAGTTCTCAGAGGAGAATCATGTGCAACGGATCGCACATATTGAGGGAGAGTTCTTCAAGGCAATATCTTCATAAGGTTTAACGGATCGAACGAGTGATGAGGAGTTGTCACATGATCTCGAATGATGTAATGCATTGGTGGATGCATTTTGAGATCAAATGGGAGAGCAATCCAAGGCAACATCATATGAAGGTACACTTAGAGTCGATGTGGAAATCGAACTCAATGGATAACTGACCTGTGGAATGGTGGACGCAAGGGCCACTATCAACTCAATGCAAATCGGGGAGCGGAACGACTTGGGTGGAACTTGGTGAAGTATCCAAGCCGCATGAAGAGAGTCGACATAAAAGATGGAATATGGAGCGGAGGCACGAAGCTTTTCTTGAAGACATGAACTCTTGTAGAGGCAAGAGTAGGGTCATGTTGTTTCATGGGTTCTTTCTTATAATGGGGTGGACTTATCTTGCATGGTGCCAAAGACAAAGGGAGCTTCGAGACATCTGTAAGTTACCTCAGAGATGCATTTGACGGAGTAACTAAGGTGATTCAACTTGCGGAGGCCAAGTTGGGATTAGAATACCTTAGCATGGGGCAAGAGGACGCAGAAGCGGGTACTCTTGAAGAATATGCCACAGTGTTGTCATTCGAGTTGTTAGGAACAAGTGGTGCATAATGGGGATTGTGTTGGTAGGAGATAGAGGCCCAGGATCCAGACAATGGTGCACCAATTCTAGCGAAGTTAGGGTACTTCAGGAGCTACTAGGCAACGGACTGTCCTAGAGCTATGCTTCGTCCAGGTGTGACCCAAGAGTGGGTGGATGAAGGTGAATTGCCAAGGGAGCGAACAAAAGAACAATCGAAGATGGCGGAGGCCCTACGATGTGTTGGCAGAGGCCACACATGGAGAAGTCGTAGTCCGAGTTCATCACACGAGAATCTGTATGCAATGGAGATATCACCAGGAGGCGACATGGTGCAGCGGATCGTGGTGGAATAGTTCGTGGCAATGCAACGCAGGCGATCATGTCCCGTGAGGGACAGGATCATGTGGAGGTATGATCAGGAGTTACTTGGAGCTCCACTTTGGTGTACGACACAGCAAGAAGAAGGGTTATGGATTCAAGGAGTGAATGTCGTGGTACCGCAGAGGCGGGTCTTCGTGTGTGCATCGGAGCTTGTATTGGATGAAAGCCTTGGTCATTAACATATGAGGGTTGTATACCATAGAGGAAGAAGTCCAAGTACCAGGTAGTCCCATGGAGGGGGACGTGATCATGTTAATGATTAGGAGCTATTGCGAGCTCCACTTCGGTGAACAATGCAACGACAAGAAGGGTGGATTCGGTGAATGCCATGGTATGAGGGTCTTTCGTGTGTAGCGTCATCGGATGAAAGCCTTGGTCGTATAGATACATGTACCACGAGGAGAAGTTAGATTGCAAGTACCGGTGAGTCCTATGGAGGACTTGATTATACAAAGGTATGATCAAAGCGGCTAGAGAGTTGGGCTTGATTCGCGTTAAGCAAGGGGCAGAAGTCGGAGGACAAGGTGTAAACGTTGCTACCAAGCTAAGGAGAGAATCGTGAGCCTAGATAAGATGGTGGAGGCCATGCATGAGTTGCGATCTGTCTTTCCATCGACCAAGGAGAATTGCTAGGAGGACATAGTGGTGTTGGCGGTGGTCGAAAGGCGAGGCGGCGAGTCCGGTGCTCGGTATCCAAAAGCAAAGCGTCGATTAGAAAGGAGGTGGACTCGGAGGAGCACCATAGTGCCGCGGATCTACCGATCGCGAAGGAAGGGATAAAGATGCAAGGAAGCAGATAGTAGGGCTATGGGCTTGGCAGCACCATGGCGTAGAGCGGGACTTGTGGAGTCATCGATCCCTTGCTCTCGAGGGAGAGCATTGGTCGTAAAGGGAGGAGGTGGAGAATGCGAGGCAAACTCAAGTACCAAGACAGGGCGAGGCCAAGGAACTTCATCTGGTGTCGATGCTTCTCATCAAGATAGCCAAAGCGAGGGACTTGGGTTGATGCGGAGTGCTCGACCAAGGAAGGTAGGTAGGAAAAGGTGATGGAGAAGGCGGTATAATCCCAAAGGCGACGATAAAAAGTTTACCCCAATTTGGATCCACGATAACCAACAAGGATCGACAACTCAACCCATATCCAATCATTGGTGAGTTGAAGCATGGCGGATCGAGTTCGACTACTCAACAACAATGACGGAGAGCGACTGGGAGCCAAAGAGGCGTATTGCAGCCAAAGCGAAGATTGAAGATTCAGCAAAATGCGAGGAGATGCAACATTTACAGTGGCTTCGACGAGGACGTCGAAGGAATAAGTGGGGGAGAATGTCACTGACAAAAATGTAAACAAGGTGTTCGATGAAATGCTCATGTTTGTCCGTGTCCTTCGGTTTGTATATATACCTTGTACATCAAGTAGCGGGCTTGCAGTAGGCTTGGCATGCCCTAGTTTGGTTTACTTTGTGGCCAATTTTGGCTTGTAAATACGAGTGTGTTTTGTAAGCACTTGTGGGGACTTCGGTCTGTAATGGACCATTATCCTTTGTGTGCAATCTTTCTGAGTTTATAATGTCCATGGGTGTAATTTGTATCTGGCTTTATAAAGTGTTTGCTTGAGCAGTTGCTTGTGGATCCCATTGGAATTGCTTGTTCTGGCTCGTTTTCTCTTTTGTAAGTCTAAGGGACCCTAGAAGATCTTGAGGAAGACTGACCTTTGCGGACAAACACGTATGGGTGCCGCACGGCTTAGGCAAAATCAGCTAAGCCCGTGACAGAACGGTTGTTGAGCACCTGCAACATCTTCATCAACGGACTGTTCGTCGCTTTTGTGTGTTTGTATAGATGCTTAACAGCATGTTTTGCCTTGGTTTTGTGTGTTTTTGTTTGAAAACTGTAAGCAAGAACATATCGCAGCATTGTAGAACGATCGCTCACCATGACAGGCAAAACTGCCCCAAAATGGTCCCGTTTTTACATGCCATGACTTGTTTTTCTGCAGGCTATGGTGCAACACGAAACGTAAGCCATCTAAGCACCCTAGACCCCCTTGGGTGGCACCTTGCTGGGTAGGGGTTTAGGGTAGTGTTGGGTGTTGATTGGATTTCACAAGTTCACATGTTAAGTCTACAGGAACTTGCTATTGCGCTTGATACCCAGTGAGCAGTCGTTTATGGACTTGCAACTGTTTGTTTATCTTCTAATGTCCTTGTTTTCTTCTTTTTCTTTTTTCTCTCTTGTACACTGAGTGTTTGTCAACTGCTTATAAAGCTGTACTCTTCGTGAGACATCAGGACTTGATCGCCACTTGCGTTTGAACTAATCAATTTCCTCTTGTACAGGTCCTTAGAGACCTAAGTGAGGTTATAACCAAGCTGACCCTTTACAGATGGATAATGCAAGGGAGCCTCATAACTTAGGCAATCTTAACTAAATTCGAGACATTGGTGCAAGGGTGCCTCACGACTTATGCAATTCCAGCTAAGTTTGTGACACTTGATACAACAGTAAGGTTACTCTTCTGTGACCTGGGAGATCATGGTTTGAGTCTTAGAAACAACCACTTTAAATATTTAAAGTTAAGGTTACATATATTGACTCTCCTTAGCATGGTTCGCCTTATCATTCCATGTTGGTGTGCCAATCAGTTATCGTTATGGTATGTACCGAGTTGTATCGAGCATACCGACACATGGTACATAGGGGCATACTAATATACCAACCATACTGGTCTCCTATTGGACCTGTATGTACCTCCCATACCAAGCGATATGCTGTAGTACTACAAACCTTGCTCCCCTGACATTGGCTGGTGCCTCGTGCACCGGGTAAGTCATTTTTTTTTATTTTTCACAATCTGCTAGTGTACCTTTTTATAATCAATCTTTTTACCTTCACCTTTGTATTATGATCCTATTGTATATTTTATATTTGCGATGAATTCAAAATAGAGCATAGATTTGAATTTTCATGCCACTCCATGTGGTTTCAATATCACATTCTAAAAAGGAAAAGTGCTATACAGGTTGTCATGTCACTGATAATGCATATGCATTGTACACATGCATATGCAAACACTAGCAGATTCCTTGCTAAAATATATAGAGTTTTTAATATTAGAAGAAATAAAAGTGACTAATGAAATATATCATAAGCAGTGTTTACACACTTGTTTTATAGATGACAGCATAGCTTGACAAACTTATATCAGAAAAAAAGTGACCAATGTAATCACACTTCATGTATAGATGACAGCATAGCTTGACACATGCAATCACAGTAATGCAAGTTACATGCCAATATATGAAACACTGATAAAAGACTATAAAGAATTCTTTTGCTTCTTTACAACATAAGTAGTCTTAGATAAATTTGTAAATCTTAATCATTGGTTGTTGAAAAATTCACAAGGTCGGAAAGGTTTCTATATATTATATCAAATGGAAATATCTTATGCAGAAACATAAAAAACCATTATATATTTTAAACCATTGGTCATATGCAAACTGTGTGGCCTTACGAGCTCGTTTGTGGCCCATGTGGCCTTATGCAGCCACTGTGCCACATGATATCCGATCATATGGATTGCTGCATCCTGCTTCAGCATACGGTATATGCAGCACGATCTATTCACCAAACCACATATGCTACATAAGTTATCATCAGTACCCTTTCTTCCCTCTTGTTCTTCCCCTCTAATCTATTATCTTTACTCCTGTAAATTTTGTATCAATTATTTGAGGTTAGTGTTTACTTTTGTTTTGTTTCTGTTGCATATGTGGTACCACATATGCCACATAAATTGTCACTATACATTTTCTTCTCTACTTTTGTTAAATATTGTGGTACCATCTTCTTGCTGTGTAGTTTATAACATATGATTTTTTTTGTTCTCTCTCACATACAACAGTAAATTGGTAGTCTCATTAACCAACCATAAACTTTGGTGTATTCAATTAGACATTTAGGTTTTCCCTGAATATGATCATATCCATATTCTAACCCTCTTTTGTCCTCCCATGTACCCATACTCTATTTTTGTGTGTCTTCTTTTTTGAGAGAAGGGTAGGGATGGAGGTAGGGTCAGTGTTATCAAAGTTGGTGCTAAAGGTGCCAAGGTTCTAAAATGCTTGAGTTGCTAGGCACTTGTTCGAGCAAAGCTAGGTGCTCATAGGTATTAAAGTTGTAAAAAATATGATTTAAGGATTTGGCCTAGCAAGAGAAAAGGGAAACCAACTATTGGTTGTAGACAAACTATTTAAGATGAATTAGGAAGAGGTATATTGTGATGTCTATGGCGATGGAGAGCGTGTCAAGAGGGCAATAGCGTCTTGGTGATGGAAAGGATGACGGGAACCCAACAAAAAACGGGTGATAGAGACACAGTGATGGATAGGTTGACGAAAGAGATCTATGGCAAGCAAGAAACCTAAAGATGCCCAAAGAAGAGTTATGGAAGGTGAAAGAGTTGTGGTGCCCAAGCCCAAGGGCTTCGCTCGGGTTGATTTGAGGTGCTTGGGCCTCCCCTCGTCTGACTGAGCACCTCTCAATCGAGGATTGTCGTTTTGCATATTGGAAGATTCCTGGCTGTATGCATCAATCGGTATTGGTGTATTGACACACGATATACCGACATTTCAAAGATGGTGAAGAATGAGAAGAAGATGATGTAGTGGAGGAAGAGGAGAAAGGAGGAAGAAGGAAGAGGAAGGAAGAAGAGGAGGAAGAGAAAGGAAGAAGAGGAGGCAGTGGAGAAAGATGAAGAAGGAGAGGATGCAGTGGAGGAAGAGCAGTAGGAGGAAGAGGACGAGGAGAAGAGTAGGAAGCATACCTACATGAATGCGAGCCATAATATATATTGAACCGGATTGGCTGGTAATAGAGGTGGTTCGTGTACCAGTTCACGCCTGGACTGGTATGTACCACCTGTCTTATACCGCTCCTGGTGAAACATCGATTACTGCTGTCAATAACACTGGATGGGGTTGTTTCCTACCATCCTCTTGTTTAAATCATGTTTCCTTACTCATGAAATATTTTGCTTGTTCTTGGTTGTAAGATCATTCTACATATTACATCGACAAGTAGGGACCTATTGAACAGATTGATGGATAGGGTATAAAATCAAATCCTTTTCTGGTGTTAAAGGTGAAATCTATGTTAATAGCATTTGACTTCCAGGATTGGATAATAAATTAATTGCTATGACACTTGAATGCAAATCATTAAAAAAATAATTTTTTTAATCAATGTAAGGGTTTTTAAATGTTTACTAGGATATGGGACTCTTAATGCCTGTATGTACGCTATATGCATGTATTTCTTTTAAGCCACAGTCTTATCATACATATGGTGAGGTCCATCCTTTTTAAATTAGTGATATTTCCTTGTCCTGATGTCTGTTTGTCTGTCTATATACGTGTACATATTCAAATTACATGCATATTTATATTGTGTACATGTGTAGACCTATTTATTTTATGCACAGGGTCATGTTACAATTTTTTAGCTGACCTTTTGCAATATCATATTCCAAGAAACATTTTGCATGTTTTTTCTGGAAAGAATGTTAATAAGTTGTGATCTAATTGGAAATATTACAATTTAAATTCTTTTTCTTGTACTGATATGGTAGAGTTGAGGCAAAGTGCTGTGCTGAGGGTGTGCCCACCCTAATTCCTTGGGTTGGTACTATCCATGCCTTTGGCACATGCCCTTGCCTGACTCTGCTGGGTTAGTACTTGTATAAGGCATGCCAGCTGCACGGCTGTCCTTGATCCCCATCCTAGTTATATGACCATTGCCTATTATTTTAATGCATCCAATGAAAATACATCAATATTAAAAGCTTGGGGTGGTCACAGAGTGTTGAAGTAGATGAAATGTCTCCAAAACATGAAGAATGCCACTGGAATAGCTTCAGAAATTCCATTTATACTGAGAAGGAAAAATATGAACCATTACCAAATGAGATTGTAGTTTCATCAAGAAGCTGGACTGATGTATCAACTGTCAATGGCATGTGCTCGAGTTTGAAGCATCAGAGTGAACAGTTTGTATACAAGAGAAGGAAATTAAATAGGAACTCAGTTGCTCTTCTCCCAGAAGAATATACTATGGAAAGTAGAAAAAGAAAATTTAGTTCTGAGTCCTGCATTTTTTCTGAGGAGTACCTGTTGGAAGTTCGGAAAGCTGATTTTGGGAGAGAGACTGTTGACATTGTTACTGCAGATGTTGAGTCAGTTCCAAGTTCAGGGCTCTGTGGTATATGTTCTGTTGGGAGATTTGAAATACCATTCAAAGCATCTGATGGGAAAATTTCCAAATCTACATTTGAGCATCGCTGTAATGTAAATGATGGGTGTTCATCATCAAAATCTAATGTGGAACTTACCTCAACTTTCCTCAAAATAGATACAGAGGATACTGGTGAGTGTTCCTCATCTAATGTTGTGGAGCTGGTGGGTGAATTTGCATCAGCAAGGGAACTTTGCATCTATGTGCTTAAAAGTCATGGACTTCTAGGGAAATCATGTGCTAGCAGCAACTATGCTGCTTCAGAAAGTCTCTGTGATGGCAGTACCAATCTTTCTCAAAAATGCAAAACATGCAGGCTGTTTGATGATCCATTGAAGATGTTAATTTGTGACCACTGTGAAGAAGCATATCATCCGTCCTGTTGCATTCCTAGAGTAAAAAAGCTTCCAGTGGATGAATGGTATTGTCAGCCCTGCTTCAAAAAGAAACCCAAGCCTTTATTGAGTAAGTCACATGATACTGAAGAAGAAAACTCCAATCATACAAATCGAACCTCTTGCAGAGGATTTTCTATATCATTCATGTTGACAGACACTAAACCTTATACATCTGGAGCACGAATTGGTAAAGACTTTCAAGTAGAAGTTCCTGACTGGTCTGGTCCAGTTTCCAAGTATGATATCGGTTCCTCTTTATCTTCCAAGTTTTTCAACCTCTTCCTAACATGTTGAATTTTGTATCAGCCGTACATTGGATTTTTCTTATGTTATTTTTTAAGACCTGGTCAATAGTACTCAGTACTCAGTAACTAGTTTATAACTAGACTTGCAAAAGTTTGATAGCTGAATAAAGCCAAAATAAACCATGTTTTTTTGCTTAATAGTTTTGAAGCTTGATGAAGAAATAAAGTAGGCTTAAAGGTTGACTCTATCTTTAGCTAGATGAGTAAGCTTGATAATTGTCAAAGTATTTACCCATTATCCATTCATGGTTTGTGAAGAAACACTACTAGCTTGCAAAAGTACTCAATAAAACTAGATTTGTTAAATTTTGATAGCTGAAGAATGGCAAAATAACCATGTTATTTTGCTTAATACTTTTGAAGCTTGATGAAGCAATAAAGTAGGTTTAAAGGCATGGTAAGCCATTTAGAATCAAACCGTATGGTACTTAAGTACCGAGCGGTATGCCAAAGTATATATATATATATGTTAAAAAATTAAAAAGGGGTGACGTCGTCTCATTTCTTCTCCCCGCGCGAATGAGGAGAATTCATCAACGACGTCGAGGCGATGAGCGGCGACTAATCGGGATGTCAAAGAAGACACCAGATCTCCAGGTTCTTCTTTTTCTTCTCTCTTCTTCCTTCTTGATCATCGCCGGTGGCGACATTAAATAGGGCTGATTGGCGATATATCGCCCGATAGCGAGCCGTCCTCATATTTGTACGTACTACTCGATACGGGCAGTAACATTCGGTATTGCCGACCTTGCTTAAAGGTTGATTCTATCCTTAGCTAGATGAATGAGCTCAAGATCCACAATTGTCGAAGCATTTACCCATTATCCATTCATGGTTTGCGAAGAAAACACTACCGGCATGCAGTGTTCTTATCACAAGTGTATGATTCTGACAAAACATTTGCTACAAATGTGTTTTTATGCCTTGATGTGTAGTCAAAAGCGCTACGTGCTATGGTCCCAAAATGCCTTTGGCTTTAGGCGCTTGCCTAAGCAAAGTGGGGGCGCTCTTGAATATTATGATCGACATTTTACTTTTGATTCACTAAGCACAGAACACAGCTGCTGTTCACTACAATAGGTAGTTGTTCTCACAAACATAGATAAACAACAAAGCAGTTTAAATTGACAAACAACAATGAAGTGGTAGTGGTGAATGGGGGAAGAGAGAGGAAGGGGGGCTATGGTGAACAGGGCAAAGGTTGGAGGGAGGAGAAAAAGAGATATATACTTGGAGGGAGGGGAAGAAGTCATCGTTGCCGCCAGAGGAAGATGTTGTTGCTATTGTCGGAGGAAGAAGCCATCGTTGCCACTAGGGAAGAAAGTTGTTGCTGTTGTTCACCAATGGGAGGAACTCTGTCGCCATGCAGGAATGCATTAGGCAAGAGGGTTTTCGCATTAGGGTTCTTCTCTCATGTGGTTTGGGGGGGGGTGAGGGGAGTTGTGATGAACGTAAGAGGGCTTCGGTGAATGGGCAGATGTAGGAGGGATGAGGAGAAAGAGATATTGGGAGGGAGGGGAAGAAGTTGTCATTGTTGCCAGAGGAAGACGTTGTCACTGGCCCACTACCATTGGAGGAAAATGTCACTGTTGTCGTTGGAGGAAGACACCGCCAGGGAATAAGGCTTCTATCGTCGTTCACTGATGGGAGGAACTCCATCGCCATGCAGAAATGCATTGGGAAAGAGGGTTTCTACATTAGGATTCTTCTCGCACGTGGTTTCTTTCTTTCTATAATAGATAACTGGTTCAATCAAACTAGTCGTCTTGTGTTTGGTTTGACTTAGGTTCGATGGATAATTGATTCAATTGAACCAAACAGAATTGTTTGGTTCAACTTAGGCTCAACCTAGCTTGAGTTGAACCAGGCGGGCGTTCGGCCCACCTAGTGCCTGGGCCCAGGTGAGCGCTGGCCATGCTTGAGCGAAGACGACCACCTACTCCAATAGGTGGGTGCTCGAGCCTCACCTCGCCCAGGCACCTAGGCAAGCGATCGGGCGCTCAGTGACTTTGTTGCTTGATATGTTCAAATATTATTGTCTTTCCATGCTTTTGTGCTTCAAATGCATTATGTCAAGGAATTGACCACATTGCTTGATTTGAATTTTCTTAGCTTGATTTTTTTGTGGTCTTCTTTCATTTCATTATATTACCAAAAAGATACTCCATGCGTTGTTGTGCAAATGGTGTTGAGATGATTTAAAACTTGTCCTCTCTAGCTTCAGTTTGTGGTCCAAGCCATGATCAGCATTATTTTCGGATGCTTTGTTTTTAATGCAGTGAAGATGATTATTTTGATGAACCCTCTGAAATAGATTCTGCCGAATCAGCAAACTTGAATGTAAGTGATAAAGATCTAGTCTTGATAATCATATATTTGGTACATTCCAAGACTAATTTGCCCAACATGTCCCATGTCACTATTAGGGATGGAATGAAGGAAAGCCACAGAAGCCAAACAGCATTGGTAATTGGGTCCAGTGCAGGGAGGTGATGTACTCAGATGGATCTGATGAAGGGATTGTCTGTGGAAAATGGCGCAGGTGATTTTTTTACTTGTTTCGTACTTTCCTTTATGCTAATGTCAAGACTTCAGGAGAATGCCTGCCAGTTGTCCAATAGCTACAGGTGTATAATGATTTTACTTCGAGGTTTTATCTTTTCACTAAGATAAATTTTCATGATATATGTTACTTGTTAATGATATGGGTTCGATTAGTGGGAGCTAAAAACTACAGATTCTACGGTATGTAGGGTTGCGTGACTTTAGCAATGCCAAGAAAACATGAGAGGATAATTAAGACAAATAAATGAAAATTTTCTACAAGCTTTAAATATGATAGATTTATTAACCGGGAAGAGTATATGGATGAAGATACTACTTATTAAGTTAAATGATATGGTTAAATTGGAGTGGGTTATAAGAATTTTCTCTAAGTTGATAAGGAAATTTTTATAGGTCAGTTGTAAAGTTAGTAATGATTTAAAGGTCACAATTTTGGACAATTATGAGGAAATGCATATACAGTAAATTAATATTGTTGAGGTGCATGTTTGAAATATCTGAAAAACAGTTAATAAATGTTTACATTTGTGAATATAGGCATAGTTCCAACAAAAATATAAGATGATTGAAAATTATTTGAAAAGTATCGAAGTAGCTAAAGGAGACTTCTAGAAGTGTAGTTTGATGAGGTAATGACTATTGTTGTGAGGAGAGAGAAACTAAGATATAAATTTTTTTATTATAAACCATAAACAGAGATTTGATTGCTCTTGGTTTGACAATAGAAAAAAGATTCATATAATTGACCATAAATATTTGGGACATTATGACTTCTTGTTGTTGATGGCGATTGAAATAACTAATGTTGAACGTAAGGGGAACTCCCAATTGACATATTCACATGGCCATAAATCTCCACCGAATAGGTTTATGATTTTATCCATCCCTAAAAGTGTTTCTTTTTGTCTTAAAAAAAGTTGGAGCTTCTTTTGTCTTAATAACTACCCTATAATCATGTGAATCTATATTGTATAACTTTGTAACTTTGTGGTGATACTGCTACACTCGCTTTTCTATCAGTTTAATCATTTTTGTATCTCTCAGTGCAATTCCAATATCAAAATCGCATTTAACTGGTCTATTAGATGTTAGTTTCATGTTTATGTTTACTCCAAGGTTTGCAATACGAAGTGCGTATGTCAATCAGACCAATCGAATCGCCCACCGGTATTGTCGATTGGGGTTGTTTCCGCTCTGTTACCACCCGAAATCGACCGTCGACGATTGATTTCGGGCGGTTGCAGTCGAGGGAGTGAGAAAGAAGAAGAGGGAGAAGAAGAAGAGGTAGAAAAACCTGGAGTCCGTTAATCTGTCGCCCCCACGATCCGTCGCCCACAGCGCCCACGTGATCCATCGCCTGTGGGCAAAACATCTCCCTATGCGGGGAGTAGAAACATCTCCCCGCGTGGGGAGAAGGAACGAAGCGACGTAGCCCTTTTTTATATTCTTTTAACTTTATTTTTTATATTATATTATATAAAAATATAATACAAGGGTACCATACCGTTCCGAGCTCTCAGCTCGGTACGCCGGTATAGACCGGTATGACAATCCTTGATTTACTCCATATATGTATTTGAAAATTGCAAATCATAAGTAACTATTTATCTTTAACCAAAAGAGAAAGTCTTTATATTCTTATAGTTTTGACTTAAAAACCTTTTACATTCTTCTGTTTATGTGTTTTTTGCATGATCTCTAGAATAGCTGAGGAAATAAACTCTCAATTTACATTGCAGGGCACCTCTTTTTGTGGTTCAAAGTGAAGATTGGGATTGCTCTTGTTCTGTTCTCTGGGATCCATTCCATGCTGATTGTTCTGTTCCACAGGTGACTCTGTTTTTTTTAGCCACAATACTTCAGTTTTTACATTCTTGTTTCTGTTATTTGTTTTCTTGATGGTTGCTTTACAATACTTCAACTTCCAAGTATGCTATGATTCGTACCAACTTGGTCAGATTTTTATCATCTAAATGGAAAGATATTGGTTTCTGAAGGCATCAATTGAAGAATGGCTTCAAAATAGTAGTTCTGTTCCAGAACTTTTTTTTTTAATTTTGACTTGTTTTCTTTTGAAGCTTTGCTTGAAAGACTGCACTATTAGTTTGTGATATTGTCTGTTTTTGGACCTGCCTGTTTTGTGACATTGCTAGGTAGCCTGTGGGCCTTTTAGTAATAAACTATGCTTTTTTTTTGTATATATAAAAACTCATTTAAATTATCATTTTGAGGATAAACAATAAAGGCAAAGTGGGGCTTCTTGCCTTCTATCAACCATATTGTCTCTACCTTCAAAATTTCCATGTGTATGGGCCCATAGAAGCTCCAGCTTCAGTGACATATTGGGCATTTATTATGTCCAACTTGTTGTAGAAGCCTGCCCTAATGCCATCATATATGAATTTATACTGCTGCTTTTTCTTTTACCCTTTGTGTTTTATCCTGATAGCAAACCTGTTGTCCTTAGTGCATGTCTTTCTTCAGACCATATTATTGATGGTTTATCATTTTGGGTCCTTGACCTAAGTTATTCTTTCATATAATTGCAGGAACTGGAAACCGAGGAGGTTCTCAAGCATCTGAAATTTACGAAATGGGTATGTTGGACTCTAATTTTCGTTAAGCGATCCAGTGTATTCTGCAATACCATTGTTGCTTATTTTGTCCTTTTGGTATTATTTTATTTTCTTCTATGCTTCAACGAAAGGTTTTTGGTGAACCATAATTTTATATATGTACCACCTTAGAATATAAGCACTTATTACCTGTTTCATGGATCAAAGTGAGGGTAATATAATTGATATGTGGACCTTGTTTAACTTGTCTCAAAGGCTGGAGGGTAAAGGGATGTTCTGTTCAACAACTGAGCTGTTTTCTAGGGAGCTGAGCTGGGGTTCTAATTTTTTTTTTCCTTGTTTTTTATTATTTTCTTATGTAACAAATTGGGATAATCAACCCATTTTCTGTTAAAACAAAAAACAACTAGCACGGAGGAATCCAACTTGATGGAAAAATTGCATTTTGCCCCTCCTCATTTCAACAAGTTTTTGACCTCTTCTAGCAAAGCCATTGCTTGAGAAGGCGGCGAGGCTTGAGGCCACTCTCAAGCTTTTGACGCCCGCAGGAGGTTAATTGATGTTGCATCCATTTGCCTAAATGCGACAGTTGGTGCTTTTAATGCAACAACTTGTATTCATGTTGAATTCGACTTGGGATAATGTGTTGGCTGAGTTGAGTGGCTAATAATGTTTAGTTTATTTAATTTGTAGCCGAATTAATTATTTTACACTTAATCTATATTTCCATCTCATATTATACGAAATTACATGCAGCTGAAGTCTCGTCTGATGGCTAAATCCAGAGACCAACTCCATTTAAAGTCACAGCTCCGAAGGTAAGGCTCTGTTCTCATGCAAGGGATGATCACACGCAAGTTTCATTTTTTGTTCTGATCTCATAGTTGAAGAGCTTTCTTCTGTGAAGGGTATTTCACATCTTTTGATCCCTTTCAGTTTCTTGTACATTCCAGTCATTTATAGGAACTTAGATAGAATACAACCACGACCAGTTTTGAGCAATTCAACAGTCAACGACTGTTGTGATTGTTTCTGTTCAGTGTCCATTGTATATAGAAGAGGAAGTAGTTCTAATATGCATCAACTATGACAGTAATGGCAATGGACTCTTCAGTTTGTCTCTCAACTTTATATCGTGAATCAGTTCATGATTCATCTTAACAGTGTCGGTCTCTGTAACAAAAACGCCGAGTAAAGTTATCGCCATGAAAATACCTTACATCTTAACAAGTGGGCTTGGAGAACAATTTAGTTATGGCCTTTTATTTTGGGTAGGTATCGTGCAGCATGATCGTTTATGTGGCAGTACAGCCTTAGTAGTAGTAATTGTTGACTGACCTGAGTCTCAAAGAGGATGCCGGTGAGGCCGGATTTAGTCGACTTGGGATAAAGGAGCTGAACTGGTATCAGTTTCTTATTGAGAGAAAACCATGTCAGAGGTAGATGGTAGAATACTGGAGCATCATCAGCCACATTGATAATCTTGTCCTGCAAAAAAAGAAAAGACAAACAAAAAAAAAGGGCTGATGTGGCAATGTGCCATTGGCAGATTGGTATTAGTCAACATGATTCAGACCTAAATTAATGCTTCCAAGTAGTGTATCATTTGAATAATGATGTCTTGAAATCTCCAAAAAAAAATATATATATATCAGAAGAGATGGTGAAGCTGTGTAGCGTTAGAATATGCATTTAGACCAGACATATTCCTGTCATCTTGCAGATATCCTTAGCTCACTGGATCTACAGTAAAAGTGTTCTGTAGAAACAACAAACAAAATTGGCTAAATGAGATTGTTCTGTAGTATCAGTATTTCTACAATATTATAGAGGATATGTCATATTCCTATGGTTGTTGCCAAAGCTGCTATCAACTCCCATCCAAAGCCCAGAATTCAATCCATTTGCGGGTAGAAAAATGCAAAGCAGAATGTAGCTTAGCATCGCAACACAGAAAACGCAAACATGTGAAAAGTACAACTTAACTGCAAAGGTCACATTTTAACAATCGGTCATCATATTTATTTTCACTGCAGTAAATGAGATCGATTGGAGAGGTGGCTTCCATCTTTACAGAAAATAATAAGTTTGCCAGGGTACCCAGATACGTTCCCAAGTAATTCATACGCCATAGAATAGCAAACTACACCACAATGTTCCAATTCATTGGATGTAATCCAGTTTAATCGACAGATGCTGTAGCAACTTATTAAACTCAGACTGGAGCAGGTGAAGCTTCGAGTTACAGTTTATAATTAATTGTTAGCAAGGACCACAGACATCAGTATCCACTACACCACAGATAAAGCCAGAAATTTACTTTTGTAGTACTGGTGAACGATACTGTTTTTTTTTTTGCCAGTAAAAACACACAAGTTTGAATCAGAGGCAGTGTTAAAACACTTAAAACTTGTGCCAATATAATATCGGGAAAGGAGAACCTCAGTCTACTGTTTTTTTTTCAATTTATATTTGCGGGTTTTGAAAATAAAGCTATAAGCGAGTTGGGTTAGGTAAGTAGAAAAGGAATGTGCAGGTATGTAAATAAATGCTCTTCGATCCTGACAATAAGAAAATGAGATCAAGTGAGGTCCAAAATGAATAATGCAGACTCGAGAGTGTAGTGGATATAAATGATACTCGTATGTGACATTAAACTTATGAAACCTCCCACCATGGACCGATCGAGGATGCCTGTGATTCGTATTAGATCATGTTCAAGAAAGATCTATGGAGAATTTGGCAAAAATGGGGGTGTAAAAGCAAAAAATAACGCCTTAAAAAAATTGGAGTTGACATCCTATTAACCGTAAGCAGATTGGTAGATCCCCATGTTGAAGGTGAGCAGATGCAAATGGAGATCTAACATAAAGCAGCAGCTTGATAGTATGCCAGAAAATTAATGTGAAAAGATTCACTTGAAAAGTAATGTGTGAGTGATAGAAATCTCATACTTGTAAGACGGCTAGTATTCATCAAGGAATAAAGCAGCAACATTTCCAACACTCATCCCTGCCTTTGTTGTCTCCTCCTGCAGACTGTGCATAATCATCCCTGCAGTCTATATACTGACTCGTCTACATTGAAAAATTCAGGTGGTTAGCATCCCCCATTAGGTATGGGAAATCAAAATAAGCTTAAAAAAAAAAAAAAATCCAACTTCTCAACGGTTTATAAGAGCAGCCAAATAGCACCAGCATGATGGTGATCAATCAGTCCTTACTCTGGATGATAATTTATCTTACATGCCCACTTGGAGAACAATTGCTGCAATGGCTTGAATACCAAGGATTTGAGTAATTGCACAAGGAGGTGCCGAACAAGTTTAATACGATTTTGTTCGGGACAGCAGTATATGTATTCAATCGTTTCGGCACAAGCTCTTTTGTAACTCTCACTTATCCTGGATTTCCTTCTTTCTTGAACACTGAAATTATTCAAATTTTACTCCGTTTTTGCCCCCTCTCTTGGACCCATATTGCAGCATTTATTTGGCTGAAGAAGTTGTTTGATATTTTGGAGCCTAAACATGACAGATCTGTTTAGATATCCATGGAATTTTCCAATAATATTCTCATAGTGACTCTTTTTTCACTTCTGCAGCATCAATTCCTCCTGATCAATTCATCAAAATGAATCCTCATTATTTTGATATCCATAATAAATCAATACCCGGAGGTAGATGAATGCAAACGAAAAAAGCAAAAAATGAGAAAAGAAAGAAATCCAACAAAGGAGCTGTGTCACTGACCCCTATGGTCAAGATTTGCCCACCTAACTAATCCTGCTCTTTTTTTTTTTCTTTCTTTACAAATGATATGTGAGGTCGGATTCGAGGATAAGACCCTGAGATCACTAGCTTTAAAGCAACAGTTTTAGTCCAACAACAGATTCATTTTACAACACAATCCCTGGCAAGGATGCATGTGCAGTACAAGCAACTTTCCTAGTGATACTCAAGTTTATAATTTCTACCAGTCTTGGTCAATTAATATTGGATGTCTTCGATGTTAACTCCCTGCTACGCAATCAACGATTCACTCTCAATTCTTGCTCCTCTCTTATAAAGGTTCTCTTAGACTTCTTTAGCATCCCGATCCTTAGACTTAAAAAATTTACATTAGAATCCCTATAGTTATGAAAGTAAAACATTTAACTCCATTTACTCTAATGCCGTCGGTTTTACCGACGAAAGTATGAAAACGATAGGCAAAAAGATAATTTCAATATCCTATGTACGTTTTCGATGGTGGCGAACAACGACGTCGGTGGGGGTCACGGGTAGTTGTTGTGGATGAGAAGGAAGAGCAATGACGAGAGGTGAGGCAAATAAAGAGGAGGAAGAGGACGATGTAGATGCAGAGCGATGATATCTACATCATACTCTTCCTCCTCTCCCTTTGATCTCTCGTCGTCGGTCTCCCTCATCATCCACAACAGTCACCTGCGGCCTCAGCGACGTTGTCATCCGCCATCATTAAAAAAACATAATTGAGATATTAAAATTATGTTTTTGCCTATAGTTTTCGTGCTTTCGTCGATAAGATCGACGGGGTTAGGATAAATAAAGTTAGATATTTCAATTTCAAAACTACAGAAATTATAATATAAATATTTTAAGTCTAGGAACCAAATCGTTAAAGAAAGTCCAAGAGGTAATATATAAAATTAGTTTCATTTCTTTTAACAGTTTTGAAAATCCTATCCAACAAAACAACATAATGATCGCTTAAAATATTCCATTGTTCATGGGCAAATTAAATCCGGACGATGGATGAATGTATAATGCTCATAGAAACAACATCAAATAGGCAAACAAAACCAACAAACTCTGAACTATTGGTTCTTACTTTTAACTTCAAGAACAAAGAAAAACTGATATGTAAGGTGCAGGGTTCTGAGCTCGACCTGGGTGGATCGGGAGGAGGCGGCGACCGCGATCAGTGATGACCGCCGGCAGCGTGCCGCTGCTGGTGCTCGGGTAGGGCGACAAGGTAGGAGGAGATCACACCCCCGAAGCAGACGTGGTAGAGGGGCTGGACGGAGCTGGTCTCGATGTGCTTCTCGACGTAGCGATCCCCCCGCCTGGTCGGCGCTCTTCTTGATGTGCTCCCATGACAGCTTCGGTTTCAGGTAGGAGGGCGGATCCCCCACCTTCATCCCCTTGATCTCGTTGTAGAACGCCCGCAACGCCATTGGAGCGAGCACCTTCAACGCTCGGAACTCTAGCCCTAGAAATCGAGATCGCCCTCTCCTTCGAGGAAGAGATGAGAGGCGCCCCCAAATGTCCGCATATAAAAAAAATGGCGGATGGCATCAAAGCCTACGTTACGAATGGGCCGTCACCGTCACCACGTGACGACGACGTTAACGCTAACGGTTGGGTGACGGCCCACGTCAAACCTGACGTCACCAAGTCAGCAGCTCAGGTCTGATCAGCGATCGAACTAATTAAATATTATCCATATAATTATTATCTCAATATTTATACTTTTTAAAATTATATTGAGTTATCTATTCTTACAAAACTAAAATATTTAATTTTTAACCCTATAAAATTATATTTAATTGTAATATTTTTTTATAAATATAAAGATCTATAAAATAATTTTTAAAAATACAAATAATAATTAATTATAAAAAGTAACGTATAATTAATTCGTCCCTATCCTCGAATGATTGATGGCATGCACCCTCCCAATCCCATGCAGACCTGTCCTAAGGACGTGAACCTAAACGACAAATACATCGAACATAGAAGCATTATTATAATAATATCACACAACAATGCATCATAGATAGACCTAATTATAATAATAGCTTGTTTCTTATAACAAGATGCACGCACCTAAGATGAAAAGAATAATAATAATTACTTGATATAATCAAAATATATCCTTTACACATGATTCATATAGATTAAATGACAAATCATATCATACCTGATAGGGTAAATATTGGGCCTATCAGCTCGGCCCGACCATGTCAGCCCAAGGATCACGTCGGCTTGACCTGTTAGTTTGGCCACGTCAACACTCTAGGGCTCTCGGACCACATCGGCGACCACCTCGACAATCGTAGGTAGCATCTTACACAACATTATCGACTTAGTGAATCGTATTGATAGTCGACAGACGCTGAACGAGACCCTGGAAACCGACGAAAGCAACGGATCACGTAGAGTCGTACTCGCAGGTCGGTCGAAGGTGTCGCTACCATTAAATATCTCGGTACGGTCTTCCTCCGCCCCCGCATGTATAAATATACCCATTGTAGCTCATAAGTATAAATACATCCACTGTAGCCAACTTAGCCATTGTAGAGGCTACATCGAGTACAAAACCATTCCTACAAGGGCCATCTTGTGAGACTCGACCGAGGACCCAAGTCAACCTGGTAGACTCCTTAACCTGAGGAGCTATAGTTGAGTGAGGCCTAACATCCCGATCGAGCCACCCCAAGTCCTCTAGTCCAATTCGAACGATCCTGTGTATATAGGCCAAACTATGTCATGTTGACTCCCCATCCACAGCACAAAATCCATCAACATTTTGGCGCTAGAAGGAGGGCCCGATGTCATAGGAACGTTTGATACTCAACAACTCCGAGGAAGAAGCCTCAGCCACCCAACATGCCCCTAAAGCCAGAGGACAGCCTACTTTCCCTCTCTACGGGGCAGGAAACCTGTCGAAGCATACTCCCGATCGTTACTGGTGATTATTCAATGATCTCGGGCTTTCCGCACCAACATTCAACTCCGGGCATCCTGTCGTCTCTCCCAAGGCTTTCCTCAGGCTCAGCCACCAATTATAGGCCCTGACCAGGATAATTTAGACGATCATCCATCACCTTCCTCAACTAATGTAGTAGTCGATGTCGTAACAGTGGACCTCCCCAATAGTATAGCAGGAGGCATTGCCCTCATAGGTTACAACCTCCGGTCCAACAACAACCCGATGATGAGGTCCCACGATCTCCCCTCTGAACCCCTCGGGAATGCGACAGAGCGACAAACACATACTGCTAGCACCTCTGTTCATAGCATACTCAGACCGAGACACCCTCTCCTCTGACGCAATAGATTCGCTTCAGACGCAGCTGGGATTGATGAACCGATGAATAGACGAGGTCCAAAAGGAGTTCATCAGGTTGAAGTAGGAGCTTGAAGAAAGATCTACGGGTGGATCTCCCTTCATCCCAGATATTCAAGACATGCCGATCCCACAGAACTTCCGTCTCCCAACACTCAAAGTTATAACAGCACGACAAAGCATACAACGGCGTTTAGGGCGTAAATGGCACTTTACGAAACGTCAAATGCCTTAATGTGCGAAGCATTCTGGATGATCTTGCGAGGACCAGCCCAGACGTGGTACAACCAACTAAAACCCTCCTCTATTTTCTGCTTTGACCAGCTCGCCATTGAATTTCCTGGCCAGCGCTCGACCAAGACTGATTGTCGCATCTCTCCTCTTATTGAGTCAAAAGGATGACAACTGTTAGCCCAATTCATTGCATGTTTTGCGATTGAAATCCGAGGGATGTCTGATGCCAATCCTTCACTTGTGATCTAAGCTTTTTTTTATCAAACTTCATTCGTCTCGCTTCTTTTGGTCACTGGTTGAGCGTCCACCCATGATAGTCCTCGAGATGCTATAAAAGGCCATTCAGTATGTTGCTGCTAAAGCACTAACGGCTAGCAAGCACGAGAACTAGAAGCGACCTTGTGTCAAGTCATCCCGAGGCATGCCCCGGGGACCCTCGAGAAGAAGAATGGAGAGGCCCAAGCCAGCCATCACCCATTCCTTTCAACTCTACCCAGACCGATATCTTTCTTCATATTTGAGAGAAAGGCCTTCTCCAGGCATCCAACTCAATGAAAGCCTTTGTGGAGGAGCGAGACCAAGGGCGTTATTATTGCTTCCATCGCGACTACGACCATGAGACCGAGGAGTGCTATGACTTGAAGAATCAGATTGAAGACCTCATTTGTCGACGACATCTCAGTCGATATGTGAGAAGGTCATGCGAACCTTCACTCCACCTAAAGGGTCCGGTGGAGAAACAAATCAACGTCATCATCAGCGGACTCGCCTTGGGAGGCGACAACTCCTCTGCAGGCAAGGCGTATGCTCGAGCAGTGGTAGAAAAGAGACCCAAACATAAGCACGACCCTGAGATCATGTTCAGATTGGGGGAAGAAGAATACCCCAGATCACAATGACGCCTTAGTGATCTCGGCATGGATTTCAAACGCCCGAATCAAGCGGATTATGATTAACACAAGGAGCTCGATCAATATATTATACTTTGATGCTTTTCAAAAACTTAGTTTATCTGACAATGACCTCATCCCCATGATTCTCCACCCTGACCCCCCCCTCGGCATCACCACTCTCCTAGTAATCGTCAGGGAGGAACCAAGAACCAAAACAATTATGGTCTCATTTACGGTGGTCAAGGTCCCATCGGCATACAATGCGATCATCGGTCGTCCGACTCTCAACAAATTGAGGGCCATCGAAATGACATATCACCGAACTATGAAGTTCATGATAAGCATCAGAGTCGATGAAGCCAGGAGCAATCCTTGAGAGTCTCGATAGTGTTATTTGATAGCAACAACCCTCCCCAAAAAAAGCAAGCACTGAGTGTCGGCCTCGACCCTCGAGAGCCCAGTAAATCAGTCCCACGCCTCAAGCCCACATATTAAGTGGTAGAGGTTCCCCTAGACCAAAGTCACCCAAATAAGATCATCAAGGTCAGGTCAGTACTTCCCATGGATAAACACATCCAACTTGTCAAGTTCCTCAAGTAGAATGCCGACGTTTTCGCTTGGTCACCAAACGACATGTCAGGCATTCATCTAAAAGTAGCTCAACATCAACTCAGCATACTATCTAGGGCTTGACCGATGCAGCAAAGACCTCGCAAGTTTGCCCCCGATTGACGAAGGACTATTGAAAAAGAATCAGCCCAACTATTATAAGCAGGCTTCATCATTGAGGTCAAGTACCCGACCTGGCTATCTATTGTAGTTCTTATTTAAAAAGCTAATGATAGGATAAATATTGGGCCCATCAGACTGACCCCACCACATCAACCCAAGGGCTTGTTGGATTGACTTATCAGCCTGGCCATGTCAACCCAACAACCACGCCGACACTCCAGGGCTCTCGGGCCACGTCGGCAACCATCTCAACAATCATAGGCGACATCTTATGCAGTGTCGTCGACTCAGTGAATCGTGTTAATAATCGACAAATGCCGAATGAGACCCGGGAACCTACGAACACAGTGACCCGCGTAGAGTCATACCATAAGTCAACCGAAGGCGCTGTTCCCATTAAACATCTTGGTACGGCTTCCCTCCGCCCTATAGATATAAATACCCCAATTGTAGCCCACAGGAAAGGACCTTTTGGAGCCAAAACTTCTTCTCAGGACTCTTTCCACTTTCTCAATATCTCGACTTTTAGTTTCTATACCCCAAAAGCTAACTTAGCGATCTAAGGGGCTATGTCGGGCATATACCATCCTGACGAGAGCCATCTTACAGGATCCGACTAAGGACCTAAGCCAGTCCCGTGGACTCCTCGACCCGAGGAACTACAGCTAAGCGATGCTTGACATCCCGACTGAGCCACCCCAAGCACTCCAGTCCAGCTCGGATGATCCTGTGCACGCAAACCATACCGTACCATACTAACTTTCCGTCCACCACATAAAATCTAGCAACACTATCAATACCTCACTATCTAGACACCATTGCTTACTGACTCTTCCATATAAAAATTGATTGAACATCATTTTGATACGTTTGTCGAGTTTCCCTGACGTCAACATAAGTCCTCAAACAATAACTATAACGTTCGATGGTTCGATGCATTATGCCTTCACGAGTGAATTATGATGGATGATCTCATATAAGTGCCTCGTAGATTAACTCTTCATGCAATCATTAGATTTAAGTTTAAGTTTATTATACCTTTCTGCTTTTTGAATCATTAGATTTAAGTAACTTAATCATCATAAATATTTTTGTTCCATATAACTTTAGTAGAATTCACTATAAAATGTCATATATTCCTGACACTAAATTTGGGATAAACTTTGGCAATTGTGCCCTAATTGATTTCAAACCTTTTAAGTTTCCAATATCTATAGCAACGACATATGATCAATTATGACAAAATATAATTTAGTTTAATCTGAATATATAAGGCTGTTAATATTTTCATCGAATTGACTAGAGAGAACTGACAAGAAATCTGATCACATAATCTCGAGTCGACCTTCCGAGCGATATCCTTTCAAGAATAATTTATTCTTTTCAATTATGATAATAAAAAAAACTAAAAATTTACCTTTTCCAAATGTAAAAACAAAGCTACAATGGATCAATGTTATTAAATCAAATTGAGGATCAAAATTAACCAAATCAAGTTGCATACAAATATGGTGAGAATAAAATATATAAATACATATATATATATATAAAGTATGATTAGCAAAATAGGCATCCAAATTAAGTTCAAAATAGATTATAATATTTGGATAATTAATCAGTTTTAATTAGCAAAATAGGCAAATATAGTCCAGTCCTCGCGGCCCACCACGCGCCGCCACCTCCTCCCTATGTCTACGCATCGCTACCCCTCTCTTGTTTCCTTCTGCTCTTTTGTGACTCGATCGGATGGCTCGATTTCTCTCTTCCCGAGCCCTATTCCAAGCTCCGCGCCGCCTCCTCCCCGCCGCCCTCCTCCGCTCCCTCCGCCACCGCTCCAGCCGCACGGTGTACCTCTCGGATACCGCGGTCGACGCCGAGGGTTCCGGATCGGAATCGAGTTCGGGATCCGGATCCGGTTCTGGCGAACGTGACGCTCACATGATGCCCTCCGTTGACGACGCCATCCAAAGCATGGTCGCCCAGCTCTACGCCCCCGATTGGCTCCCCTTCGTCCCCGGCGCCTCCTACTGGGCCCCGCCCCAGAATCACCCCTTCCTCCTCGTGGAGGTCGTCCCCGGGCTCGAGGATTTCCAGCTCTCGCATCCGTTCTCCTCGGATTAGATGATATCGTTTAGCAACGAGCGTGGTTGGCTCTAATCGGCCGAAGGTGAGCAACAAGATGTTTAAAGAGTACTTTTGCTCTTCAACCGTGATCTAATCTAATGTTTAGAAATTTAGTTTCTTTATCGAAATTTGCCGAAAATCCATCCAGTGCAGTGCAGAGATCAGGGAGGAGTAGAGAGAGAGAGAGAGAGAGAGAGAGAGAGAGAGAGAGTCTTCTCCGTTGGGTTCCTCCTTGATTTCTACTAGAGGAAGTCTTGTTTTTTCCTTATATTAGAGAGAATTTTATACTAAATACCTACCTTTTAGTTTGCCCCTGGATGTTTCCCTCAACCAATTGAGGATTTTATCACGTTATGTTTTAGTGTTATTATTCCAGTTGGTTTTGATCTTTGGCTTTATTGTTTTTGCTTGATATTGCTTGCCCGCATTCGGTTTTGTATCTTTGTTCCTATTTATCCTAACACTTGATTCTTCAGAACCATAAATGTGGCCCTTGTAGAGGGAATATTTAATGCATATTTAAGATCAGATCTGTGAGAGAAAATTATCAAATGTGGACGCAGCCACCGGTTGTAAGGTGCTGGGGCTGTGTTTCTTCTGTTTCAGGATATAAAATAGCATCTTTAAATTATCAATTCATTGACAACTCCAGGTGACTGATACGGGATAAGACCACATACTTAGCCTGATAGAAAAAAAAAAAGATAATAGAGGTGCCTTGAATGTCAATAAAATAGAGAGAAGGCACACTGGGATTCATATCAAATCTTTCACTGTTAGGACCATGAGTTTCAAATGACTTTGGTGTTTCTATGAGATAATGAGGTGATTTGGATTGTAGATTAGAGAGTTCGGTCTTATGGACTTACATCATATTTGTTTGATGTATCATGGCACTTAGCTAACAATTATTGCATGTCACCCCTTATATGTTGGGCCTAGGCTAGTTTATTATATGTTCTTGTTCTTATTTTAAAGGTATAATCTGCAGTGTGGTCGACCGGGCTTTGTATGTCATATTAGTCATTTACCATGCTTTAGACAGTCATACTTTAGTTGATAATTTTAAATGAAAATGATATTAAGCTGTATATAAATCAATTAATGTGTTGGAGCTGTATGGTCCATTTCCAGTAAAGTTTGTGGGCCCCAAGGAAAGACATAGCTTGATTGTCATTGTAAATAATTATGAATAACCTGTTGAAACTATCCTAATACCATCACCCGAGATTGTGAGAAGATCGACAAAACAAATTTCAATGGATAGTGAAGATAAATAAGAGGCTCGGCATCAGATGTCCACGATTTTGCAAGGACAGGAGTTGTCATTGGTATATCCAAGCAAAGCAACAATGGTACAGCCTTCATCAAGATCTCTGTGCCTGCTTGTCAATCAGGGCTCATATGTTGCTCCTCTGCATCATTGTCAACATCCTGCCATAAATTCTGTGGTGTGGCATTATCCTTTGTTCTTGGTAAGACAACTCTGGGAAGAAAATTTACCAGACACAAGGGGAAGGTTAAATGTATTTCGTAGATCAGGTGGGGAAGGGGTGAATTTAGTGAGGATATCAGTATAGGGTCAGGGTACAGCTTGCACATACATGTAAGATGAAGATGTACCAGTTCGGAATGCCAGATATTGATTGACTAGGGATACCGGTTGCAGGTTCCCAAACCAGATCCAGGTAAAATTGGATGAACCCACTAAAAGCTTTGATTTAGCTTGTGGTGGGATGAGTTATCATAGGCAAGTTGTAGGCCTATCACTGAATCTTGTAATTACATTTGTTAAATATGGATGGGAAACCATGTTTTGGAATAGCAAGACCTATGTTTAGGGATGATATATAGTAAGAAACAGATGATGGTTTTACCATTGAGGATAATGTTGTTAAATTTCATTAATGCCAACCATCATTTGTATACATATCTGAGAACTTTCCAGCACAAACTCTATTTTTAGGTGGAGATATCTGACTGATACATATATAAAAAAAAAAATCATATTCGATTCCATTCTGATACTGAAGTGGAATCTAATTGATAACAACAGAGCATGTAATGAATGATATGCTTTACAAAGTTCTGGTTGCTTATTTGTTTTGTGTTTCGACCTCCTTTAGAATCTCTGGCATGTTCCTGCTCTTCATTGTTTTCTAGAAAAAAAGTTGTTTTGTAGATGAAGAACTTCTCAAATTAAACCGAGTACGAAAGGATAAAGGAAATTAGATATACATATTGTCTATGTAACTATTGTCTGTGACACTTCAATCCATTACAGGTTCGGCTCCACAACAAATGAAGGCTCCCGAGGCACAATCTGATGAAGAAGACAGCTGACTACTGCCGACACACAAAATTAAGAGGGGTGAGAGTTGGTTTTAGTGGACCAAAAGTTCGCCCTGATCCCTTTACATGTAATTTGACCATAGAGTCAAAACGTCAGTTTGTACGAAGAATCATGTATCTATCGACTATGTCATGAGTTTAGTGAGTATGAATGATGTTATTATATTGGAAATTGTTGAAATGATGATATGCTTGAATACCTCTCGCTCCTCTTTGTTTCACAATTACTTCCCCGTGTAACATTGGATGTAGCGAGCGAGTATTATGATGCTTGGATACATCGTCTTTGTTTCACAATTACTTCCTGTGCTTGCTTGGATGGGGATGATGTTGTTTATTTCGGGATCACCATCCATCTTTCTCGCCTCGACGCAACGATTCAACAATTAAGTATATAATAGGCCTTCTGCGGTTCTTATTTTTCTAACCCCATGAAAGCTCTGCCGGATCGTGTCACCCCTGATGTGTTTTCTACAAGTTTTACGGTTGACGTGGGAGTTACGTGGGTCCCACATAAAGATCAGGTGTTTCCCGTTTCCCGTTTCCCGGATGTCGATCGTTTTTTTATTTCCGGGGCGGTGAACCGTCCAGATCTAACGCGTGACGTGTCCAGCTCGACCTTAGGGCCGCTTGCGTGCGGGAACAACGTACCCCCCTCGGCTCGCGGTCGGGTCTGTCTAGGTTAAGCCGGCCGTCCGTTCTCTTCTCCTCTTCGGCGAATGGCGGAAGAACCCCCAACCGATCCGACACCGCAAACCACGGATGGTGGTCTTACGCCTCAGGTGCGTGTAATCGCATAGATTCTTCCGATTCGTCGTCTTGGATCCGTTTTCCTTTGCCGAATAGGATCTGTTTCCTAGAGCTGGGGTTCGTAGCTACCGATTTGTGGATCCAGTTCGATCCTTCATTACGTTTTCTGTCGCTTGTTTGTGATTTCACGTTTCGGTTTGAAGAATCCACTCTCGGTTACAATTTCGTGGGACTATCGTGTTTTCTTTGAGTGAATCGATTCTGATTGGGCTATAACTAGAGATTGTAAACACTGAAGGTTTAATCCTTTTCCCCCCTTTTGGACGTCATTTTCATGTCTGCGAGGGGTGTTTTGCGTCATATTTGTGCATAGAAGTGAGTCTTTTGAGCCTTAAGGAACCTCTTGGAAATGAATTGGCGAGTTCCCCTAGAAGATCAGAACAACATTTATGAACCCGTTTGAGATAAAATGAGCTAATTGAGTGAAATTCTTGAACGACGATGTTAAAGTTGGCATTTTTTGTATCGGTTGATTTTTAGAAATGATAGTTTTGCTTTCGCGTCATTCTTGGGAATTCTTCACGTCAGTTCCGCGAGAACCTTTTGATTGCACCATAAACCTAGATCCTTTTAAAAGTTTCTTTCTCCCCTTAGGATCCAGTCATATGTCTTTTGATGCTTAGTGATCTAATATATGTTGGCAATTCAGGTACCAGATGTTTGTGGCTTCCAGATGTCCCCACTCATGCTACCTGGAATGGTTCCTATCCAAAGTTCAGATTCCAATGAACATGGTTCAGGAATTTATGCTGTTCCGCATCTTCCATACATGGGGCCGATGGCTGGGATTTCTCCTACTATGCTTATTCCGTTGAAGTATAATATACCAACGTAAGCTTTTATTTTCTATATGCTAAATTTGATTGGCTTTTCCTTTTTGTGTTCAGCTAAAATGCAGTAACTGTAGAAAAAAGAAAAAATTCTAGTTCGTCACAATACTCTTTCTATTGAAAATGTTTGTTGAAGTCTTCTTTCTACTCTTTCTATTGAGAAGAAAAGGCTACCAGGCTCGACAAAAGAATTTTTACATGTTTTATAGTCTGGAAATTTATAAAGCATGATTGATTATTAGATGATAGCTTTGTTATTGAAGAGCATTTATGGTCAATGACTTCATCAAAAGATAACTAGCATATGAGTGTATTCTCTTTCTTCTTGAACATATTTCTGCTAGATGCATAGGCTGCTTCTCCTGATGTAAGCCTCTGCATTGTTAAGATAATTCACTAAAACTGAATATTGAGATTGAATGTAGCTTTGTTGTGTTCATCCATAATTGATATTTTAATTTTCTGGAAACAAGTTCAAACTTCTTTAAAAAAAATTCATGTTTGTCAATGTTACACATTTGAACTGCCATTAAATTAAAGTCCATGTGTAAACTTGAGAAAACATGTTTTTGTTACATTATCTTTCACTTTTTTAAGTAATGATCTTTCTTGTTACAACAATATGTGTCCTTGTTTTTGGTTTACATTATGCAGGTTCACCTTCTCCCTTTAGAGTTATCATTTGCCAATGTGTTATACTAGCAAGGTTTTCCATACCGATCTGTACCGCCCGGTACGGGCGGTACGTACCGATCCACCAGGTTACTGGTACATGAACCGTCTGCTATCGAGCGGTACCACTAAAATCGATCGTCAGCGATCGATTGAGGGAGAAATCGATCGTTGGCGGTCGATTAAGGGAGAAAAAGGGAAGAAGAAGAAGAAGAAGAGGAAAAGAAGAAAGAAGAAAGAAGGGGAGAAGAAGAAAGAATACCTCGTGTCGTCCTCGCCCGCGCTGCCGCAGCCCTCACCCGCTGGTCGCCCACGAGCCGTCACCACCCTCACTCACGATTTTTCTCCTGCGACGTCGTCCCTTTTTTTTTCTTTTTTAATATATTTAATATTTAATATCATAATTAATATAATATAATATAATATTTTAATATATTGGGTGGTAAGCATAGTATCGATACCGTATCGGTACCAACAATATGTCAGTACATCGGTACGGACCGGTAAGTAAAACCTTGCATACTAGTCAGTATCCATTGTTCTGTAAAACTATTTGCTGAATATTATGCTTAAAGAATGAGATAAAAAAACATGAAGAATGAATTATCCTCAGTTTTAGTAGTTTATTATACAACTATGACCTTATGAAGTGATATATTGCATTGTGCATTAGCACGTTGTTTAAACACAGAGTATAAAAAGGTTATCCTTCTACCTGAATAACTACCGTGAATGTAGAACACCAATAATTGCAAGCACCTACCTTAAAAGAATGGCTCATTATTATACTTATATATACATAAGATGCTTTGCATAATTGTTCCTTTATCATTGATTATCTTAAAATCATGATTTCCTTGAGGTCTGCTGGATGGGGATGGGAGAACAACTATTCAGATCAGGGTTCACCATACCGAGTTGTACCGCTCGATATAGGCGGTATGTACCGGTCCGACAAGAGATCGGTATGCGGATCGCCCTCTATCGAGCGGTACCCATTACATGACCCCGTGTTGGGCGATATGAGGTATGCACTAGTCGATACGATTGAAATCCGCCCATTATCGACCTGTATCGGTCAGTAAGAGTCGGATTTTAACCATTATCGATCAAGGGCTCAGATAGCCTTATTATAAATGGTCAATTTGACCATTTGAAACATAGAAAAAGGTTTTTAAACCCTTTTGTCTACCACAATCGTTCGCCCATCATGCAAAGGCAAAGGGGAAGGCAATTGCATTAGTTGTACCGTTGGAAAGATTTGAATTGAGTGATGAGACACCTTCTCAATCATAGTAACAGTCTGAGTTTGACTGTTATTGATTAAGGGCTCGGATAGCCTTATTGCAAATCGTTTGAACCATAGAAAAAGGTTTTTAAACCCTTTCATCTGCCACAATATTTTGCGAATTGTGCAATGGCAAAGGGGAAGGCAGTTGCATCAGCTGCACCATTGGAAAGATTCGAATCGAGTGATGGGACACCTTAATTGCATTCAACAACTTGCTCGGTCTATAAACATGGTAGCGGCATTGACAATAGTGCTTCGAGCCATGATGGCGGCAACACCAGGGAGTTGATGATCTTGTCCACGCAATTTGAGGTTGGTGCATAGACTGAGGAGCAGTATTTTACACGTGCCACCCAAGATTCAGATCATAGAGCTCTACAAGGTACCGGTCACGTTTAAATACGGAAGGGGAAGGCAGTGGATGATTTTGAGCAATTGTGATAGAGCCTACACGACATAGACATAAAGCGAATCTCATCGTATTCACAACAGTCATATTATGGAGAATCTTATGACCAACAACAATGGATTAATAGGTGGGCACACTTCTCTGAGCAGTAGTACGGTGATCGATCTTATGATAAGGAGCAACAAATCAATGACAAAAGTAGTTCTAACAATCTCCATGGAATGCACCAAGATATACCACAATCGTCCTTACCTCAGGAGTCGCTTCAGACACATGTGGTTCACGATGATCAGACTACGACCATCACCACATCGATGCACTAACGATATACTATGTATCAGGATACTATGTTGTGGGATCAATTTTAGAATTGGGTCCGACAAACCAGCGATTTCAAAAGGTGCTCGAGCGAGGTGAGGCGAGGCTCGAGCGCCTCGCTCGATCTCTAGGTGGCGCGTTTCAAAGAGGCGTCGCCTGGGTGCTCGCCCGAGCCCAGGCGCTAGGCGCTTCGGGTGAGCGCCCGGGTTAAATCAGGTGAGGCGAACCAAACTTTTAGCCTGGTTTGGTCGAATTCACGTTAGTTGGTTCAATCGAACCAACTAACAGATTGATAATTGCTTCCTCAACCCTAATCCCACTCGCTTCGGGCGAGCGCTCGGGTTAAATCAGGTGAGGCGAACCAAACTTTTAGCCTGGTTCGGTCGAATTCACGTTAGTTGGTTCAATCGAACCAACTAACGGATTGATAATTGCTTCCTCAACCCTAATCCCACTCGCGTATCGCGATTACATCGCTGACTCTGTTGTCGCCGGTCGCGCTTGATCTCGCTTGCTCTCTGCCGTTATCGCCGGTTCTTCATTGCTCTCCATCGCCATTTGTTGCTTCTCTCGAGACTTTTTCAAAGTCGACCACCTCGCCTATCTACTATTAACAGTAGTATACTATATATTAACAGTATACTATTAATGTACTGTTAACAGTATACTGATAATAGTATTTTTTATTTATTACATTAATAATATATTATTTTTATTTAAATTTTAATAATACTAATATTTATTTATTAATATCATGTTTTTAGATTTTCTTAATTTAATATCATATTTCTATTTAAAAAATTATAATTATTAATTGTATTATATATTTTTTATATTTTAGCGTCTCACCTCGCTCGGGCGAGCGCCTGGGCAAGCGTTTAGCGCGTCGGGCGGTTTGGGACCTTGGTGCCTTTTAGCGCCTAGCACTTTTTAAATCACTGCGACAAATATATCAAATTGATATACAAATACATAGGATCGAGGACCTCAATCCACTGCTCGTGGAGTCTCGTCATTCTTTTTTATGGTAAAATCAGATATATTCATTGATTGATTACTTGATTCATTTGAATCTTAAAGTTTAAGTCATTTAAAAAATAATCTAACAAATCAAATCATTTCTTCGTAGATAATTCAATGTTAACATAAGAAAGGTCCGGAACGTAACATAAGAATGTTACTTTGCAAAGTCCAAAAAGGATGTGTCATTATCCTCCTCTCTTCTTTTTACCATTTTGATGCTACCAAATCGACGACACAAAAACAAAATCAGCATTCAATTAATTCCAGCCATAAGGATGAAAAATCGATCGAAATCAGGTCACCTTTGGGCCATTCAAATGTAGATCAGATGTACCTTGTCAGGTTACCTTTGGATCAGTATGTCCTAAGCAGAAGGAAAGCATGCTACAAACAATACTGTTAACTTATACGTCTTCTCTTATATATTATGTTCACCTTTCAGGAGGCAAGTATCTGGAGGAGCTACTGATGAGCATGGGCAGGAAGTGAGGCAGCAACATGGCCCTCAGAGACAAGTAGTAGTAAGGAGATTTCACTTTGCATTTCAGCTTGACTTGGGTCTGATCATCAAATTGGCGGCTATGGTCTTTCTTCTAAGTCAGGATGGATCACCACAGAAGCTTGTTCTCCTTGTTTTGTTTGCATTATTGGTCTACCTGTGAGCACAAATTCTTTCACTTCAGTTCCTGGATTATATTTTTGATCTCATTTGCCATAGTTTTGAAGTAAATTGGATGTTGAGGCCCCATTAACCACCAACAATCTAGATTATTTTGGTTATTGTACGAGTTTTAAAATGTGATAGCAGAAATTTGGCTGATCTCCTAATTAGCTTTTTCTTGTAGATTGCTGCTTGTCTTCTCATTTCTGTATGCCTTCCTGATTGCACAGATATCAAACTGGAGTCTTTGCTCCTTTTATACGTTGGCTTCAGCAAGCAGGAGCCCCTCCTCGACAGCAAGCTCCTGTGCGACCACAGAATGGCCCTCCTGTCGGCCATGATGGTCAGAATAATCGTCAACCTGGTATCCTCTTAAAAATTGTCGAGCATATGTTCCTTGATGTTCTTTAACTACTATTGCTCTTTGGACTTCAATCTCAAGCTATAATATCATGTCGATAAGTTTTGGGGATATAAGTGAAGCATCAAGATATCGCACTCAGTATAGTGAATTCTTCTTACGAACTATTCAATTGCTATTTTTGTGTACTTCTATAACAAAATTTGGAAAAGCTGTTTCAAAATTGAAACAGTCGAAATGGAGCCATGGTTTTCTTCTTTTTTATTTTGTCCTAAAAACATCTTTTATATTGGCTGCAGGTGAAATTTACGGTGTCGACAATCAGAATCAGAACCAACCAGCCGAAAACCAGGGACCACCAGATGCCAATGAAAATCACCCAGAACCCATAGGACATGGAAACAACTTTTGGCGAGTGGTGAAAGAGATTCAGATGTTTGTCGTCGGGTTCTTGACCTCTCTTCTTCCAGGTTTCCATAACAACGATTAGTTACCTCTATTCCGAACAATGAGTAGGTGGTGTTTGTCTGGTTCCGAACCTAAACAGAAAGGGTGAATGAAAGGAGAGGGCAATATTTTCGGTCAGTACATTCCTAAACTCTTTTCCTTGATTTACTCTTGATTCAACTCGCGCGCTGTCTCGGTATCAATCACTTTGGTGTTCTACTATCTGCATACACAAATCTGAGTTTGAGAAGGTACAAATGTACACACATCACCCTGCACGCAGAAACCCATCGTGTTTGACCTTTCATGCTTCAATTCATTATTTTGAGCCAGTGAGTGATTGATTGCAGGAATCCTGAACGACCACACACTGACCAATTAGATGAACAGCACAACAAACCGTTGGGTTGGACTAAAGTAAATGTGTGTTTTCTCAAACAAGAATTAAGTTTTCTCTATGCCCATTTTGACTTTTGTCACACATGCCTATTTGTCTTCGCAATTTTATATGTCGGTAGTGTTTAGAAGGGTTCTAACGGTATCATATCAGTCCGCCCTGATCTATGCAGTGTCATATGTACCAAATTTTGAAAAAAAATTTAATTTTCTTTTTAAAGGGCTGACACGAGTATTGTACTGGTAGACTATAAGATCGGTAAAAACGGATAAAATTATAATTAAGATGTTGGATGTAATGTTCTACATATCTTTTTTTTTATTTTGTTCAAATTTTTTTTTTGCATAACATATAGAGTTAATAATAGGCTTGATAGTCAAGTTCGTTTTTGTGATTGTTTTGGGCTTGTAATCGTATGTTTCATGCGATTATCTCATTGAGGTAAAATTGCTTAGAAATAGATTATCCAAACAATCATCTTAGGAGATTTCTAGCTCTGTAGATTGGTGTAGAGTATTAGCCAGTACAATACCCAGGAGCTACCCGGGTGGCATATGGTTGGATGAGCCTTTGGAGTAGTGTCTAGGGCTAATTCATTATCGTATTCTGTAGCAGTGTCATATAGTCACTTGTGGGGACTTTTGACAACGGTGGACTACTTGGACCCTTTATTGTATGACAGTTCAGAGCTTGCGAAGTCTATATTTATAATTTACATTATCTAGCAAGTGTTTACTGAAATAGCTATTTGTGGATCTCAGCTAAACACTTATTGTAACCCATCTTCTCTTTTATAGATCCTTAAGGGATCATAGAAGGTTTCGAGAGACTAATCCTTTACGGACGGACATGCAAGTGTGTTGCACGACTTAGGCAAAACTAGTAAAGTCCGTATGGTATCAGAGCGAGACAATCACACTTAGAAACATTTGGCATACAAAAGTGAGGGATCTAGTTGGATTCTATTAAGGATAACCATCACGTGCGATCGTTTTGGGGAAATGGGCGTTATTGAGATGTAGGGAAAGAAGTCACTCAAAAGAGTGGATATCTAAAATCGACATTTAGAACCCTTCGTGCGAGAGACACCACAGAGACAAGCGAATTAGGAAGAACATATAGTGCACAAAGGTTGTGATGGTTAAGTTCGAGCTACAACTCGATATTGGCAATCAAATTTGATGGTGCTTAAGGCAAGTGGAGCACTTGACAAAAGATGAGATCGTGTAAGGTGAGATGGGTTGCTTAGCGATTAAAAGAGTTATGCAAAGCTTATAAATTTTTTTGAAGTAGGGGGAATTACTAACTAGAAGAATCCGATACTTATGCAAGGGCTTGTATTCGGACGATGGACTGTTCGTGGCTATCCCAAGACAACTAAAATTTGATGTCATAGAGTATTGAAACTTTTTATTCGTATGAGGTTGAAGTGTGCAGTAAGTTCAGCATGTTGCTAGGCCTTAAGGGATGCAACGAGGGCTATATTGGCAAAGTGTCATAATCTAACAAGTGCATTTGTAAGGGCGGAACAATGCACAATTCGTTGGATGGCGATCTCTGAAACTTCCAAGGAAAGGATGTGAAGAGAAACATTGTTATAATAAAATAGATATAAAATAGATATCTAGGAGGGATAAGTCTTAGTTCTCCAAAGTGAGAATCATATGTAATAGACCGTATATGTTGAGGAGGAGTACCTCAAGATAATAACTATGCAAAGCTCAATGGACCAAGTGAGCGACATGGAGTCATCACATGATCTCACATGAAATAATATGTTAGTGAATGCATTACGAGATCAAGTGGGAAAACGACCCAAGATAACACCAAATAAAGACACACTTGGAGCCAGTATGAAGATTAGAATCAAGGAAGGCTAACCCATAGAATAGTGGGCGTGAATGCCACCTTCAACTCAATACAAAACGAGGAGCAGAGCAACTTGGGTGGAACTTGGTGAAGTGTCCAAGCTGCATGAAGAGAGTCGACAAAGAAAACGAAACATGGAGCAAAGACATAAAGCTTTCTTTGGACATAATTCAAGGACATGAACTCTTGCAAAGACAAGAGTGGGATCATGTTGTTCCATGGGTCCCTCATTCTGATGGAACAGACTCAACCTACATGGTGCCAAAGTTAAAGAGAACTTTGAGGCACATGCACCTTATCTCATCGAAACATTTAATGAAGGAACTAAGGCGACTCAACTAGTAGAGGCGAAGTTATGGTCAGAAGGCTTTGACACAGAGCAACAGAATGTGGAGGCAAGTAATCATGAAGAATATGTCATAGTGCTACCATTTGAGTTATCGTGAAGGAAGCAGTGCACAATAAAGATTGTGTTAGGGTGCAGAGGCCCAAGATCAAGACCATGACACACCAATTTCAGTAAGGTTGATAGTCTCCGAGAGCTACTAAGCAATGAACCATCTTGGAGCTATGCTCTGATTGGGTGTGACTTGATAATAAGTGGACGAACATTGATTGCTAACGGAGCAAACACAATCAGAAGTGACGAACACCCTATAATATGCTAGCAAAGGCAATACATGGAGATATCACAGTCTGAGTTCATCTCACAAAGATCAGAATGCAATGAAGATGTCACTAGCAGGCGACACGGTGTAACAGTTCATGGTGAAACAGTTCTTGGCAATGTGACACACATAAGAGAAGTCTCGCGAGAGACTAGATAATATTGAGGTATGATCGAAAATTACTAAGAGCTTCACTTTGGTGAACAACACAATAGCAAAATGGGCTATAGATTCAAGGAATAAATGTCATGGTACCACAAAGGTGGGTCTTTTGTGCATGCATCAAATTTTACATTGGATAAAGGCCTTTGTCATCATCATATAGGGGTTGTGTACCACTTAGTGAGAATTCTGAGTGCAAGTACAATGAGTCCCATGGGAGAGATTTGATCATACAAAGATATGATTAGAGCTATTGCAGAGTTCGATTGCTCTAGAGCTCATATTCGCTTAAGGGAGTCCAGCAAGTCAGAGGATAAGGTCGAGTAAGTAAACATTGCTACTAAGGAAGCAATGAACAACATAATCGACGGGAGCCCCATAACATGATGCTAGAGGCCATGCATAGAAGTTATATAGTCTGTCTTCATCAACCAAGGGGAACTGCTCGGATAACACAAAGGTATTGAAATAGGTGATCCAAAGGGGCGAATAAGCAATGATGGGTCTAAAGGGACTTAGCTACCCAAAACCAAACATCGGTTAAAATGAAGGTAAACTCGGAGGAGTGTCGTAGTGTCGTAGAGGTGGATCTACTAATCACAAAGAAAGGGATGCAGATACAAGGTGATAAATAACAGGGCCATAGGCATGACAGCGCTATGATATCGTAGAAGCGGGACTACCGTGGAGTCATCGATCCCTTGCTCTTATAGAGGGAGAGTGCTTGGTCGTTAAAAGAGTTGAGAATGTGGAGAATATAAAGGCAAACTCCAAGTATCGAGATAAGGCTGAATGACAAAGGCTAGGGAACTTCATAAGATCAATATTAACAGACTTCTCATCAAAATAGCCAAAAATGGGAGACTTCAAATTGATGTAGGACCAACGAATGAAGTAGGCAGTATGCGATGTTATACCTTTTCTACTTAGTGAAATAGGTGGCAGAAATGATGAAGAAGATGGTACAATCCTAGAGGCAACCAAAACTATTAGAGCTTGCTCCAAGTTGGGATTAAATTTTACTCTTTTCAAGCAAAACTTCGTGCATTCAAGAAGTTTGATGGCAATGAAAAGGTGAATTGCAGTAGTTAACTCAATGCAATGAGTGCAAACACTTCGAGTGCTTCGAAAATTTGAGCAAAGAGCAAGTGAAGGCTAGTAACCAGCTTGATGTATGGAGTACAACCTTCGAGGAGACGGGCGAAGTCAAATAACCTTTATCTTCTTAACTCTTAAGAGAATGGGCAAAATCGAGTACCTCGGTTCTCTTATTTATCCAGTAGATGAGTTTTGCGTATGTTCAAAGACCCTTCAAAGAAAGTGAAAGATAACAATTGTCAAATCCTTACCAATGGTGATCAATACTATCAAGAGTAGATTGTTAGCTTCATTTTCATCAGAATGTCAATCAAAAGCGGAAGTGATGTAAACTTACTTGTAGGTGACAACTAAGTAGATTAGGAATCTATGGGTAAATTTTGTAAAGGAAAGATTTTAAACGAGGCAATGCTCATTAAAACTTTAACAAGCATCCACGTAGTTCAAGCGACATGAGACGTCTGAGAGATTAATGCATAACAAGGAAAATCTTTTTCTTCATTTGAAGGATCTGTAGGGATCAACAATGAGCAGCACAACTCGACCCACCCCACACTAGACTCAGAGTCATTAACGAGTTAAAGTAGCATAGCGTATCAAAGTTCGAATACTCAACAACAACGGCGAAAAGCCAAGGGGCATGTTGCAACTAGAGTAGAAGATTGAATATTTAGCAAAGGTGAGGAGATGCAACATTCACTAAGGCTTTGACGAGGATATCAAAGGAATAAGTGAGGGAGAATGTCATGAACAAAGCTATAACTAGGGTGTTCGGTGTAATGCTTGTGTATATACATGTCTTTCGATTTTATTTATGTTTTGCATAGCATATAGAAAACTGGCAGTAGGCTTGGCAGCCCAATTTTGGTTTACTTTTGTGGTCATTTTAGGCTTGTAATCGTAGGTTGTGTGTAATCATCATGGAGAGACAAAATTACCAAAAAACAAACCATCCAGATAGCCATTTTGGGGGTTTTTAGCTTTGCGGAGTGGTGTAGAGTGTCAACCAACACAACATCCAAGAGCTATCCAGTGTTACATGGCTGGATGGGCCTATTAAGTGTTCGTTGAAATAACTACTTGTGGATCTCAAGTTATACGCTTCCTCTAAATCATCTTTTCTTTTGTAGATTGTTAAGGGACCATAAGAAGTTTCAAGAAAACTAATCTTTTGCAGACAAACACACAAGGGTGCTACACGACTAAAATAAAATTAACTGAGTTTGTAACACTACAATACGATAAGCTAGTATTATAATCCTTCTTATCATGGTGGATATCACAAAGATGAATCACATGTAAGCTAGTATGATAATCCTTCTTATCATGAAATTGTAGCAGTTTACAGACCATCAAGCAATTTACTCTATATATGAATTAAAGATAGATAGATACAACATGATTTCATCTAATAGCACAATCAAAACATGAACCTCTTAATCTTCACTATATTTTGTTCTGTCTTCTCCCTATTCTGACATGACTACTCCTATGATGTGTGTTCTCACTTCTCCCGTTGGTGGCATGAGTACTCTGATGCGTGTTCCCAAATTTTAGAGGCACGATTTGCTTAATATATGACTGCCCTGGAAAATTTCTTCTCTCCTTGGGGAGTGGTCGTAGCTCCGGCAACCAGTAAGCAACATACTCGCCTTCAGGATCATAGTTTTTGGCCTGCACAGCACAGGAACAGAGGCATTAAGTTTGATCATGTGAACACCCGGCAACATAAATTTGTACTTGGCATGACTGAATTCTTAACCTTAAGAGATAAGTCGATATGTTATGTGATAAAATCTTAGGATTACTTACTTGCTTTGGGATACTAAAATACCGGTCTTCCCTTGGATCATTACCGACTCCTACATACATACCATAGTTAGCAGTAGATAAAGAAGGAAAAATGATTTCGACATGAGCCATCGTGTTTGATATATAGAATGGATTATTGATGCTAACCAGCTCCATAAGTCCAGTTTCCATAATTCGAAGCTGGATCGTAATCTAGTAGGCATGTCTCAAACCATTCAGCCCCCATGCGCCAGTCTATGCCCATGTCTCGAACGAGAAATGAGCAGACAATCTGCAAGGCACATAAATTAGTCAATATACATACATCATCTGTATTGGATTCTTTTGAATTATGAACAAATCTGAAAACTCTATGATCTGTTATTATCATACTTCACAAAATCCAGATGACGCATCTTTGGATTACATAGAAACGCACGGTGCCTACATTGAGATGGTAATCATGAGAAGCTTTTACCTGGCGCCCTCGGTTGGACATGAAGCCTGTGGTGGATAATTCTTTCATGTTTGCATCGATGAGGGGGTAGCTACGAGTTAGCAGAAGAGAACAGATACTATTATTTAATTGATCAACAATGAAAACTTAAACAAACTGAATTGAGCCAAAATACCCAGTGCGACCATCTCTCCAATATTCAAACAACCATCGGTCTTGGCTCCACTTTGACACCACATTTCTTGGACCCCCTGGATAAACAATAATAATAATAATAATAAGAAACGAAAGAAGAAGAAAGATGTTTCAGTCAGGTGTGACCACTGGGAAAAAGAAAATAAAAAAATAATTGATAATGGCTTTTCGTTTAATAAGATAAACACATACAGCTGAATTGTTCAGGGAAATTAATAAACATGAAACTGTGCAAGAAATATCTAACCAGAGAAGAAGTTTCACAGTTTGATGTTAGAACAGATTACTTTCCCTTGTCTAATAATGCATACCTTACAAAGTTCTTAAAATAAATTACCAATATTCTGATTTGTTGAATCTGATAAACTATCGAGTATCCCAAAGGATAGAATGTTTTATACTCTCATAGGTAAAGGATAGCTTTTAATGCATCTATTTCCTCAACCATAATTTTTTTTCTAAAGTCAAAGCACTATGTTTTATACTCTCATAGGTAAAGGATAGCTTTTAATGCATCTATTTCCTCAACCATAATTTTTTTTCTAAAGTCAAAGCACTCTGGATATACCTTAACTTTGAAGAACATTATACACTAATTTTCTACCTCCTAGACAAAAGGGAAAAATTAAACTAGCAAGACTTACTACCAGAAATAGCAGATTTGATCAATGAACCATAATTGAAACTAGAAGCATGTATTGTGTTCTGAGTTCAGATTTATATTCCAGTAGAAAGAAGGGATGCTACTTTGTTTGCTTGATGCCATGCACCAAGGCAAATTTGAAGGCATTCTAAGTGAATATAGGAAAGGATTTGGATAGTTCAAACTTCAAAGGACTTCAGTAATGCTTTCCTTGCATGTTCTTGGTCTTGTAGATGCCCCAATAGCTTGATGAAGGAAAATATGAATTTGTGCCTCAAAGATCAACCTAGCGTGACATGTTTGACCAAATACTAACCAAAGAGGGCAATGTCATTCGAGGGGAAAAAAAACATGTGAGCTCATACTGCTAAAAGCATCAGAAAATTATTTGCAATAAGTAAGAACTCAGAAATTTACCTACCTAGATGAAAAATAGAATTCCCATGTTTCATAGATACAAACTTGAAGTAGTCCCTCCATATCAGTTCAAATAAAACCCTGAATTATGAGCATCTTGTCAGTCAGGTGATCTTGTGGTCAATTGAAGAATTGTGTCATGCAATATGGATATGTTGGAGCTTTTTCATGTATCTAAAAGAGTTATAAATGACAAAATACCAGTATGTGGAGTCATTTGCTACTCTCTGCTTCTCATATCTGCATACCTAGTAAATCAGGAAAACAACATATTTAGAACATGCACAATTGAACAATACCAGGGGATTCAATCGATCAAATGGAGGGACTCTGCGCACCTCCTCATATATATAACGAGGGGAGAGGCTTCCTGAAGCAAGCCATGGTGAGAACTTTGTGGAATAGTCTGGCCCCAACATGCCGTTCCTTGTTTCTTTGTAAACCCTTAACATATCCTGTACAAGGACAAAGAAAATAAGAATTACATTGTCACTGTTTTTTAACTTCCATGGAGAATATATTATGAAGTGCACACTGCATAGTGTCGTCCAAAGAACTATGCAGACAAAATGATTCATGATAACTCAGTTTACAGCTAAGATTGTTCTATAAAATACTTCTAGTAACCACAAAAGGCAGCTTCATGAAAGTTACTGCAATAGTTTTTATCCAAGTAGGAACTAGGACGTACAACAAATAGATAGAATAGAAATGTCTTGAGAAACTACCCAAAATTGCAATGCTGATCAGACTTGAAAAGAGAGAGTTGACAAGAAAAAAGTTCGATATTGTATTCTTAGAAGACGATAACAATCAGTAAGTTGCATGCCTTCTTCCAGAAGTACTCAAAAATCCTTCCTAGAGCTGCATTTTCACCTCCGAGAAAATGAATTCCTTGTTCACGCTGCATTTTAGAATAAAAAACACTTAATCAACCTTCATCCAATATGTTATATCCCAAAAATCAATACTTCACAAGATAAACATTGGAAATTCGGCAACTATCACAAATTTTAACATTGCACAATATTAATTTGCAATTATCATCTGGAAAGCAACTAGTTTGCTTACTGCCAGTGTTTGCTTCATGTGCAAAATATTTTATGGATTAAGTGGATCAGGTAAATCTGATGAAAAAGAGTTGGACAATGTCTATTAAAATAAAAGGGAAGCAGAAAATTTTATATGGACAAGAGTAAATCCAAAGCCTGAGAAGATGGGAGATTGGATTTTGATACACCAAGGAGACTCTATGGCAATTATCAATGTTTCTTGGACCACTGAGCATTCTCACAAGTGGAAGTGCTAATGGTAGCTCCATACTTTGGAATAAGATGTATCATTGGCTTAATAGTTGACTTAAAAGAAAAAAGACTTGGCATAACTTGAGAAACAGAATGAATCATCTGGCATGCCTTTGATTCCTTTAGCCCAAGTCGCTCAAGAGTTGGAATGGTTCCCCATCCATCGATTTGATCCAAACCAGTGTTTGGAGGTGGCCCAAGTGACACCGGCAACTTGAAACAACCCCTGATCGAACACTTTGATTCAACAGCCTGCAAAATGATTTATTATCAGAAGACATGTATCTACCTATAGAATCCTTTGTACGTAACAATTTTGGATATAAGAGATGAACTCACCTTGCGGAACTGTGTATATACATCTGGTAAGTTTTTTGTGCTGAATGGGATATCATCGATGTGGTACATGGTACTTCCCCAGACAAGAACTAATTCTGGACTGACAGATTTTTGGTTCGAAGCTCCACCTTGAGGTAGCACCACTTCTTGCAAACCCTTCAGAACAAGCTTTTCAACCAGAAGCTCCTCACTGCATGTTTCCTTCTGTGCATAAACCTGAAATGACAGGATCAGCAACTCATCCAGATATTGAACTAGTATATGTCGGCACATAACTGCCAATCTAAGAGAGCATTCAGCATGCTAAATGACAGTCATTTAAAATCCTATGTGACCTTTCAGCACTGTCATTTATTTTCCTTGGATATGATTTAAGAATAACCAGAAGGGGGACCTACCCCTGTGATTTAATGTATATAGGATGCAGAAAAGCAAAGTTTTGGCCAAACAGTTCTCTTGACAATTCTTTCTTTCCAGTAATTTGGTTCACAGGATGTCAAAAAGAATGACAGGGAGGGTCAGAGAAAACTTTGTAAAATAGATTCATTGATATTGGCGTATCTAGCAACATCATAAAGCTGATTTGTTGTGGTTTGATGCGCAAGTGAAATGGAGAAGGCACCCTACAAAGCTCTATATTGATCTTAATCATATAACAAAACTTGGAAAAGTTGCACTTGAGACTAGTGAATTAGTTCTACTGATACACAAGGCTTCAAATATTGCACAATAAAAAGGAACCCAAAACTGAGCCGTTTACGAAGCACAAGAGAGTCTAAAGCACTATACCATACTAATAGCATGATAAGAAAGTTCAAATGCAGTCTGGTCTCCGTCGAGACATCCAGATTGGTGAGTGCATTGTTACATAAGTGAAAGATCTTAGATTTGAGTCAACGTATGAGCATCATGTACGTCATTTGATGTAACGAAAATATCTTTAAAAGAAAAAAAGTTCAGATGCAAGCCCCAAATTGAATATGCATGTACAATGTATCAAGACGATCCAAACCTACACTTAATACACACTACTGGAAACAGTAGATCATGGCAAAGAGATGTTGCACAAAGCGAAGCTGCTGTTGATCCAGATTATGGCAAGCTTGCAGCCTAATAAAAATAGTTCATAATAGAACAGAATTAGTTGCTTCCTAATAAAACATCTAAAACCACTTAACTGTAAGGGCACTGAAAGCTCTTGCAATTGAAGGAAGGATGTCCTCTGGCTTCCCGAATCGTACTAGCAAGTTTAGCCCTCGTTTCATCAAATTCTTCTTCAGATCTTCCAGGCATTCAATCAGAAATTGTGCCCTCAAGGCTACGAAAAGGGGGGGAAACGCGGAACACTCGAGCATTCAGTAACAGACAAGCAATACGAATCAAACCCAAGCAGAACATAGAAGATTTTATTTGGTTTGCTTATACCTCCGGTTTTCGGGAAGCCGAAGTAATGGGTGACCCCAAAGTTGCGAGGATCGACACAATACACCGGCAGCACCGATTGGGATGCCGCCCAAGCCCGCATCAGAGCCTCATTATCCATCAACCGAAGGTCGTTCCTGAACCACATTATCGCGACGCCACTGCCGCTGCGCTTCAGACTGGGAGAAGAATGCCTCCCAAAGGCCTCATCGGAAGCAGCGACGACCTCGTCGGCGCTTAGTCCGGGGACCGCGTGGCATCGGGCCGCGAGCTGGCGATCTTCGGTGCCGCGGGGAGAAGGGTTAGCGACGGTGCTCATGAGGAGGCGGAGATGGAAGAGGGGAGAATTAGGGGCGGGTTTTGAATGGAATAAAGGGAGTTTGGAGGGGAAGAAGGATGGGGAGGAAGTCATAGCTATCGTTGATTTGGGGTTTGGACAGCGCGAGAGAGATGGCGGAGGGAAACCAAAGGGAAGCGTGGACGTCGTGCCACGTGGGTCTCTGGGAAGGTGATCACGTGGCGTGATTTCGGCCTATAGAAGTTTCTCTGGGTTGGCGCCGTGGACTTAATAGGAGCCAATGATTTGAAGCAGGTCGAATGACAGATTGGCTGCAAGTGACAAAACAGGAAAGACCTCCGTGCAAGCGCTCTGCAGCAACGTGTTCTAATTGGGTTCACATCGAGGCCATGGCGGACAACAAAGGAATAAATAAATGTTTGACGACATGAATATATAAACGTAGCACTACATCCCCTTACAGGTTTGATGATATCGATGGACATCAAAGGAATAAATGTTTGACGACATGAATATATAAAATATTTTTAAAAAATTAATGTCCAAAAGTGGGAGAAGCAATGTTTTCTTTTAAGATTCAAAATCTCGTTCGATATAATGTAAATATATCAAAAAAAAATCTTCTAAATAATCATTTTTATCATTTAACCTTTAACAAAAAAAAAAAAAAAAAACGTTCTTAGGTATCATACTCACGCCCGAGCAAAAGCAAAACTCATCGACGCCTAAGAGAGTCCAACTGATTTGTAGTCTCAGAATGTTAGTAAGGAAACGTGGTCGTCTCTCATCAAGAAAACTCAGGCTGAATCAAAACCGTAATCGAGTTATTGATTCACCCCTTTATTACAATAGTTGAGGGAAAAAAATGGTTTGATCTGCTAATAACAGCAGCAAGTTGGAATATAATAACAAAACAGCATGTTCAAGAACATGCATAACTTAAAAAGGGAAACACCAGCAGCATGGGGCCTCCATGATGCTGCAGATCTTCCAAAATTCTAGTAAACATCATAATGGTGACAGTGATTCCGATTCATATCCCCGACGCCTTTAGGGTACGAAGATCATCGTGCGTCGTCTTCAAGGTTGCGGAATCCAACAGTGAGGTCATCATTCAATTTCTTGAATTTTGCAACAAGAGCTTCCTCGCCTTCTGCAGGATCTTCGAATTTTTGAGACCTATAAAAACCAATAACAGACTCAAGTCAGTCAACTACAAAAGCATTCTGAGAGAATCCAGTGAGGAAAAAAAAAAAAAAAAGTGCACACAATATGGATAAAATATCAGTTATCTCTAACACATCATTCAATACTTACACTAAACGGTAGAAAAGGTCCCCCAACCGATGTTTGATAACACTGTAAGTGATCTTTTGGCCATCAGAACCTGCCGCTCGCTCCACTGCCTGATAATGAATTCGATAACAAAGTAAGATGAAGTCATAAAATCTAAAAACTACAAAGTTCCATCAAAGCTCTCATATTACCAATTGACAAACACATCAGCTTTCTAAAAATCCATAGATATAACAAAAATGCATGAATGAGCCATCATCAAGTCAGCAGCTGCCAACAGGTAACCAGAAATATGACTCAAATATATCTTTGTTAAGGATCACACTAGAGCTGGAAATGGGTCAAGGCCTCATTGTTAACTATGGACTAAAATTTACAGGCTGGACCTAATAAAAAAAAATAAAGTCTGTTCCTGGTGCACGATCTGTCGCTAAATGAGCTTCAAGGTTGAAAATGAACCAGAAGCAAGAAGCACAATCTTCTACATATAAAACTGTCAGAATTTTTTAAAACAGATATTCACAGCAGCTAGGAGAATACCTGATTTGCCAAAGTATTGAAATGAATAATGTTCCGCATCATCCATACTGATTTATAGAATGGGCAGAACTTATCATATCTGTTTCAGTCGTAAAAGTTGTCAATTGAGTCAACTTATATAAAGGAGAAAAGCAAGCCAATAAGGCTAGATACAAAAGTCACTGGGACAAAGATGCTACTTACGGAGTGAATGCATTTTGTGCCAGATAATCTTCCCGTAAAAGTTTTGCAGTCTCTAGTGTGATCTTGTCCGTCTCAGCTAATGCATCTTTACCAACAAGCTGCAGAATCAGAGGCAGTCATGACAAAGAAGTAATTGAAAAAACATGTGATTCAAGTCTTTTTCAGGTTTCAAGATATGAGAACTAGGAAAATCATATACAAACCTAGCATCACAGAAGGTTGTTGAAAGTTATAGAACAAATCAAGTGATAACAAAAGAGGAAAGAGAAAGTTACAGTGGGTATCATGTCAGACAATGTATTACAAACTCAGAATAGTAGAATCCATAGATAAAAAAGTTGAGCAAATCAATGTAAGCTCTTAAAACATGCTAAGAAAGGTTATGCTCCTAACACATTCAAGTTCAACCGGATTCCAACAACTATAAGAAAAGATAAAGAGTTTCACAAGCCAATAGATATTATTATGGTAATAAGATAGGTTAAAGCAAGATTACCTGCACAATTTCATTCAGATCATCTTCTCTCTGTAGTACCTCACGAGCCTTTGTCCGGATGTCAATGAAATCTGAATCAAATTTCTCATAGAAAGATTCCAATGCCTGTAAAACACAGAAGAGTGAACTAATTAAAATTAGAATTGGATGAAAAACTTTCTTTTGTCATGAAAAGTACTGAAGCATATCTTCATAAAGCAACAAGTAATTATGATGGAACATACAACCAATTTGCCAGCCATCATTATGGTAATTGTTGTACTTAATGAAACGCAAATGGAACAAAAGTTAAAACTATCCAGACTGAAGATCCCAAAATGCACTGCCTTGTTTTTTCACTATAATTTTTATGTCATGTATCTTAAAACAGCAATTATTACACTGGATCCTCTTTACCCAACAAAGTGCATGACATTTGTGAGATAACTGCAAGTTCAAGCAACTTTAGATAATAAAATCGTACAACAGCAAACCTTTGAGTACTTGGAATATGAAATAAGCCAATTCACAGATGGAAAATGCTTTCTCTGAGCTAGCTTCTTATCTAGTCCCCAAAAGACCTGTACGGTATTTTACAGAACAAGGGCTTGATAATTCTCCATGAGAAAGCCTCAATATTAGTAGAAACCATAAGAAAGATGACATATCATTTACCTGAACAATACCAAGAGTAGCAGAAGTAACAGGGTCTGAAAAATCACCTCCTGGAGGGGAAACAGCACCAACGATTGTGACACTGCCAGTTCGGTCTGGCCCACCCAGACATTTCACTTTACCAGCACGTTCATAGAAGGAAGCTAAACGTGCTGCAAGATATGCAGGATAACCACTATCTGCTGGCATTTCAGCCTGAGAAACAACAGATAATTCAACACAGTACAAAAGAGATTAGAATGAAGTAGAGAAATTAACTTAATAGATAACAAGACAGCACAAATAAAAGTGGTGGGTGAACTTTTAGTGAACAAGTTACAACCAATGCTAAGTTCTAAATGCTTAAACAATTGTTTGGAAGAATAAGGACGCTTACCAGTCGGCCTGAGATCTCACGCAAGGCTTCTGCCCATCGGGAGGTAGAATCAGCCATCATGCTGACATTGTATCCCATATCTCGGAAATATTCTGCTATTGTGATGCCTGAGGAATTCAACGTGACTGAACATGAGCAACTATGTTTTTACAGAATAAGACAAAAGTATCTGTAGTAGTGCAGATTGTACACTGTAAATGCAAAGATACCAAAAAGGTACAAACAAACATATGGGCACTTTTCCTGAAGAGGCAGACCTTTCACCCCTTCTCAAACCTTCCTTTTTGGTCTTTTCCCACTTAAGGCTTCCTTTACTACATACCTTTTTCATTGTCTCAACCACCTAGTATTTCTGCAGGAGGTGTGTAACATAGGCAAAAAGTGTATGAAGGAGGCTTCATGTAGGAAAAGGAACAAAAACTGGTGCCTCAGGTGCAAATAAATGGAGAAAAAGAATAACCCGAAATACATATTATATACATAAAGCATGTATAGAGAGTGTATATTTATATATTATACATAAAGACAAAGTTGGGTATTTCATATTGAACACATATTGAAAACATGGGAGAACAAGAGAAGATCCGGGCCTGTCAAAAGAGTTCTCTAATAGAAATTACTGCCTGGATCTCCAAATAACACGTGCAAGTATTCTGTTGCACTTAGGATGCGCTTGCAAGAAAGGAGTCAAAAAACTGTGGTTGTTCTGATAATCTGAAACTAAGGTATGATTACAAATATCATGCCATGTTGTTCTAATTTCAATTTGTTTGCCGTTCCAGACACCCAAGAAGCATAAAAAGATTAAACACTCATAGCTCCAATAGGAATTTAAACAGTAACATATACTCTCTAGTAAACTTGCACATAAAACAACCAACACTGTTTTTTTACATAATGCACTGGTTGAAAATGATTCCTTAATTCCACAACTGAATAGTAAAATGAGTTATTGGACCATGCTGCATATGTCAGGTGTCCAGTTCTATCTTTAGATGAACCTTCAAAATGAAGGCAGCACCAATCTCGATGGCTTTTGCAGATGAGGCTTCACAGATTTCTCATCTTTTGTAATCAATTATCAGAACAATTCTTGTTATTTGAAAGACAATAGTTGGTGAAATGATAAAATTGCTCCTTTGCAAGATTTGAGTTCAAGTTATGAGGACAGCCTGTTCACTAGCAGATGCAGGACAGCCTGTTTACTAGCGGATGCGACGTTGCATCCATAGACTTTCCCTACACCACATTGGTAGAAACTTAGTGCATGGTGGCTGCCCTTTCTGGAAAAGTTAGTTCTGTTCAATCAAGGCAATATCTGGATTTGATGGGCATAAAATCAACCTAACTAATTTATCACATTTTGTCAAGTAATATCCTGGCTACACTTCTGGCAATATGTCAACTCAAGATACTCAAAAGTATGGTATATTCAACCATGTGTTGAGACATCTAAAAACTCTCCTCACCATTGCTTGGTAGACTCAGTTATTATTATTCTATAAGCAACTACTGAACAGCAAATTTCCATCTTAGAACTCTCATCACTACTGCTTTGCACCCACAAACAGTAACACCCAATAAGAAACTTCTTAATAGATAGTATATGAGTCCTAAGCCTTGCAAAGCCTACCTCGTTTGCCATATAACCACAAAATTTATAGACCAAAGAGAGATTAATGCCAGCATATTTATGCACCTAGGTTAGCTTAGGGAAACATAAGTGATATGTCCAGAGGAACTGCTTCTGTTAAGGAAAGCATAATACTGTCCGGCATTCTCTAAATTAGTTTACCTTATTCTCATTTCAGTTTAACTACTTAGCTCATACCAGTATATATCGAAGCTTCGCGAGCAGCCACAGGCATGTTGGAAGTGTTTGCCACAAGTGTTGTTCTCTTCATGACTGATTCTTCACGGCCATCAGGTAATGTCATTGTCAATTGTGGGAAATCCATAAGCACCTGCATATTGTTTTATGATATTATTGATAAATATTAAATGACAAAGTTCAAAGCAAAGAAGTGGACATGAACCTCCGCCATTTCATTTCCTCTTTCTCCACAGCCAACATACACCACTGTGTCAGAATTAGAGTACTGGAGAAGTTGAAAAGTGTAAGTGAAAATTCACAACTAAAGACAAGGAGAAAAACTACAATTACAAACATAATAACCTTTGAGAGTGCCTGGCTAATGACTGTTTTTCCACAACCAAAAGCTCCAGGTATAGCACAAGTGCCTCCAAGAACAGAAGGAAAGAGAGCATCTAGCACACGCTAAATAAGGATACACAACTCAATATGTTAAATGCCAGAAGACAAGAATGCCATGTATGAACCTTGAGAAATAAAATTCACAGTATATAAACGCATAGCATAATCCCTACTGGCAGGAAAGATTCTTCATCTTTACCTGTCCTGTTAATAGGGGCGTGTCAGCAGCAAGCTTTGCTGCAACTGGCCTTGGAGTACGTACTGGCCATGTCTGCAGATAAGTCATGAAACATTGAAGTCACTCTGTTCATCAGGAAAAATGGATATTAAACTATAAAATGACAAAGGACAACGATATAAACCTGAAGCATACTGAACTGCTTTTTAACACCTTGAAACTCCAGCTCCAGGACTGTATCCTGCAAATATAATGGTAATATGAGACAGGAAAAAATCATGAGATAACCAACATGATGAACATGCTGATGAAAACGAAAGAAACATATATAAACAAAGAAAACGTTCACTAACATTCAGGTTGTATTGACCAGCAGGAGCAACATAACTGATTTTCCCCATAGAACCAGGAGGAAGAGCGACATGGTGCTTCATCAATGTGTTCTCAAAGACTGTCTGCAAATTAAATATGAACATTACAATATTAAATTATTTGAATAAAGATAATAAAACAATATCATTTGCTATTCCAGAATCTGCTCAGTTTCATGCTACTTACTGCATATAAATCACCACCAGTCAGAAGATCTCCGATACCTGTAACAAGTGCAAAAACAGATTATGCATGCTACAAACCAGCAACAGTACAAAAACCTGAAGAAGATGATGAAAACAAGTTATGATTTGTGTTATAGATAAGTCGGTCTAGATACCTAATTTACTGGGCTCAAATTCCCACAATTGATCCTTGTCAAGTGCAGGGACAGAAACACCACGAGGGATGTAGACATCACCAGACTTTATAGCAATAGTTTTCAGAGGCCGCTGTAATTAGGAAGAAGAATAAATATTAGGAAAAACATTTAGATTAACAGGATAGTCAGTAAGGTCGTTGATAACATCAATTTCAAACAATGTATGCGTGCACCTAATGAGAAACAAGCATGAGCATATAAATGGAAAACTCATGCAAATATTTAGATATTCAAAGATAAGTGAGGTTAATGATGAACTGCTACAAATAAACCTCAACTGTACCAGCAAAAAGATTTTATTAAATTAATCATATAATTAATGACATATGAGCCACAAGCTAAGCAAGTGACCAAAGATAAGATAGTTCAAAGCTAACCAACAAGAGTCACTAAATGCTCTGGTAAAATACATGCAAGCAACTAGTCATTCCAGATCAAAATTTGAACAAAACCTGAATTCCATCAAAAATGTTGCCCAAAATTCCAGGTCCCAACTCGACTGAGAGAGGCTGTCATAAAATATTCAACACACTAGTAAGCCCAGTTAATAATTACATGTACTGATAACAAGAGTTAAAACCATACAGAATCTTGATCACCTTTCGAGTTCGCAAAACTGGGTCATTAACCATCAAGCCAGCAGTTTCTTCATAAACTGAGATTCAAAACCAACAAGTGTTATATCATTTATGCTTTCCAATAAAAAACCTAAAAAGACAATAAACAACAAAGAAATTAAAAGTTGATTACAATAGAAGAGATTTAAGTGCAAGCTTAGAACAATAGTAGCAGCTTCTAAACTCAATTACCCTGGATTGTAGCGGAATCACCCTCCAAACGAATAATCTCACCAATAAGTTTATCATAACCAACACGAACAAGTTCATACATGGCAGCACCTCCCATGCCATCGGCCACAACAACTGGCCCAGAAACCTGAAAAGTTGTAAGATTGAATAAGACTGTATAACAAATCAAGCGACAATTATCCATGATTAACTTGTTGTAGAAGAACCATTAAAAAGCATCTTTGTAAAGAAGCCCAGACTTGAATGACAACAAGGCATATAGAAACAGGAAGCAAGACGATGGTTTGGAACTCCATCATAGACAAAGATAGGACTTTGTGAGGATAATCTTCAGTTAAAATTTAACATAGATAGAGTTAATGGTAACAACAGCCAGCTTGGACAGATAGGCCGTAACACCTAGTTAAATTCAAAGGTCAGGCTTAGCTTAAAGCCCTGGTACATGCCTCTAACAAAAACCTGAACAATGAACAAGCTTGGTCTAAATTGTCAGACTAGACCGTCCAGTCAAATCAACAATTTTTTAGGTCCGGCTGAAATGAAAATGATAGTTCAGTCTAGCAACAGACAAGTATAATGTTTATTTATAACAATACCCAACACCATTATCAGCTCTTGGTCCATCAAGCATTAAGCCAGAAGAGAACAGAAAGCAAATGAAAAAGACTCATATTTACCTTCCTAATCTGATTTGGTCTATTGCAAACTACAAAACCTGATAAAGCCCACTCACTTTGGCATTTGTGCTATCATTCTTAGTATAGATCTCTAATGTTAGATGTTTCTTAAGTTAGCTTAAGAGATGATAATTTCTTTAATAAACATTTGGAAAATTCAATCTATTTTGCACTTTAAAGCCATTTGAGCCTGTCTTTATATGATACTATCAAAATTACATAAAGCATAAGTTGGTAGGTGGTCAATAGCAAAATCTTGCATTTGAGTCGGTCTAAGTACTCTACCTCCATCTCTGAGCACAGTAATTAAGATGAACTACATCAGTAGTGACTAGTGACTGGTTAATTTTGTGTTGTTTTCTTATTTTTACCACTAGAACGGTGTGGAAAAAAGTATAAATCTTGAAATATAAAGGGGCTAAGTAGAACATCAACAGTCCTCATATACACTCCACAGTGACCAACATGTACTGGAAACGTTATTCTTCTTGACAAAAGAGACTTCATTACATCTATGTGAATCTCCGTGATTAGACGATTTGCATTTTCTCCAGATGGGAAATTGTGTCCCCTAGAGTTGGATGCAAAGGCTCAGACAGCATTTTTAGATCTCAAAGCCAAAAATCCATAGTAAACCGCAAGTGTTCTTAAGATGAAGGCGGGATTTGATCCCAGGATTTCGATATCAAAGTTCAAGATCATTACTAGTTTAATACATCTAGCGCCTTCGATTAGGTTTCAGCTTTATGGTGGACATATTCCAATTAGGACTAACTGCGTGACCTCTGTTCACTTCAAATCACAAGTCGATATCTTGCTGCCAGGTCGATCGGCGCAAGAGCCCCAGGAAATCAAGTCAAACCCATTCGATAAGGCAAAGAACAAGAAAGAAACCCTAAAACTCGCAGGATAAGAGATCAAAAGGGACATAACGGACTCGATCGAACCCATAACAAACATACAATGTGATGCAAGCGATCGCAGGGGCAATTATTACCTTGCGGACGTATCCATACTCGCTCTCCTTCTCGGAATCCTCGAAGGTGGTCACGCGATCGCCGTAGGCCATCTCGGCGGATCAAAGATCCGGAGTCCGAGGAGGAGGAGGCCGGATCGGGAAGAATCTGGAGATGGATGGATGATCGATGTAAGAAGAGGGGCGAGAGGGAGAGCGCGTCGAGATCTGGAGATCGCGATCGAAGAGAGATAAGGGGAAGAAGCCGACGAAGACAATGGACGTGCAACAGATAAACACAGCTTTGGGGCACGCGAAAACTGTCTTAACGAAAGAGAGAGAAAGATTTCTTTTCTTACTCATCCGTGTTATCCCCAGTTCTCTACCTGAATCGTGATTCGAGATAACGATGTACCCGGTCACAGTTTGACGTGGGTCCCCTATCGGTTAAACCGAATGGCTAAATTGTGAGAAGTACAAACAGTACCCCTTTAACTAAGGCCAAACGACAGACCAGTATACCTGCCTTGTGATTGGATGATATCTTGCATGTTTCAGCAAATCCCACGCGGGTAAGTTCGATGCGTAGAGACCAGTAGTCCCTTTCTACAGAATAATTTTCTCGGCCCTTTAGAACTGACCATCAAAGCTACCTGCCTTGTTATTCGAGCTAAGGTGGGTCCCAATTCAGGATTGACATGAATCCTCGAAGTTTCACATAGAAGTCCAAAGCAGGTAGAATGAACGCGTGTCTTACGAAGGTAGAAACAGTATCGGCTGTTGCGGAGAAGAGTATGTCGGTGCCACCTCTACACTAACGAACCATCGTTATGCAATAATTGACATCATCAAATTTGGGTTAATAGAATGAGCTTTCTTGAGTTGTAAGGTAGAGAGATAAGACTGTTCGAATCGGAACAATAGTTTGACTATTTTGAACTAAATTGGTTCGATTATGATTCAAGGAATAGCAATGTTTCGGTAGAGCAATATAAGCTAAAAAACAAGATATATATATGTTTTAGTTACATTTCATGAGCTCCCAATGTATACATGGAGGAGAATAAGAATGATGAATAAAAAGCTACTAGAGAGATTTTTAATAGATTTCACATCCCCAATCTAAGTAAGGTAGTGGGCTTTTAAGCCCATTGTTTTAACTTAATGGGTTGGGCTTTACTGGCCGCGCTATTAAAAACTTTGTATCAGAAAATTAAGGAATTTTTTGTTTTGCTTATACGCAGGTTTAGTCCATAATATGTTTTTCTAAGCACCAAATTTTATGATCTTAAATATGTGGGATTTGTTTCTTCTAAAGTTGACATTATAATTGTGTATAGGAAAAAGAATGGGTCACTTCCACATAATAATTTATCATCAAAAAAATGGACACGATTGTTGTAATCACTTATCCTTATATATCAAGCAAATTTTATAGGATAAATGAAGTATTTTACTTGGTGCAAGAACCATTAAAAATTTTAATAATGATAAGTCTGAGTCAAGCTGGGGTTGAAAAACTTAAGCTGCCAAGTTACAGGCAAACTTAATATATGTAATGTCTCTCTTCATCTCATGCATATGAATATTTCTAATTAAATCTCTTGATGAACAGTTCTTATTTGAAGTGTTAAGATTAGCTTCATATTATGGATTTGGTCATGTGGATTCATATTCAATTATTTTCTTGTTCAAGAATTCCTTACATAAAAGATGATAGTTTTAGAATATGGATAAAAATTTCTCAATTTAATCTTTAATATAGTCAATTTTGTTTATCAATCAGACACGGTAAAATTAATCTGATTAGAATGTTGTTAGAAGAGAGGAAAAGTTTTCTTGAAGGAATACAGTCTGAGTGTAACAAATTGGATAAGGGAGATTTATTTCAGAGGTAAAAAAAATAAAATACTTGTATCTTATTTTGGTTTGTTCCTACAAGATTCTAGCAGATTAGGTTTCACAATACTCCAACAATTAAGTCTGTACAATTTCCTTTAGGTAAAAAAAAAAAAATCAATAAGAGGTTTGTATACTTTAGCTACTTCACATTTAAAATTTTCATTGAGCCATTAATATTTAGAACATACTATAGAAGTCCCATTCATAGTACTGATTCTATAATTACAGTCGATCATAGAATGTTAAGCATCTCAATGAAGGAATAAATTTCTCCCAATATCACATAGATTTGGCATATTTAATTCGCATGTAATGTCTCTGTTGTTGAGGCATTCAGGTTAATTAGTGCATTATTCCACTAATAAAAGGTCTAGGTTTCGGATCCATATTGCGCTAATTATTATACTATCTGATATAATCTTTATTTTTATAAAAAATAATAATCACATTATCATAATTGAGCTGCATAAGCACTTTCTGTGCCAAGTTTCGATTAGCCAAAAATAATCCAAAATATAGATAAGTTATAGAAATGACAACTACAAATTGACCAGAAAAGTTCTTGGTTAGTTTGGATGGAGTTCAACTTAGTCTAGAGAGAATGCCATATGACTGAAAAATCATATATATATATATATATATATATATATATATATATATATATATATATATATATATAAATAATATGTTAAGATGCATCAGAACTTGGACTGCTTGCCCAACTTTTGCAGTCACATGCAATCATCTGAGCTCTGAACAAGCATCTTCCCAACTTGGCTCCCAATGAAGAAATGGCTGCTAAAGGCATGTGCTTTGTGTGAGAGGAACAAAGATACAAGATCTGTGAATTAGTCCCATCTGATTCAATTATTAGTCAATTTGGAGCATTAGAGTAAGTGTCTGTCTGAAACTAAATCAACTGCTGCTGTCTGACATTGAGGTGCCTTAAGAGTCAGAAAGGAAATAGTCAAGCTGAGACTGCATTGAAGAGTAGAAAAGGAGAAGCTTCAGAAGATGGCTAATGGTCCTTTGTTTTTTTGATTCTGAAGTGGAAAAAGCATGTATGCAGCAGAGGTTATGCCAATTGACATTAATCATGTTGGCAAGTTGTGAGCAATCTGCAGTTGCATATAGACAGCACATGGGCAATCATTTGAACTTAAAAGTTCTGCTATTCTAACACTTCAAGTGATACATTCCATTCCATCATCACAAAGAGTGATGCAGAAAGCAAAACAATGTTTTCTATGCATTCATAGAATGCAAGTATGATTGGGAACTGAATTAAAGAAAAATGAGGTCACTGAGGTGTAAAAAGATGAGCTTTTATCAATTTAACAAAGGATTAATAAGTACTTGTAGCTCAGATTTGGTTTCTTTTCTTTTTTAGTGTGAGAATCTTCTGCTAAATCGTCCATTAAGACCTTGCTTAACAAACTCAATCATTCAGACCACCTTCCTACCACAGACTTCACATGACTCTGCTAAATCTACCACATGGAAGTGTTTAAACTGATGAGACTGAACCCTTATTATCTAATTTTAACTTGTATTTTAGTACTGGTCTACAATGTTAGTCCTTTCTAAAACTACTTCTTAAAGCTCTGTGTCACCTTGGAGAATGCACCACCACCAGTTCAAGATTTGACCAAGAATGGCCCCTTGATCATTCAGTTAATTCAATCAGCTCCAGGAGCTGAATGCTGAGTTCAGAATCTCATTAACATCTCCCACTAATAGCCTATGCATGATTAGGAGCTGCAAATTATTTGGATGCACTTTTCATGAAAAACATATTGAATTTGGTTTATGTGGTGTTTTAGATACAATAACCTGTTATAACTGGAAGATGAGAAGAGGTATAAGGCATTTGATCAAGCATATGATGCATTCCTTGTGCTTCCAGAATGTACAGAAATCCTTGTGCTGTTAGAACATCATGCTTTTAAAACTTGAGAGATGGTGTCCCCTTGGCATCATTCCAGCTCTCTGATTTCTGCTTGATTTCAAAAGAACATGACAAAAGAAAATGCAGATGAGAAATGAATAAATGATTTTTTTTTCCGAGATTCGATCATTAATTTTGAAAGAGATTAATTTCTATCGCAATGTTGAAGTGCCGCAATCATTACCTTTTCTCAAATTGAAAAATAAAAAACTGGGTGAAGAAACATTCCTCTGAATTTTTTAATTCTTTTGAGAAATTCCTGCAAGTAATATTTTCACCACTAGCTTTGCGAATTTCTCGATCCAGAGTCCCGACTCCTCCTACATTCAAACATGAAGGTAGAACACAACTTCAAGCAAGAATGCACAAAAAAAAAATTCAAGAGACTGTGGTGGTTCAAAACTCGCCATTTTCGGTTTGGATAATGTGATTATTCCAATCACAGGATTTCTTTTAAAGCTTCTAACAATTTTGGCAGCTGGATGAGCTTCATCCATATATTGTAATCAAATCTAACAATGAAATTTTGGAGCTTCAACAGCCAGTCTGTTTACAAAATGAAAGAAAAAAGATGTGGTGGTTGATTGACTGGGAACAGATTGAATAGAGTATTTTGATTCCTCAAAAAGAAAGAGGGTATTTTGGATCCTCAAACTTAGCCACACCTTAAGAAAAGAAGAAAAATAATGAGATTGACCATATCAACTGCCAAATGATTTGATGAACTGACAATTGTAGTAAGAAATGAAGAACATCTTATTACAAAAAGCATGGCATTAGAGGCCTTCACATGCACTTGTGCTATCTGTCACCTGCCATGTTCTGTTGAGCACTCCAAATCCAACCAAAATAAAACTGCAAGTTAATAAACTATGATCAGTGCATTATGGAGCAAAGAAAAAAATAGCATTCAATAGAAATAGGCAGTTGGGACAGTGTGAGAGATATTATATGCTTGAGATGGTACATGAATCACATGAGAGGACAGCAAATGCCAGGAGTTGGCATCTGCTATTGAAGATTGCATGCACCTGCTCTTGCTCATCAGTCAGGAATCAAATCTGTAAACCCAAAACATGATGCTGTGACAAATCTATGATTCTGGCAAATGATGAAATGGATCCCCAGGACTAGCCTTCTCCACTTCATGTTGCATACATAACAAGGCAGATGTCTACCATTTTTCACAACTATGGATTTGAATCAGATGATAATGTGGAAAAAGGAAATGCACAGACACTAAAACATATAACCATATCTGTTTGAATTGATAAAAGGATACAAATCATATGTATATTAGGTGAATATAGATTTGGTGGGTGCCATCAGAATCGAGAAGGATCAGTATCAAACAAATAGTTGAGAAGTTAATTCATTTCTAGGAATCCAATGAGCTTGATCACACAGGGAAGCTGATCTAGAAACCATTTTAATGTAGTCAATAAGAAGAAGAACATTGTGTATAAAATAAGAGAAGAGGACTCATAAACAATCGAGTCCCAACTCCTATAAATTGTGATCACCACCATTCCTACTCCAAATCGTCAATCACCGAGCTAACACCCATACCGTTGTTGTGCACTTGGAAGATTTCCCAAGCCGCCAGTAGCCATCCATGGATTCATCCAACAAGACCAACAAGATCACAGAAGTCGTCAGGCTGCAACAGATGCTGAAGAAGTGGAAGAAGCTGGCAGCTGCACCGAAGAGTAACAGCAAGAGCATCAAGTTCCTGAAGAGGACTCTCTCCGTCTCCGACACCTCTGCGGCGCACTCCGGCGACATTCCCAAGGGATGCCTGGCGGTGTGCGTGGGGGAGGAGATGCAGAGATTTGTGATCCCGACGGAGTACTTGAGCCACAGGGCCTTTGCCATCCTGCTGAGGGAAGCAGAAGAGGAGTTCGGGTTCGAGCAGGAAGGCGTGCTGAGGATTCCCTGCGAGGTTTCCGTGTTCGAGAGCATACTGCAGACGGTGGAGACCAACTACTGTTGATCCGAGCCGGCGTGCGGAGATAAGCATGTAGCTGCAGGCGTGGGATGACACTTCTCCCCCCCAACAATCCATGTTCTTATCTTTCCTTTCCGTGTTCGTGCGAGGATCAAATGCTTGGTTGGGCCAAGCAACGGTGTCGACTTGCAAATTAGCTGTAGGAGACTGTAGGCTTGTTTGAAGATGAATGAAACTTGGCTGCTTCACCACCTTAATGTTTCTCTTTCGTTCTCCAATCACAGGATGCAGAACAAGAACACGTAGTGAGGCATAGTCTCCTCGAAATTAATGGATCTAATCTTATTCATGTGAGGATCTGCATGCATAGGAGAGAGAACAACAGTGTGTAGAGATGTGTCTGCTCCTTTGATCCATCGTCGAAGATCAAACGTCTGCATGTAGGAGAGGACAACTGACTGCTTAAAAGCTCGCTCTTGCCGAGGGAGGATAAAAGCTAAAAATTGCTGCTTTTATGATAGCATGATCATGTCAAATCATGTCCAATGATCTTAGTGTTGCCACATTGCCGATGGAGTCTGAAATGGCTGAGGGTGAATGATGTCGAACTGGATTCCTGCAGACGAAGAACAGAGTCGTCAATGGCGGCCTGCTGTGATGAGAGGAAACAGTAGCAGCAGCAGCAGCAGGAGACTACCTACGATGCAATGTAGGAGGAGTGAGTCGCCCCTGAAAACCCTGAGAGAGGTCGAGCGGTCTGATGTAGCGAGAGGAAACAGTAGCAGTAGCAGCAGCAGCCTCTACCTACGATGCTATGTAGGAGGAGTGAGTCACCCCTGAAAACCCTGGAGAGGTCGAGTGGCGCCCACGTGCATCAACCCCATGGCAGACCACATCACCCGTGAAACTTGTCAGGTGGGATCCCGTAAGACTTGGTTTGTCTTCGCCCACATTATTAAAAAAAAAAAAACACACACACAATGATCGTAGTTAACACTCCCATTAGTTACGCTTACGAGGTATACAAGATTAATATCTGAGTATAGTATTTATAAATTTCAATTTAAACATTTGACACAATAATTTTGGCTCAATAAAGTTAATATGTCAATTACACCTTCTCACCATCTTCATTTCTAGACTTAGAAAAAAATTATATTAGAATCTCTACGGTTATTAAAGTGAAACATCCAACAATATTTAATCTAACATCATCTATTTTATCGACGGAAACACAAAAACTATTAGTAAAAAAATAATTTTAACATTTCGATTGGTGATGATAGACGACATCGATAGTGACAAACGATGGTGTCACTGGGTGTTGTAGTCAGCTATTGTGAATGAGGAGAGCAACGACAAGTGGTGAGAGTCCCTCTATATCTGTGTCGGTGTCGACACAGTTACCCAGTGAAGAAAGGGTCGCTCGAGTGAGGAGAGTGACAACGAAAAGTGTGGGTTACTCTGCATCTACGTCGACATTGACATAGTTGTCGAGCGACCCTTTCACGGTTTTGTATTTGCGTCAACATAAATGCAATTGTTGAGTGGCAAAAGGGTCGCTCGACATTTGTATCGATGGTCTTTTCGTCGCTCGCAACTACATTGACGTAACGCAAATGTAAAGCAACGAAAGGGCCACTCGGATGGTTGTTGTGGATGAGGAGAACGACGGTAAGAGGTGAGAGCCTCCTACATTTGCGTCGATTCCGACGCAGTTGTCGAGCGTCCTTTTCGTCGCTCAGCAACTGCATCTACGCTGATGCAAATACAAAGCGACGAAAGAGCTACTTAGGTGATTATTGTGAATGAGGAGAGTGACGACAATGGGTGAGAGCCAACGTAGTTGCCGAGCAACTCTTTCGCCACTCTACATCCGTGTCGGTTGCCGAACAGCTAAATGGTCACTCGACATTTACATCATTGATTCTTTCACTACTCAGCAACTGTTTAGACGTTGATACAAATGCAGAGCGTTGAAAGGGTCATTCAGCAACCGCATCAATGTTAACGCAGATACAAAGTGGCAAAAGGGCCCTCACCTCGTCATTGCTCTCATCATCCACAATAGCCACCCGCAGCCCTCCACGACCCTAGCAGCGTTGTCGTTCGCCTCCACCGACGTCGTCCGCCACCGTCAACTAGAAATTGAAATTATTTTTTTATCCATCATTTTTATATTTTCATTAGTAAGACCGATGATATTATGTTAAATAGAATTAGATGATTCACTTTCAGTTCAATATAAATTTTAAAGTCTAGAAATCGAAATACTAAAAATGTCTGTCTATAATCAATAATTCATAATAATAGCAATACTAATAGTTTCCTGTGAATCCACTTGGAAATAAGATCCAAGTCAACAGGGTAGAAGATTAGCAGAAAGATCATGTGACATTCAAGTAGGGAAAGATGAACACGGCTAGAAAACCTCAGCCAAATAAGCCGTTGACTTACAAGAGGCTTAGGTCAAGTATGTCCCCATACTTCTGCCCCCAAAGACTATGGTCAGCATACCTAATCTAATCTGGATGAGGATAAATTCCAACTTCTTGTGAATCTCAAACTCTAATTATTAATCATATATGTGTTCTGTGTTTGTTTAAGTGAGTATATTACTTGCAATGATGCAATGCACCAAGTTGCTACGCATGGTCCTCCAAACTTTAAAAAAAAAAGACTTGGCCAAGAAGAATCATTTTGACGCAGCAGAAAGATCCAAATCAAGGCCAGAGACCAACCTAGAGATTTCATCACCGTCGTCTAAAATCGAGGCAAAGTATCTTATACCAAGTCCACCACGGTTGGTTGCTAAACAGGATGGAATTTTTGCAAAGGGTTGAGAACTTTGGGGAGTGTATGAATCAAAAGTCAACCCTTTGAGTGGCGTGCAGCAAGTGACATGGTTACAGCTTCATGGAAGACGATGGTGAGGTAGGGGGGTCAAGATAGAAGATAAGAAGCGTAAATGGAGAGAGATTTGGAGGCAGGCAGGTAGATCGAGGTATTAGCTTGGCTACTCGGATGGCCGAGTTTGCGGCTGCAAGCATGAAGAGGAAAAAAAGACTCGGAGGTCGTCGATTCTGAGAGTAAAAGGATCAGAATGAGTCTGGTAAGCAGAGAATTCATTGATTTCTTGCGTTCGTGTCAAGATCATGTTTCTCACTTGTGTTACTTACTTTACTAGTGCTTGCAAGGACGGGGAGCCGGCGCTAATCCTCGAAGAAGAAGAAGAAGCGGTGATGAGTTATCCGGCGTTCGAGGCGCAGCTGCAAGTGGATGGACTGCCACAGGGTGTGCTTCTTCTTCTTCTTCTTCTTCTTCTTCTTCTTCTTCTTCTTCATATGGTCATATGAAGAACAGCGGCAAGGAAGAACAGCAGCTCCCGTCATATGGTCAGGTTGTGTGAGGAACGAACATGGTAATGGTTTCTCCGTCCGCCGGTAACTGCTGCCAGATTCTTCTTACTTTTTCTCCGTCTGGTTCTCGAATGACCAGTTTACCCAGCTGCTGCTGCTGCTGCTACTTTTGAGTGTGGTTTTGGCGACTTGTCAATGGATGGATGGAAGGAAGGAAGGAAGGAAGGAAGAGCTTGAACCCGAGAAAGAAGTGGAGCAAACAAAGACAAAAAGGAGAAGAAGAAGAAGAAGAAGAAAGAATAGATGATACGGAGTTAGGTTGGAACAATAAAAAGACGGGAACAGCAAGCCTGTGGACTACACAGATGCAACAAAGAACAACACAATTAATGAAGCAAAAAGAAGAAGCCATATTGGGGGACTGACTACCCAGTGGATCGATACCAATTTTAACGAGCAGGGATTAGAAAAATTGTAAAAATATCTTGAGACTTTGAAGTCATGACAGCAGAAATTAAGTTTAAAACGGAATTAAGTTTAAAATGTTTGTAGGGCGTTGCCCCGATGCCTGATAATTGTATCTTGATTCCTTGCACTAACAAATCTCACAACATGAGGAGAAAAAAAAAAAAATTACGATGACATGACATGAAACGGGAACAAGTTTTTGATTTTGCCGCCCAGCAATGAGCCACCCCACCCCACCCCGCTGGGGTTCCTTCTTTCGTGGGATAGGTTAGGTCATCACCCAGAATACTCGAAAGGTTGTGGCGGCTGAGGCTCCTCATCCACCGCCATTGCTGAAGAGCCTGATCCCTGCTGACCGGTTGTGGCCGTTGCAGCACCCCCGGCGTTGGATGGCAGGGTCGTTGGTGCATCAGACAGTGTGAGTACCTCGACTTCGGTTGGCTGCAGATCCCTGAGAAGCACAAAACCAGAGGGTGCCAACTTAACCGGAACATATCTGCTTTCCTCCAAAAATCTGATGTACTTTTCTTGTGCAGGGACAACCCTCGCTGGATTCGTCACAACTTCATAGGACGGTTCAGGCTCCACCTTCTTTTCCGAGGTGCTATCCACCTGAAGAAACAAGAAATAATGACGACAAGTTTTTAAAAACTCAAATAAATCACGGATGAGAAGTTTTAAGATAATGTGACACCTATACGCTTATCTCAACAGGATATGAAAAGACCACAACATTTAATTGTATTGAAACATTATATAACTCAAAACAAGCAATCACGAAAAATCTACCTGCATTGCATCAGTATCCTTCTCAGAAGATTTATTCGTCTTTCCAGACGTTGAACCACTAGATGTATCATCACTCGGTGGCTTCTCCGAGGCAGCTTTATGTTCAGCATCCTTTTTAGCTCTAGACTTTGCTTTTGCAGCTGTTGACAAAACAGCGGTGGGCATCTTGATGGCTGAAGTCGAAGTGGGCGGTGCGGTTGGGCGGGGGTATTCAAATAGGGAAGGCTTTGCATTTGATAGGAACTCGAATTTTGGAACTTTCAGATCGTAGTTAAGTCCAATAAAGGCAGTAGGAGAGAACGCGAGGCTTATAAAATAGAGAAGGGGATACCAATACCAGAACTGGCTGAAAACTGCAAGCCCAACGACAGCTGTGATTTTATCATGCTTAGTTTTAGAAAGCAGTTTAATAGTTACATTCCTTCCACCAGCATCAAGAATTCCAGAAGCCAATATAGCACCCATCTTGCTCATCGTATCTTCATGCTTATCAAGAATTATTTTCTCTAATTGCCGCCTACATAAATCAAGCAGATTAAGTACACAGCAAAGCAGCTATTATCTACTTCATATCGACATTAGACTGGAGTACATATATATATATATATATATACCTGAAAGTCCCAACACGAGAGTCACAGGATTCATTAGTCTGGATCATAACCATAGCCATAGCTATGAGGGCTCCTTGGCGAACAAAATCCACGACATCAGACGTCAAAGGCTCTAGCAAAGAAATGGCATCGCTTAGACCAGTACCAGCGCAGGAAATGCCAACTGCTAGAGCTGCACCATATCGGACATGTGGGTTGTAAGACTCTGATAGCAGGGAAACAATTCTTGGGGTCTGCAGGGATGTAACGATAGCCAATTTTAATAAGTAGATTATAACCAAGAAAACTAGAAATAATTCACAAGTGCCAAGTTGTCAACTATGAGTAAATCGTTATTGATATTGCAGAACTGGCTACTAATCAATACAACTATAATGCCCTACAAAGAATACTTTGGTAATGAGAAGGGGGGTAAACAGAGGGTATTTTTAAATCATAGGTAAGTAAATAAACTTGAACTAATGGATATTCCTCTCTGCTATCAAAGTATAAGATTTCAAGAAACCCTCACGAAATTAAATTCATGTGGCTAGTGCATTATAACTTCTATTTCATATCTTAGGAATATGTTAAATAAACAAGATATCAGTAAAAACAAGTAACAGAAAACTAACCTGTTCAGGTTCAGAATATAGGACAAATCCAAGGGCTAGAACAGCCGTCCTGCGAACATCATCACTTACATCCGACACAGCAAAATGAAGTAACTGGTGGATGGCCTTGTTGTTTGATGTCCCCCTATAACCTAAAGCCAAAGCATACATGCCACCATAACGGATAATAGGATCTTGATCTCTAGTCATTTGCTCAATCAATGTATCAGCCTCTTCTTCCCTTCCATACACTGTCAATGCAATTCCAAGAGCTAAGCCCCTGAAAAATAAAACATATATACAAACTGCAACTAGTAAATATTGTGCAATATAATATAAATTGCAGATATGCCAAAATTGTGACTAAAAAGCACAGAGAATTGCATACTTAGCCAAATTGAAGATTATCATTCTCCAAAGTAAAAAAACAGAGAGATATAGTTTATGCTACCATATCCCATGCTTGATGCCAATTATGCAAAACCACACTTACCTTATGATCTTTTCATGTTGTGTATCATGTGCATATGCAAGCATCTCACTTGCCTTCTCACTCGCAGTCCCAACCATAAGTAGCCCCATGCTAATGCCAGCAGCTTCACCAGCCACAGCACTATCTGTATAAAGTACATTTTTGACATCTTCAAATATTACTTCGTCTGCTGTTCCTAAGGCTGCCAACCCCAGTCCCAAGCATGCACCATGCTGGATGACCTGTAAATATATGTCAACATATCAAATACAACAGGGTTAAAAAATCTGAGACCTATATTGGTGAACCTCAAAACTCAGGTGGTCCCAAAAGTCCTATCGAAAAAGAAAGAACACCTCAGCATTAGTATTCCGCAGGCTTTCACGGAGAAATTGTTTTATGCCTTCTCCATGGTTGGCATGAATTAACCCTAGAGCATAAAGGGCACCACCTTCTGAGTAAGGGCTGCCACCACCAACAGCACCAGTTTGAGGGAGATAAGGTGCCATCAGAGACCTGCCTTGCTGCAGATGGCCTCCGTGGATGACCCCTAGTCCGGCTGTAGCACTGAACTTAGCCCAGTTCGTTGCCCTACTAAGCCATTCCTGTCAAGTAACAAAAAGTGGTAAAGCAATATGCAAAAGACAAAAACGAAAAGTAACCAGCCAACAATGACTACAATCCTACTGAATTTGTAAGAAACAATAAGATGGTATCAGTAAACATAGATCAATTTGCAGAAGAATAGGAACTTCATTGGCAAACATCAAATTGTAGTCATACCAGGTTTTCTCTAAGAAAGGTATCCACAGTTGTTCCAGCATGCATTATTGCATTGGCGCATATTGTTGCACTGTGGCAGACACTATTTCTCATTTCCACAGACTGCTTTATTGTCTTAAGAATCAAAAGGTCCGACCTAAAATTGTGAGACAATAGTATCAAATATGTCATGCACAAATGCTAAGGAACAAGAGTACACATCAAGCCTTGTGAAAGATGGAAGTTCTTATGCCTCACCTATTGTGACTATATAAAAATTGTAAAGTCAACTGAATTGAAGTCTCTCCTGATAAAATTCCTTTTATCTTTGCAAGTCTCTCATTATATGTAGCATCAGTTTGATTGATATCTTGTGAAGTCCCATTGGCAGCATGAGATTCTTCTGTCATGTGAACATCCTCAGATGTAGCAACTACATTGTCTGCAGTGGCATTCCCATTCTCTGAAGTTGGTGCACTAGACCCTTGATCAGGGTTCACATGATCTATAGCTTGGGATTTCGAGCCAGCCAAACGACTTTTCAGATTTAATAGAAAGGCTTGGTGTTCATTTTCCACAAGATCAAAAGCAATCTGAAATGCAAGAAGTGCATCATCCTACAAACAACAAAACATAAAAATACATCAGCATCGGAACAAAGCTCAAACAAAATGACAAAGCTAAGTACCTTGCTCCCAGATAGTAGCTTCTCCAAAATGGTCGCAACTGTGTCAGGTTCATTCAAAAACATGAGACATTGGCAAATGCTTAGATAATCAGGAGAAGGCAACCTTTGATATATTTTAACAAGCAGACGAAGAACCTGTGACAACAACAACCAATCAGGGATCCATCACACATTACTTTGAGCACTGCATTATCATGCAAACTTTAAACCAGATGTGGAGACTAAATAGACAATACATCAAGGATTCTGTGTTCAGGAAAAACCAATCATGAGCTACAAACTGGAGTTTCAGCTTTATCTATGTCAACATAAGTGTTTGCATAAACACAAATATTTACAACAATATGCACATGAATGCACAGGTTGAAATGCAGCTTCTGAGATTACACTAAGAATGTCAACGTACTTCATGCCAATGGGCTTAACAAAATTAAATGGCTGTAAACCATATAAAAAACCCTCAACAAAACCCCATGCCACTACCACCACCAAGCTAACATCGCCATCATTACTATAGTAATCACCATGAACACACCACACACCCCCACCCACAATCATGAATCCCCCTTCCTATGCCTTCTAGGTTCAATTATAGCATTTTGAGGATATCTAACAGCCCCAGCCCACCTATGTGAATGATAAGGAGCCCAAATATTTAAAATTTTTTCTCTCCTCTTTCATTTCGTCTAAATGATTACATAGCTGGAATCCATATTTATAAAATTGAAGTTGACAATGTTCTATCCACTATTGATTTCATGTAAAAACCTCTAAAATATTTAAATAATGGTTCAATACCGGTCGGTTCATAGTACAAGTTAGACTGATATGTATCAGTCAATATTTAGTAGTCTGGTCAAGAACTAGCAAAGGACCATATGGCTTAGTATTATTCGCTATACTGCTTTTTTTATCTAGTGATTTCAAGTGGTACAGGTCAGTAAACCTTTGGTATCTTGGTATCTAGTGATTTCAAGTGGTACAGGTCAGTAAACCTTTGGGCCAGTTTTTAAAACCTTCATTTGAATCTACACACTGTCTTTTTTACATCAATTTTAGCTAGTGGACGAAGGTGAGTGGTAGATATACAAAAGATAATACCTTGACCTCAGTTTTATCAACCCTTGCCCACTGCATTTACACCATTGTGCATGAATGCTGGATCAATGTGCATCGCTTTACACCACCAAAAATTATGGAGACTCATACAAATCAGCATTTTGCATTTCCCATTCCATCCATAGCTTTTATGTCTCTAGATTATTTCTTAAATGGCCAAATCTACATCTAAATGCAACTTAACACTAAAGGATTCAGAACTAAAACTGAAGAAAAGAAGTTTGACACAATATATCAATGTCCTAAGCAAATATCCTCCTAAACCTATAAGACACCCATAACAGTAAGAAAAAACACAAAACTCTGCCATTACAATTCTGAAGTCCCTTATAAAATAGGCTTTACTCTAAAAGATCACCAACATCTGCTGCATATTGATAAGTGAAATAAGTTACTTAGCTCTAGAGACCTGTATGGCCTAGTCATCAATGTTCTCCAATCAAGATTATATTATTCCATCGCCATCTCAGCAAATCATAAGATGAAACAATTTTCTCCCCTCTCAGCATATAAAGAATAGTGACTATCTAATGAATGAACACCATTTTGACTAATGGGGAACACTCTGGGTTGAAATTGCCATTCATGATCATGTACAATTAACACCTAGTTACAATATCTTCTTGTTCCATCAACAGATTTGTTAGATACTATAACATCATGTTAACAATGGGCATGAATTGAAGCACCAAGACAAGTTAGCACACATAAAATTAAGAAAAGACTATATTAACAAAATTAATTTTACCTCACAACGATATTCTCTGTGATTAACGAAAGAATGTGAAAGAGTGATGCAGTACGAAAGTGCACCATGAACATTATCGCTCTGAGTAATAGCTTCCTCAAGCTTATCCAGTCTTCTACACTCAATGGCCATTCCCATGGCTTGCTGATATTTTCCATCCAAAATGCACCTGCAACAAGAAAAAACCACATTTACATGTTCCATCATATAGCAAAAGGATGCAAATACGGTACACAAAGTATCCTTGCATACTTGTCTAGCATCCTTTCCACTATGGCTTCCAACCTAGGATCCATCTTTGACTCCGCCTCACTTGATTTTGCTGCTTTAGACCTGAGGCTGGCATATTCATCTAGCGCTTTGGCTAAAACAAGCATAAAAAATATACATTAGAGCTAACAAACACGCAAAAGAAACGTGAGTCACCATGGACTGAATTTTATACCTAAAAGGGTATGAGCATAATCTGTGTCTTCTGATACATCAAACAGGGGTCCAGCACCAAGTGCATAAGATAATGAGTCATTAAGCTCTCCAAGGTAGTAGAACACCTGCATAGAAAACACAAGCAAGTTCAATAAATACGAGGCAAACACTCCATTGATAAGTGCAACAAGTCAAGGTGCACATCAAACGATCAACTTAGAGAAAAAGGGGAAGAAGCATAACCTTGGACACCACCAATGCGGCAAGTTGCCTCTGATCAAACTCCTCATCTTCATATAAACTTTCACTGCAACCCACAGATTTAACTCGGTAAAGCTGAGTACGTACTCAAGCGCAAAAAGAAGGCATGGCAACCTTTATCAGGTCTACAACAGAACAATCTCAAGTAGGTTTGCCCAAAATTTCCCTGGTCTGACATAGAACGCCGTGATCTGACAAGTGAAGGGCCGAACCATGCAATCATACGTGAAATCAGCTCCCAAAACGTTGCCAAAACCACACAAACCCTCATTCTATAATAGTATAATAGGACCACTGTGATAGCAAATGATCAAGTTTTCCGACAATCCCAAGATCGTTGACCCCTAACCCCCAAACCCACAAATCTACTTAGGGTTCACCATACCTAAGAAACAAAATTCAACGGAAAAGCAGAAATCCTGGCATGAAAACCCTCCAAATCATGAACTCATCGCAAAGCCCTAACCCCAAAACCTAGGAGGCAAAAGGACAAGAAACCAGGAAGAAACGGGGAACGGGGAGGAGAAAATATGGGGGCGCTGGAGGGCTCACATGGTCGGCACGCTGGTGGAGATCTCGGGCCAGAAGAGGTGGACGAGGGAGTTAAGCTTGTCGAGAGCGTGAAGCTTCAGCGCCGGGTGCGGCTCGTGTAGCATCGCAATAAGGCCACTCGCGGAGCTGACCACCGCCATCTCAGGCTTCTTCCGCCGCTCAACGCCCGTTCCTTCTTCGATCGCCGCCCGAGAAAGGATTGGGGGGGAGAGAGAGAGATGAGTGCGCCTTCTCCTCTTGCTTGGAGACTCTGCAACCTAATAAAAAGGAGGAGCGGTGGTAATTTATATATATATATATATACAAGTATATACGGATTCGATACGTCCCTTCATGTTTAAACGGATCCGAACCCGACCCGATTTAACCATAACCGTTTTGCTGATCCGACCCGCGATCTTAACTGATCCCTATCTCTCTCGGCCTTCCCCCATGGAGACGACGACTGCTCTCGTCCTCCCCCGACCGCCGGTGCCGAACGGTAAGCATCTTTCGCATCCCTTCCCCCCGTTCTCTATTTTTTTCGTATTCGTTGGTCTTTTAGCCTCGACAGATCTCGTTTGGCTCTCGTATTGATCTTTGTGTTCCCGTTTTTCTTATTTCCGGTCGATTAAAGTGAGGTTTTTCTTTGGTTTTGAGGGTATTCTACGATTTCTACGTGATTTCGGTTCTCTCGGACCCCTAACGAAATGGGTTGCCGAAGATGAAGGAATGTTGTTGTGGTGATCGATCCCATTTTCTTTTGGACTGCATCAAATTCAGTCATTTACTACTTTGAAAAAAAATGTCAAGAAAAAATATATAATTAGAATTATTCACTAATATTTCTAGAAGATGTCAAGAATGATCATATCAATGATTTATTGTAATTTTTTTTACATTGGTATATTATATTAAGAAGGATACGGATGGTTGATTTTCACTTTATTATATTACCATATATATATGGAGATAATACTTTTCCTCTTTTGTCTTATGGAATATAATTAATTATATATCACAAGACATATGGAGATTTTTATTATGTTCAAAAGATGTCAAGAATGACCATATGAATAATTTATAATCATTTTCATAATGACATATTAAGAAAAATACATATGTTTGATTTTTATTTTTATAATTAGGAAATATCATCATAAATTATTTATATTACACAATCATATACTTTATTGCTATACCTTTTGTCATTCATCTACTACATGATATGTCTAATTTTTATATTCCACTATTTATCTACTTTATCGTTACTTTTTATCATTCTACCTTTTATCTTTTTTCCTTTCTCCTTGATATTGTCAATTGATCATAGCTTATGATATTCTTTCCTTTAGCATATTGACATGATGTCATGTAAGGGTCTACTTAATTGTAACTTATGATATTGTCATCTTGATTAGGAAGAATTCTCATTAGGAAAGGCTAGTGTGCTTGAAGCCACAATTATGCAATACGAAAGAGAGTTCCGTGTGATCCTTATACTTCTCTCAACTATGGTTTCTTTGTGCAACATTGTTCTCGGATCATTGATCAGTGCGCAACTTGTTATACTTTGATATTCAGAATCTTATATGTGATTATGAATATTAGGAGGATTAAGATGCAAAATGTTTTTTTAAATTAAGATACAAAATGTTACATCCCCAATTATATCACAGGAACTTAGCTGAAGTTTTAATTTTTTTTTTATAGACTAAACTAAACTACACATTTTCATTTTTTTAATATTTTTTTAAAACTGCATCAATCCTTTTTTATCGCCCCTCTCCCCTATATAAGAGGTGATACTGTCCCATGCCCCAGAAAAAGAAAAGAAAAGAAAGGAAGGGGGTGAAGGAGAATTGTTAAAGAGGTAGGATCCTATTCGATTCATTCTACATTATATGTTATTGCTATGTCAATATTTGGTGTTTATCCATAATGGATTAGCATAATATAAGAGAAAATATATATACATTATTAACTAACCCTAACCTCTAAAGCTAGGCCACAAGGGTGACCAACCTACAAGCCCAAAAAAATACATGATGCTCCTCCTACTGCCGACCCTCTACATTCAACCAACTACCTTAAAATCTTGAAAACAAAAAACTCCTTCAAACAAACTAAACTATCCTAATCTTTTTTACTTACCTATCCCTCTTTATTGTGTCTAAAATAAAGTTGGTCTATAAAACCTTTCTAAGGCTTAAGTACAAAGGATTGAAGCACAATAATGATTTCTTAGTATAGCCTTAATATATGATCTCTTTTTTTTCATACCATAGTTATTTAATTGATTAGACTGGTAATTTTATTGTTAACCGGACCCTTAGCATACACTTTCTTGTTGTATCTTTTAATAAGATCATCTATGTTATTGATCTAATCATCATGAGTTTTAAATAACTTGTGTGAATTATGAATAGGTTAGTTTATCTATTTGAGATAAAAAGTATAAATGGCCTTGTTGATTATAGTTCTCAAAATTCTTTTGATTATGACCAATGGAATAACATAGTGGTTTACTGCATTTGTTGAGTTATTCTTGTTTATATATTGTATATATCTATATTCTTGCATTTGTGATAGTGTATCAAAGTATTGGTTGATATTTTCTTGTAAGATCAATTATGTACGCCTTGATAAAGTGATTGTCCTTGTGATCTAGCTTGTCACAAGATGTGATGGCTCGGCTAGACGATCTCGTCTCCATGACGGCGAGAGACGCCTGGGTTGGGAGTGTGATACAGATCCTCTCGGTCTGTGGTTGCGAGGGTTGTCCATCCTGAGAGTTCAGGCCTCATGTTGAGCTTACATCCTCGTTGCAGACAAACTATCGTAGCTTTGGGAATCAAATTTTGGGATGTAATATACAGTCATGTTTGTTGTGTTGTGATGTATGTTTCTTTATTGGTAGCACATCAAAGATATTCGAGACGGATTGGGGCAGACATTAATGGTTGTTAGGGCCAATTGAATGCCACAAGTTTGAAGTCAATAATTTTATTCCTGGATCAACTGTCTCTAACCATCATATGTTCTACCTAAAATGAATACAGTCGATTCTGCTTTTAGCTTCTGCTAGTGGTAATATTTCTAGCCATCAAACAATGATTGTTGGCTCAGTTGCGGATGAACTCCCCACATGACAAAAAGGGCATGGATTTCTTGAAGCAGAGGTTCCAGAGCATAGTGGCGCATTAGATGAATTAGGTAGGTTATTTGTCTTTACCACTTGATCTGCTTACAGCCATGGAAATGAGGACAATGGTGTACTTACTTCATCTGTTGAGAATGAGCTATTGTATTGATGAATTTTTACAAGATGTTTTGGTGCGGAAGCAGGGCCACACCTAGATGTTGATCGGTGCATCAGAAACTGGATTAGATGATTCTTATGTTGTCTCGGATATCGACATGGAATTCTCTTTGCTTCCACAAGAACTGTCAAGAAGATGGTGCATCAGAAACTGGATTAGATGATTCTTATGTTGTCTCGGATATCGACATGGAATTCTCTTTGCTTCCACAAGAACTGTCAAGAAGATGGTGCATCAGAAACTGGATTAGATGATTCTTATGTTGTCTCGGATATCAACATGGAATTCTCTTTGCTTCCACAAGAACTGTCAAGAAGATGGTGCATCAGAAACTGGATTAGATGATTCTTATGTTGTCTCGGATATCGACATGGAATTCTCTTTGCTTCCACAAGAACTGTCAAGAAGATGGTGCAGACATTTGCAGATGAGCCTCCACTTGATGCTACACCAAACTCGAAGGATGCACATACTGTAACTGAGCTCAAGGAACAAAGCTGTGGGAATCAAACAATCTTGGTTGTTCTTCTCCAGTAGTCACCTTGGAAGTACATTTATCCAAACACATTTATTTCTTGGAAGAACAGGAATCAATTAGGATCTCAAAACTTGAGGAGGTAAAAGTAAACTGATCACAAACGACATCGCAGATGGTACACTCTATCGTCGCAAGGGAGTGAGCATTCCCATTCCCCCTCCCTGATAGTATGTTATTTCCCGGTACCACCGCAAGTTTCAAAATTTCATCCAACAACACTTGAGGCCTTTTAGTGACAAACTTGTCTAACAAAATTCTCCACACATGCCAAGAAGAATTGACAGAAGTGGACAACATTTGCATACTTGAGACCTTTCTGCTAGAAGCAACACCTCCTAGTTCAGAACTGACATCAAAAAATTTTACTACACAATAACTGGGCACACTCGAAGGTACGCCCTCCACAAGCACCTGAAGTAAATCATCAAAGATGAGCATCCGGGTTGATGGATCCGAAAGATGACGTGATACAATTACATCAAACAAAGGGAAAACAAAACAAATAAAAGATGGCTGTTGGTGAACAAGATAACATAGCACTTTATTGATAACATGTGTTTGATCTATATACCACATGGCAATGAGAGGCAGGAAAATTGGAAAAAAAAAAAAAAAAAGACTTGTTCATCATCATCCTCATCACAGACTCCAGATCTGGAGAGAAATATGGAGGAAGATGCTACATTACTGGAAGAAATTGCTAGCTACTTTTGATCTCAGATACCATGCCTGGCTTTGAGACATCTTTAGGAGTTGTCGACGAATCAGCATCGTTGGAGCTGCTAGTTTTTTCTGTTGGTATGCCTACATCGCTTGTTTCTCCTTTGAACTTGACAACCTGAACAAAGCGCTTCGAGATCTGGTTTTTGGTCGTGGTCCACGTCTCCTGCTGGCGAGCCTTCCTTCGCCTTATCGCGGCCTCCCGCTTATCGTAGAACGCAAAGGCATCAAGGATTGATTCCTTGTACTCGTGCGTCTTTAAAATGCTTAGCATCTCCAAACCCTGCTCCAACTTCACCTGCAGGTTATTCCACAGAATGACAAATCAACATCCCAGGAAACTCATCTGCTCGAGTATCCTAGTTGCACGAACTCTTGGATGATAAACCACGTTAACAAAAGCAGATCAAATGCATCCAGTGGAATTAATGCTTCACAAGTGACTGAGAGCAAGGATTATACAGAAAGTAATGCTGAATAAAACAGTTGAAATTACAGTTGGAAATTTTATCTCCAGAATAAAGAATAAAATTGCTAAATTTAGGTCGGTCCCAAGCAAACAAATAAAGAAATAAATGATAAGACAAACAAACTGGATGAAAATTGTAGAAGGAAAAAAAATCCAAGAAAGCAAGCAAAGGAGAGTACATTCAGTGCAATAATAAAGAAAAGACGAAAAGAAGACATTTGAGAGTTTTTCATGGAGAAATTTGAAATACACATCTATGAGCATGCACATAGACATTCACTGAAGTAATAATAGATCAGATAAACTACTTTTTTTCTTAGCCCCTCTTAACAAGTTAAGAAGGCATCTTAGTTTGGCAAGGAAAAGATTAGTTTGCACAAGATTGATGATGAGAGGCTGGTAGTCATGATTTTTACCTCTTGGGTGTCCCTGCTGTTGGTTACAGGCCTATTACCATTGTTCTCAAGAATAATATGACGAAACCTAAAACTGGGAACATCTTTCACAATATGCCACTTGACTGGGAATTGACCAGTCCATTTGTCCTTGTTCCAATAATCTACACTGTTTTCAAAATCAACAGGCCCAATCATCTCAGCTACACCACAAAAACATCCGCTTGCATTCACCTGCACATGATTGTCAGCAATTTATAGAAAATCTATATGAATATACCCCAGTAAGAAGAGTAACAATAAAACACAAAAACAGTGTTAAACTTCCAACATTGTATAATTCAAATACCCAAAACTTTTAAAAGCATGCTTAAAAATAATGAGTTACCGAGAAAAATAAGAAAATGGGGCAGGAATGTCCTTTCTCTTGCGCTTCTATATAGGCAGAATTTAACTTGTTGTTCCCAGTGGATGTGCTGGACCAAACACCATATTTGATGCTCTTGTGAACATTGACCTCACTGTAAGATTTTATTACGAAAAATTTGCCATCGTCGTACTCCGTAACGAACTCCGGGCTATTGTATAATTTATGATTAACCCCTAGGGAGCAGTTGGCACCACCACTCTCAGTCACTGAATGCTGTTGGTTCACTTGATTATTTGATCTGTTGGCCCGTGACCGTCGGCTTTGCCTCCTGAGAAACCCACGAGTGCCATTAGAACGACCAAATGAAGCATTTCCCCTTTCTCGAATTGTGTTGTTCTTCCCTGTGCTGGGATAGGACACTCCCTGTGCAGAAGCAGCTTGGTGATGTTTAATAATGACGAGGGGAAAAAACTGATGGCCTGAGAATGAGAGGTGGCAGTGAGGAGTAAACCTGAACATATCCACCAACACAAGAAGCAGGCATTGCACCGGTATAATAGGATCCGTTAGGCATATAGGGACCATACCCATTTCTGGCGTTGTATACCAGTGGGCGTGCCTCACTGTAGGCATCCTTCAAAAACCAAGAAGTTGAATATTACAAAACTGACACGGAGAAGTAGAACATTCAAACAGGAAACTGAATAGTAGATATTCACACATACAGCACATCCAGACATTTGTACCTGAGGGTTATACATGCTGATCGGATAAGAAGCATCCCAGTTTCCAACATTGGCACCTTCAGTGCCAATGTGTTGAGTGTATGTTCCACTCATGTTTCCGACTGCATTGGCATCCTCAACGCCAACCTGTTGAGTGTATGTTCCAATCGTACCTGATGGATTCTCATATCCTACAGAGGAAGATATAATTACCCAATCTTAGAATCAAAGTCAACAAACTATGACATAAATAGGGAAAAAGAACAAGGAAACTAACATAATAAAATAGTCAATACTGTTTATCCTCTTGACTAATTATTGTGTTTTCATTTTAAATTAGAAAAATAGTAGTACAAAAACATGCACATCTATTTGGGAAGGAAGAAAGAGAGGGGGGAGAGAGAGAGAGAGATCTTCAGTAGTAGGAATAAAAGAACAAGAACAATAAAGTAGATGCAATTATAAAGCAATGTTCCAAACTATATGAATTCAGTTACATGCTTTTCTTTGTGTCCTTCAGGTTTATTTAGGGCAATATCCGCAGAATACTGATGCTAAAACATGTATATTGATGGTACCGGTGTTCATATTTGGATTATGTGTCACACACATAACACAATACTTCTCTCTAGGCATAGGACCAATTGCCAGAAAAACATAACATTATGTGCATATATGCAGACTCCAATCAGTGTCATACAAACAACATATTTAATATATACACTGCCACTTTGAACATGCAGAATAGTTTTAACACTATAGACTAAGGTCCTCAAGACCAACGCATCTTCTCAAGAGTTGCACTTAAACCATTCCTTTTTGCAGGGTAAAAAGTACCACGAAACATCAATGAACAAAATTTAGATTTAAAAAGCATGAGTTCAATGCACAATGCGGAGTATGTTCAACTCACAGTATCCAACATAAAGATACAGGTAATCAGCTAATGATTATCCTAATCAGGCATTGTAATTTTAATGATGTTTTCCAAAATGAAGAAAGCTCTCATGTAACATGTTTTTGTTAGGAAAATCTTGAAATACATACTAACCTCCATAATAGTACGGTTGTGCCTGAGGGTCATAGTACGGTTGTGCATGAGGGTTATAGTCTGTGCCAAAGGTAAAAAGTACAATGAAATATCAACAAAAAAAATTTAGATTTAAAAAGTTCAGTGCACAATGTGGAGTATGTTCAACTCACAGTCTCCAATATAAAGATACAAGTAATCAGGTAATGATTATCTTAATTAAGGCATTGTAGTTAGACGATGTTTTCCCAAAAAAGAAAGCTATAATGTAATATGTTTTTGTTGGGAAAATCTTGAGATACATTCTAACCTCCATGATAGTGCGGTTGTGCCCGAGGGTTATAGTATGTGCCTGAGGGTAAAAAGTACAATGAAAAATCAACAAACAAAATTTAGATTTAAAAAGAAAAAATGCACAATGTAGAGTATGTTCAACTCACAATCTCCAACATAAAGATACAAGTAATCAGCTAATGATTATCCTAATAAGGCATTGTAGTTTAACCATGTTTTCCAAAAAGAAGATAACTCTCATGATGCAAGGTTTGACTTACCGGTCCGTACCGGTATTCTAAGTTTTTCTCGGTACCAGTACGATACTGGTACTAGGCAGTACTCATAGTGCATATCGCCCGATATATTAAAATATTATACTATATTATATTAAAATATTAAAAAAAAGAAAAGGGGCGACGTCGCCTTGACCTTTCTCCTCGCGAGGGAGAAAAAGCACCCGTGACCTGCGGGCGGTGACGGCGCGCGAGCGCTGGCAACCCACTGGCAACGGCGGCGCATCGACAAGGATGGCGCAGGGAAATAGGTACTCCTCTTTTCCTTTTTTCTTTTTTTCCTCTTTTTCTTCTTCCCTTTTTCTCCCTCAATCGAACGTCAATGGTCAATTTCTCCCTCAATCAACCGCCGATGGTAGATTTCTCTCTCAATCGACCGTCGACGGTCGATTTCTCCCTCAATCGCCACCGACGGCCGAAATCGACTGCCGACGGTCGATTTTTGGCGGAAGCGCCCGTGCGGTCCACGATCGGCAACCTAACGACAGTACCCACACCAGGCAATACAAGTCGAAATTGTAAACCTTGCTCTCATGTAACATGTTTTCATTAGGAAAGTCCTGAAATATATACTAGCCTCCATAATGGTACGGTTGTGCCAGAGGGTTATCCATGTTAGCGAGAAAAGAAGCACCCACATTTCGAACTGCATCAGCACCTTCAGGGCCTTCATTGCAAGAAGAATAAGAGAAATAAAATAATAAAATAGGATGATATTGCATAATTATTAATTATTGTGTTTCATTTTATATTCGAAAAATAGTAGTGCAATAACATGCATATGTATTAAAGGAGCAGCAGAGAGAGGTAGGTCTTATGTGGAATAAAACAACAAAGTAGACAGAGTGATAAAGCAATTTTCCAATTCAGTTATATGCTTTTCTTCATGTCCTTCAGGTTTGTTTAGGGAAATATTCTCATAAGAGGATGCTACAACATGTTTGATGATGGAATCGGTGTTTATATTTGTGATTATGCATCACATACAATCATACATTACACAATACTTCTCTCTAGGCATAGGACCAATTGTCAGAAGGATATAACACTAAATGCACAATATGCAGAATCAAATCAGTGTCATACAGACTACAAATTTAAAATGTACATTGTGCCACTTTGAGCATGCAGGAAACTTTTGTATATGCTCTCTATAAAGATTTGGCTCTATAGACTAAGGTCCGCAAGACAAACACATCTACTAAAGAATAGCAGTTATACCATCCCTTCATGCAGGATAAAAAGTACAATAAAACATCAACAAACAAAATATAGATTTCAAAAGCAAAAGTTCAGTACACAATATGGAGTATGTTCAACTCACAGTCTCCAACAAAAAGATACAAATAATCAGCTAATGATTACCCTAAAAAGGCATTTTAGTTTGACGATGTTTTCCAAAAAGCTCTCATGTAACATGTTTTTGTTAGGAAAATCTTAAAATACATACTAACCTCCATAATAACATGTTTGTGCCTGTGGGTTATACATGCTAGCGGGAAAAGAAGCACCCACATCTCCAACTACATTGGCAACTTCAGCGTCAATTTGTTGAGTGTAGTTCTCGTATCCTATGAGGAAAGAAATAAATTTCCAATCTTAGAGTCAAAATCAACAAACAATGACATTAATTAGATAAACAGATGGAAATGACATAATAGAAAAAGATGATACTGCTTATCCTCTTGATTAGTTATTGTGTTTTCATTTTACATTAGATAAATAGTAGCACACTAACATGCATATGTGTTTAAGGAATACGAGAGAGAGAGAGAGAGAGAGAGATAGGTCTTAGGTAGTAGGAAAATAAGGACAAGAACAATAAAGTAGATGGAGTGATAAAGTAATGTTTCCAACTATATGAATTTAGTTACATGCATTTTTTTTTATCCTTCAGGCTTGTCTAGGGCAATATTCTCATAGTAGTGATGCTACAACATGTATTTATGATGGTATTGGTGCTTATATTTGCAATTATGCATGACTTACATAACAGTATAACACAATACTTCTCTCTAGGCATAGGACCAACAGTGAGAAGAATATAACATTAGGTGCACATATACAGAATCAAATCAGTCTAGGGACTACAATTCAAAATGTACATTGTGCCACTATGTGATCATAACATGCATGGAAGTTTATTATATGTTCTCTTCAAAGATTCAACATGACTAGGTCCTCAAGACAAACATATCTTCTCAAGAATTGCACTTACACTATCCCTTTATGTAGGGTAAAAAGTAGAACAAAACATCAACGGACAAAATTTAGATTTAAAAAGCAAAATTTCAGTGCACAATGTGGAGTATGTTCAACTCATAGTCTCCAACAAAAATATACAAAAGACAGCTAATGATTATGCTAATCAGGCATTAGTTTGACAATGTTTTACAAAAAGAAGAAAGCTCCGCAAACCTTAGCTGAAATATGTTACTCATGAAACATGTTTTTGTTAGAAAAATCTTGATATACATACTAACCTCCATAATAGTATGGTTGTTCTTGAGAGTTACACATGCTGGCGAGAAAAGAAGCACCAACATCTCCACTTGCATAAGGAGAAACCATCTACATGTGATTTTTTTTAATAAAAAAAATTCATACTTTTTTTTGTCAAGATAATCTAATGAAAAGATGAACGTTATTACATATAGTTTGAAGACAGGAAAATCATCAAACATGATTTACTAAACCTTACATCATGACATAAAATCTTAAAACAATTAAATTAACATCAACAAATAATATAATTTATCATGTGACATAATCAAATATTGTTTGGAACAAGGTTTGACTTACCGGTCCGTACCGGTGTACCAACATATTATCGGTACCAGTACAGATTAGACGGGCGGTATGCATTGTGCATACCGCCCGGTATTAAAATATAATATAATATTTTTATATAATATAATATTAAAATATTAAAGAAAAAGAAAAGGGGGGCGACGTCGCCTCGATCTGTCTCCCCGCACGGGGAGACGCTCCGTCTCCTCGCGCGCGGGCGAGGTATTTTTTCTTCCCCTCTTCTTTTTTTTTTTTTTCTTTTCCTCTTCTTCTTCCCTTTTTCTTCCTCAATCGACCGCCGATGGTCGATTTCTCTCTCAATCGACCGATTTCTTCTTCAATTGGTCACGATCCGATTTTTACGAACCGCCTTAGCGAGCGATCCGTGTGTGTAACTCGGACGGTATGCCGCCTGTCGAAATTGTAAACTTTGGTTTGGAAAACATAGACAACACTAAGGTATGCCAATTTTTTCTACATCATGACATAAAATTTCAAACTAATTAAATTAACATTAGCAACACTAGAATCTAGATATATGCATGAACCATTGTCTTGTACCAATGACTATTATTGATCACTAGAGCGATAAATACCAGTGTACCGTATTCATACATTAGTCTATACACATAACCTAGAAAAATGACTAAAAATCAGCCAAAATTTTAAAAAAATATTTCAAGATTTTTAATCCCAATTTTTTTCACATATAAACTAAATTAAAATAAAAATAAAGTATATCTAAGCCATAAATGAATAAGAATTCTAGGCTATAAGGATTAAAAATTAAAATTCTTATCTTTCTGAATACAACAACAATGAACTTTAGTGCATGATCCTCCATCGAAGAGAGTTACTTCTGTCGACCTAAACTAAATTTTCTTAAATACCTCTAAATAGGTGTTGATTAATCATTAATCTCTATTGAATCAAAATTTGTCAATATTATTGATATTAATAACATGAAATGATAAACAAAACATAGAGAGAAGCTAAATACCATCAATCATAGACAAATTCCACTAGATCTTGAGTCCCAATCCCTCTTTTATATAAATTAAGAGGTTTCAGATAATCATTGATTAAGGAGATTAGACAAGCTTAATGAGAGTAAGAAAGAGTGAGAATAAGACGAAAATAAAATGACTGAAAGGGAAAGGAGGGGCATTTTATAAGCCTAAAACAACCCCCAACGATCAATTTGATTGCTGGGAATGGGTGTGAATCAAATTCAGCACAGTACGATCAAAATATGACTCTTACCGACCGGTTCTGACCGATATGATCAAAATTTCAATTACATCGAACGATATGTGAGGCAAGGATTGACTTATACCGGTGTGCCGACATTTTGTCGATACTAGTATGGTACCGGTACCAGGTGGTACATATAGTGCATCCCGCCTGGTATATTAAAAAATAATAAAATATTATATTATATAATATTATATTATATTATATTAAAATATTAAATATCTTTAAAAAAATCATGAAAAGGGGCGACATCGCCTCGATCTTTCTCCCCACGCGGGGAGACGTTTCATCTCCTCGTGCAGGCGGCAACAGCGCGCGGGCGACCCATGGGTGGCGACGGTGCGCGGGTGACCTACGGGCGCCAACGATAGAGGTTCTGTTTCTTCTCCTCTTCTTCTTTTCCTCTTTTTCTTCTTCTTCCCTTTTTCTCCAATCTTCGATCTCCCTCAATCGACTGCTGACGATCGATTTTTGGCGGTACCGCCCGATAGCGGGTAGTCCTCGTACCGATAAACTGACGGATCGGTATGTACCGCCTATACCGGGTGGTACAACTCGAAATTTCAAACATTGATGTGAGGTGAACTAACCATTACACCTCACATTTCTTGTGTATCAACCACAACGAGTTGGTTGGTTTTTATCTCAATTAGTAGTCGGATTTGTATATAGAGCACATTTCATACCGTTTCAGGTGATACATCATCTAAACATGGATTTAATGGCCTATTTCTATTCTAAAATTAATAAAGATCATAATTTTATAAAATATTAAACAACTATAACATTGACTATTCGAAAACTCCAAACAAGAAAAGATGAAGCAACAACAATTTAAAGAGTGATGACGTCCACCTGACCTCCCTAGCAATCGAACTCCTCCCCAGCTATGTTATGATGAAAAGGAAGGAGTCTGCCTAGGTTTATATAGGATATGAGGGAGGATCTTCCTTGATACGAGGAGGTTTATTTCCACACCAAATTCTTTTATTTTAAGATACAAATCAATATATTTTCCTATATTAGGGTATTTAAAAGTAGGAAATAAATATTAAATGTTGAAACATGTTACTTATAAGGATATGAAATATTAGGAAATAAATGATAATTCTAAAGTGGGTACCATTTTTATTTTTTAATTTAGAAAAAAATTAAGGCGATTACAAAAAAGATTTGGACACTTTTTCAATGTCCTCCTCTTTTCCAAGTGTCTTCATTCTCTGTATGTTGTTTTAGTGTACTTTCACTAAAAACTTTATTTCATACAACACACTCCTTTCTTTCCAAAATCACCATCAATTGTTCCAAATAGGTGGCATCTTCTTACGACTGTTTATCGTGATAGGACATGAAATGGATCTACAATATACTTTGAAACCATTGAGACATAAAACACATTAATTGGAAGTGTTGGGACAAGGCCACTCTATAAGCCACTAATTCAAACATTTGTAAGAGGACCTATATTTATAGGACTAAATTACCATTCTGCCCTCTCATAATACCCTTTGTCAAAGATATCTTCAAGAAGACATGATTCCCAACCTAAAATTCTAGTTCCCTTCTCCTTCGCAAAGTTCTATCAAAATAGAAAGAGCAGCTAAGCATTAGTATTCCCACCAGCTTTCACGAATCATTTAGCTGATGCCTTCTCCATGGTCGGCTAGAGCATAAAGGCCATCACCTTCCAAGTAAGGATCTCTATCGCCAACAGCACCACTTTAAGGCAGGTTAGGTGCCATCAAAGGCCTGCCTTGCTGCAGATGGCCTCTGTGGATGATCCTAGCCCGGTGGTAGCACCGAACTTAGCCCAGTTTGTCACCCTACAAAGCCATTCCTGTCAAGTAACAAAAAGAATTAGGAGAGTCGAAAGCATAAAGCAATATGCACAAAAGAATAGAAAAGGTAACAGGCCAACAATGATTTACAATCACACTGATTTTCTAAGAAACAATATAATTGTATCAGTAAATATAGATCACGCAGAAGAATGAGAACTTCATTGGCATACATTAAATTGTATCCGTACCAGATTGTCTCCAAAAAGAGGTATCAACAGTTATTCCAGCATGCATTATTGCATTCGAGCATATTGTTGTGTTATGGCAGACACTATCTCTCATTTCCACCAATTGCTTTATCATCTTAAGAATCAAAAGGTCCAACCTAGAATTGCGAGACAATAGTATCAAATATGTCATGCATGAATGCTAAGCAACAACAGTTACATAAGCCTTGTGAATGATGAAAGCTCTTCTGACTCACCTCTTGTGACTACATAAAAATTGTAAAGTCAAATGAATTGTTGTCTCTCCTGACAATGTTCCTTTTATATTTGCAAGACTCTCATTATATGTGGCACCAATTTGATTGATATCTTGTGCTGTCCCATTGGCAGTATGAGATTCTTCTGTCATGTGAACATCCACAAACACAGCAACTGCACTGTCTGCAGTGCATTCCCTTTCATTTAAGTTGGTGTAGTAGATCCCTGATCATGGTTCATATGATCTATAGCTTGGGATTTCAAGCCTATCAGATTTAATAGAAAGGCTTGATATTTGTATTTCATAAGAACAAAGGCAATCTGATATGCAAGAAGTGCATCACCCTACAAACAAAAAACAAAGCTATTATCAGCATTGGCGAAAAGCTCAAAGAAAATGACAAAGCGAAGTACCTTCCCCCCTGATAGTAGTTTCTCCAAAATGGTTGCAACAGCTTCAGGTTCAGTCAAAAAACATGAGATATTGGCAAATGCTTGGATAATCAGAAGAAGGCAGTCTTTGTTATGTTTTAACAACCAGATGAAGAACCTGTAATAACACAATAAAAAGAATCAGGTCATTCATCACAGCTTACTTTGACTACTATATCCATGCAAACTTAAACCAGCTGTGAAGACTAAATATTCAATACATCAAAGTTTTTGTGTTCAGGCAACACCAATCATGACACCCAAAACAGAGTTTTAGTTTTATCTGTGTCCACACCAGTGTTTGTAACTTTGTATAAGCATATATATTTATAACAAAATGCACATGAATGCACAAGCTGAAATGCAGCTTATGAGATTCCACTAAGAATTTCAACAAACTTCATAACAAATTGGTTTGACAAAATTAAATGGTTTTATGCCTTATAAAAGAAGTCTTGATAAACCCTTTCTGACTGAGACACCCACCACGACTGCAGATGCCACTGCCACCACCACAAGGTATCATTGTCATCAGTTTCACTAGTATCGTAATCACCATGAACACACCACATGTCACCACCACCACCCTACTTAAAAAGATGATCACAATTTCCCTACCTAGGCCCTCTAGGGTCAATTATAGTGGTATGAGGTTATCTAACAGACTCATCCCCACCTATGAATGACAAGGAACAGAAATACTTTCAAGTTTTTCTCTTCTCCTTTCATTTCCTCTAATTGATTATACAGCGGAAATCCATATTTATGTGACTGAAGTTAATAAATGTCTATCCACTATGGATTTCATGCAAAAATCTTTAAACTCGGTTTAGAGTACAAGTTGGACTGATATGTATCAGTCAATATTTCGTAGTCTGACCATGATTTAACAAGACCATGTAGCATAGTACACTATACTGCTTTCTTATTATTTTTCCAGTGATTTCAAGTGGTACAGATCAGTATACCTTCGGTATCTATCTTGAGACCATACTGATCCAACAAGTTGTTAAAGAAAGTGATTGGGTCAGTTTTTTCTATTTGAATCAAACACACAGCCCCTTTTACCATCAATTTTAGTTATTGGTTGTATCAGTGTTACAATGATACTACCTGGACCTTTTGTTTTTTCTATACAAACACACTGCCCCTTTTGTTTTTTCTACCTGGACCCTTTTACCATCAATCAAACACATCAAATACACTGCCCCTTTTGTCTTTTCTATACAAAAGATACTACCTGGACCTTAGTTCTATCAACCCTTGCCCATTGTATCAGTGTTACACCTATTTCAATATTTTTTTTTATAAGCAACAAGATATTTGAGTATTAGTTGATTTGATCACATAAGGTCTAACCAAACTATGTTGGGCCTAAGACGGATCAATGCGCAAAGCTTTACATCGTCATAAACTATGGCAACTCATACAAATCAGCATTTTGCATTTCCCATTCCATCCATAGCATTTGCATCTCCAGTTTATTTATTAAATGGCCAAATCTACATATAAATGCAATTTAATAGGAAAATATCTGAAACTGCAAATTAAGCAAAGAAGTTTGACACAATATATTAATTTCCTAGAAAAGAGTGTTTCAAACCTACAAGATTCCAGTAGAAGTAAGAAAAAACATAAGACTCTGCCATAACAATTCTGAGTCCCTTATAAAATAGGCTTTCCTCTAAAAGATCACTAACATATGCTGCATGTTGATAACCAGTCGGGAAATAAGTTACTTAGTTCAAGAAACCTGTATGGCCTAGTCATCAATGTTCTCCAATTAAGATTGTATTATTTCATTGCCATCTTATCAAATCATAAAATGAAACAATTTTCTCACTTCTCACTTCTCAGCACATAAAGAATAGTAACTATCTAATGAATGAACACCATCTCAACTAAAGGGGAACGCCAGCTACGACTCGACGTCGTCAAGTTAAGTGACAATGTTTGATGCAAGCGCCCTAACTTGGTGATGCTTGATGTGAGTGAGAGCACTTGGCTAATGGTTGATTGATGATCAAAAGAGTTTGTGCAAGGACTCACAAAGGGTAGGGTTTTGACGACTTGAAGAATTCAGGAACCATGCAGAGGCTTTGTGTGCGTACAATGGACTATTTGTTGTCATCACAAGACGGCCAAAACTCAGTGTCGTAGAGTATGAAATCTTTTTGTTCTATATAAAGGAAGTTCTTTACAAAGAGGGACGTTTCTCCAATGGACAAGTTTTCGGATGATATGTCATGTTTTTCTAACAAATGCTTCTTGTGTGATGAACCACACATGAAAAAGGTGATGCCTTCAAAAGGCTACTCAGCTTTGTGGTTGTCTCTTCCAAGCCGAAGGACCAGGATAGCAAAGACACGGCCAAAATTGAGCAAGGGGCAAAGAGTCATCATAAGATCCCACATAAGGTGATGGTTGATTAACGCAATGTGAGATCAAGTGGGGGAGCAACCGAAGACAACACTAAAGATGAAGGCACACATCGAGCCGACGAGAACATCAAGCTCAATAAAGGGTTGCCTCGTGCAATGCCTAACGTGAGGGTCACCATTGTCTTAATACAAACCAAGGGATCAGAGCCATTTGAATTAGAATTGGTAAAGGGCCTGAGCCGCACGAAGTAAGTCAATTTAGAAGAAGGAACATGGAACGAAAACACCAATTTTGTTGTGTTTTCCTTAGATAGAGAGGCAAGTGCAGAACCATGTCGCTTCTCAGTTTTCTTATTTTAATAGAACAAAATTCATCTCTTAATGAGCCGGAGTCGAAGTTCGAGACACACACATGGTCGCGAAGTTGCAATTCATGGCAACACTGAGGTGGCGAGAGTTAGCTCAACTTGTAGAGGTGAAGTTAGAGCTGGAAGGCCTTGGTGTGGGTTCAAAGGTCGCCAAGATGGATGCTCTCAAACAATATGTCATTATGCTACCATCCGAATTATCGTAAGAGAAGCGATGCAGAGTAGAGATTATGGTGGAGGCAGAGTCCCAAAATCTAACCTGTATTGGTAGTGAAACAATTTACGGATCATAGCGGAATAGTTTGCGGCAAGGATTGTTGTTTCAGGTACCCAATGCATATCGATCAAATTGGTATCGACCAATTGGTACCAAACACATGCTACACCAATACGTATCAATGTTTCAAAGAGGCAGGGGTGGTGAAGGAAGAGGAAGGAAGAAGAGGAAGAGGAGGTGTTAGAGGAAGGAGGAAGAGAAAGAGGGAAGTGTACCCGTTAATACACGAAACCAATAGGCGGTGAGAGACAGCAGAGGTGTAAGACACTCACATTCGGGCAAAGAGGACTCATGAATGCGAGCCCGAAAAGTTTTAACAAAACAGGTACGAGTGAACTCGCCTTAGTGGGTCAGAGCATCATAAGGCCATAATGGCAGTATATATCAACCATGCAAAAATGGGAAAAGGATGTGAAGCCACGAACAGTAAGGCCATGAGCATGAAGGTGCATCGTGGTACCATAGAGGTAGGACTTTAGGGTAGCAACTTGCTCCTATGAAAGGAGAGTGTCTTCGTCATGAAGGGGGCTGAGGCAATAGAGAATGCAAATAGCAGTGGCAAACTCCACGTACCATGATAAGACAAACGAGCAATGGCCTAACAACTTCATAATGTCTATGTTGAAGTTTTTCTTATCAAGATTACCAAAAGTAGGGGACTTTGAGTCAAAGCGATAGTGATCGATAAAGGAATGAAATAGCATATGAAGAAGGTCATACAACCGTAGAGGTCTATGACAAAATCTATTAAGAAATTGCTCCAATTAGGGCAAAACTTTGCTCTTCCAAGGTGATACTTATCGTATTCCAGAAGTGCGATGGAAAAAAAGATGTGAAGTTCAATAATCAATTCTATGCAAGAAGTACAACACTTCTAGTGTTCCAAAAAATGCTTCGAAAGTTTGAGCAAAGCGCAAGTGAAAATTGATAACCGGCTTGATGCATAGAGCGCAACCCTCGAGAGGGCAACCAGAGTCAAGTAACCTTAGTATTCTCAACTTTTGAAAAAAATGGGAGAAACCAAATGTCCATTTCTCTTTTTCTGTAGATAGTAGCTACCAATGGTGTTCGTTTCTACTGAAGGTAGTTTGTTCACATCATCTTCGATAAAAGAGGTGACGTGAACCCCATATTTTGTTGACGACTTTTGATATTTTCAATTGCTTTTCCCCTAAGCATCTTGTACAAGTTGTTTAGTAGTTGGCAATCATATTTTGCTCGAAGCAGCATCCCTATTTTTTGTTTTCTTTTTTGTAAAACACACAAGCATTTTAGGTTGAGCGACGCACAAAAAAATGATTGAAACAACTCTGTTTTCACGTGCCATAGCTTGATTTCTAGATGACAACCTCATGGCATAAGTCTCGATTGTCTCTCCACCCTGGAACACCTTAGTGTCACCGGGCTAAATGGAGCTTTGGTTATATGTCTAAGGATGGATCATTGACTGGCTTAACACCTGATGTACTTGACCAATAAATTAATGGGTCACATCCTACTTTGGACTTAGTGTGTTAGCCAATGTGAGGGCCTAAGCAACTAACCCAAGGTAGGTTGAAGTAGTATTAGGTTGAATAAGCATACTAACCAGATAAACCTCAATATAGGTTTTTGGTGCATTAGACAAGCTAATCCAAGTTTAGATGTCCAAAGGAGGGTAGATTGTTTTAGTCTCAAGGCACTCGAAGCTGATAGGTTGGTCCAAGCCCACATCCTCGACTCACAAGCTAATCGTCGACACACAAGCTAGATTACAATGAACACAAGCAAGGGTCATCTCTTATGTCCTGACGAGTCACTTGAGTTACCTCTAACATCCAACCTCGCAGATACTGTGTGACCTTTAGTTTATGTAACCCTACCCGTGATCGAGCAAAGTTGAATCCAGCACAATATGTGGTCTAATGGGTTTGGTTTCATACTCTAGCGATGGATACAACTTATTTTGGAGTTAGTTATTTTCGTATTTAATAGATCCAACTATAGTGTTAAAGTATAAGTTTGTTTTGAGTTGGATCAGATATAAGATATAAATTTTATTCACTTTGAGATATGTTTTTCTAGTAAGTTTTGCTCTCATCGTGATATATGGTTAAGGTGACTCATCCAAGTCAAAAATGCTCTCATAAAAGATGCTACAGGCTTATCATGATGTGAAGCCATCTTTGAATTAAGTCTCTTGCATCGTATACAAAGTGTAGTTTATTTTATTATGTTTATAGTCATTTAGCTTAAAATGATTGACTCATCCTATTAGTACAATGTATGGGAATAAGCTGAATGGGATGATATGCTAGTGTTGGTAAGGTTGCAAGATCTCAATGTTGTCACAGATAGACACCACACACCAGCAACGCTTTTGTCAACGAACATTTATTGTTTTTCGATTTGATTTCTTGTACAGCTATTTGGCCGTAAGTTTTGCTTGGTTTTTGTGTTTTTCCCTTAGTTTTAGCAAGCTAAGATTGTTTTATAGGATTGTGCAATAACCACTTGATGAACAAAGTCAAAATGGGCCAAAACAGACTCTGTTTTCGTGTGCCACGTGCTGGTTTCTTTGAGGCAGTGGAGTAACACACAACATCAATCATCTTGGCACCCTAGAACCCCCATGGAACAAGATTCAATCCCTAGAACCCCAATGGAATAGGGTTGGATGGGGCTTTGGGACATTGTTGGTGATCGGTTTGGAACTTCCAAGCTTGTGGCTATCTTTTAAATGTTCAAAAGTCCTATTCTCCTTTGTTGTCAAACTATTTACTAAATTGTTTGAGTTTTGTGCTTTTGTTCGAGACATCGGAACTTATTTGCCCCTTGCTTTTGAAACTAATCAATTTTCTCTTGTATAGGTCCTTTGGGACTTGTGCAAGGTCGAACTAAGACTAACCCTTTGTGGACAGTTATTGTAAGGTTGCCTCACGGCTTGTGCAAATTTCGTTGTCCGTGATGCGGTGGTTGTGCTCCACATGGCAAGAGATAAGGGCCAGTGATGGATTGAGCACCATTCATCGGATTGAGTCCCCCCTCAATATCAATCACAAAGCATAATTCACTAATATAATTGGACATGAATTGCTTGCTTGAGTGGCAAAAATGAAATGATCTATGATGGACAAGAGGACACTATTAGTTACTTAGATGGAGCAACCAATGGACGAACATCTGAGGTGGGGATAGAGTTGGGTAGTTGCTAATTTGTTGCAACAAATATCTAAAAAATACTTGCATAAATTATAGAAAAAAAATGTATAGCTCTACATAATTGAGTTCCAAATTAATAAAGTATCCTTACATACTTGTCTAGCATCCTTTCCACTATAACTTCCAACCTAGGATCCATCTGACATTCTGACTGCTTTAGACGTGAGGCTGGCATATTCATCTACTGCGTTTGCCAAAACAAGAAACAAAAATATACATTAGAGTTGATAAAACTCGGAAGAGAAATGCAAATCACTGTGAAAAGAATTTTATACCTAAGAGGGTATGAGCACATTCCATCTTCTGACAGTCAAAAGCTCTCCAAGTTAGTCGTAGAATTTTATACCTAAGGGGTCCAGCACGAAGGGCACAAGACAATGAGTCATTAAGCTCTCCAAGGTAGTAGAACATTTGCCCAGAAAGAACAAGCAAGGTCGCCGTCTCATTTCAAGAATGGGTACAACAAGAACACTCCGTTGACTAGTGCTAGAGGTCAAGATGCACATCAAACGGTCAACTTAAAGACGGAGGAGATGAAGCATTGGATGCTACCAATGCAGCAAGTGGCCTCGTCTTCATATGACCTTTCACTGCAAACCACAGGATTAACTCGGTGAAGCTGAGTAAGGTATTTTTGGATCAGGTCTACAACAGAACGATATCAATTAAGTTGCCCTAATTCTCCAAAGTCTCATATAGAACGCCACGATCTAAAAAAGAAAATATTCGAACACGCAGTGGAACCTGAAATCTGCTGCCAAAACGTCACCAATACGACAAAAATCCTAGTTCTATCATCGGACCACCGTGATAGCACAATGATCAAGTCTTGCAGTGACCCCCCCCCCAAAATCCACAAATCTTCTGATGGTTCACTATATCCGAGAAACAAGATTCAGCGTAAAAAGCAGAAATCCTGGCGGAAACCCATCCCAGAGCCGCACCCCGAAACCAAAAGAGGCAAAAGAACAAGAAATCAGGAAGAAACAGGAAACGGAGAGGGGAAGTACGGGGGCAGGAGGGCTCACACGGTCGCGACGCTGGTGGACGACGGAGTCGAATCCATCCGAGTATAGATTTGATGTCCTGCAAACGCTGCAACCCTTCTATCCGTTTCAATCAATTTAGAACGCCGAAGCTTTGGAAAAATTGACAACAACAGAGCACAAACCCCTCATTGATACAAAAAAAAAAGCAAAATAAGATGATTTCAACTGTTTAAAGAAAGATTTATTTAACAACATCAACGAGGGATCACTATATGAATCCTTTATATTCCCAATCTGAAATATGTCACATTTGAGAGTTCGATACGTGTTTGGCCTCATAAGTTAATAACTCAAAAAAAAAAATTGACTCCACCGTAAGAGTTTAGGATGCTCAAAAATAAATATATATACCCTTCTCTTCTTCTGTTTTTTTTTTTTTTTTTTTGCGCTGAACCTCATATTTTAATGATAAAATATTTTTTAATTATTTTTTATAAATTAATTATATATTAAGCTAAAATGATACACGAGTCACTAAAAATCATATATCATGTTAAAGATCTAGTATTGAAGTATTAGACATCATGCTAAAGAATCAAATATAGTACAAGAGGAGGATAAGTAGATGACATGTTGAGACGACATAGATGATATGTCGGAGAAAAGTTGATGTGTTAAAGCTTGAACGAACGATCTAAGCATCGTGTAGGCCGAGCGATGAAAACATCAAAAGGTAATAGTATTGCCCAATACTACTTATATTTGCATACTATGTGGTTCGCCATTGCTTCTAACGATAGATGGTGGTAGTATCGCGTGATATCGATGCCCCTTTTTTTTTATACTTTTTATCTGTTTTTTGGGATGTAAATGACCTTTAAAATTTGTGAGCTTGCTAAATTTAAAAATCCTAAAAGTATTACCTTACTTCTTTCCATCTTTTTGAGTTTGAATGAAATGAATTATTTGTGAAAGCCATAATAGTCATGTATAAAACGAGAGTTAAGTAATTATTAATATTTTTTTACCCAAGAAACATCATCAATAAGATTCGACAAATGTTAATCCAGATCATGCCAAATGTTTTGGGTTGAGTTTAAACCTATATAGGATCTGCTTATTTTTGTATCATTATTCAAATATGTTTTTTAACAAAAAAAATATTTTTATCAAATAAACACGTGAACATTATTAAATATGGGATAGAAATGGTCTTTATTTTATAAATGCATGAATCATTACCAAATAATCGAATATGGGCTAGTGATTTTTTTAGCAAATAAAAAGACATCGATGTTATTAAATATGGGATAATTATTTTTGTTTACAAAATAATCCAATAAAGACACGAAAATTATTAAATATGGGAGTCCAGTGCAGTTTCTTTTTGGGTTTCCAATCATATTATATTATAAACTTCCTGTATGTACTTTTACAATTTACTTCTATAATATTTGTTTTCTTTCCTTGCATGAGATAAGATACTTGAGGAACAGCTTGTGGTGCAAAGCATCAACTCCATGAGTATGAAAGAACTATAAATTTCATTTTAGTGTATGTGCTACACAATTACAGATGGATAGGATACCATTCTCCAAATCAACAGCTTGTTTATAATGAGCATGCATGATGAGGATGGACAACATTCTCACAGTCAAGTAAAGGCATCAGTTGCTGATTCACAAATCTTAGCATGGAATTGTCATATAGTAAGTAGTCATCGAAGAATCAATGTGACGAACGTTCATTTCTCTTCCTAATCCTATACAGAATCAGTCAGGTCGCGGCCGCTGGTTTCAAGAGGAAATAAACACACAGCAATTCCTGAAAGGAAAATTACGAGTTCAAATAGAAGAACTGCTGCAGATTGATGGCAGCCGTGCACCAGGCCAACGGCCACGAGCGGGCAAGTTATGCCGCCTATTCTTCCCACCGAGCTAGCGATGCCGATGCCAGAAGCCCTGACCGAGGTTGGATATATCTAGTACCAAAGAGTAAACTCGATCATCAGTTGAATTAGGGAGGTTTTAGAGTATGTTTCTGTTCGATGAATAAGTCTACATGATTCTGCCGCAGAACCCATTCGATCGCACTAACCTCTGGAGCGTAGATGTAGATAATTGTGAAACTTGCTGAGATACTAATCCGTGCACAAAATAGAAGGGCTGTTGTTGTTTCTTCCGTCTGAGGAAACACAAGTGGAATTAAGAACACACAGCTTATGAAAAGCATAGATGACATAGAGAGCTTGCGACCAATCCTATCCACAATTGCGGCTGATATAATGAGCCCAGGAACCTCTGGATAAAAGAAAAACAAATTAAAACAAGTCTTGTGATGAAGAGTATAACTTCAGATGATTGACACTGTAAAGAGGTACAAGTATAAACAAAAATACCTGCAAAGCTAGTGACAAACACATCCTTATAGAGGCTGTCATCATTCGACTGACTTGGTTGCGAACTTTTTACCGTGCATTCCCTCTTCCCGTTACTTAATTCAGATGTCAGCAGCACAATGCCATAATAGGAAAATGCATTCCCAAAGAAAACCATCCATAGAAGAAGAGTTGATCTGATTAATTTCAGTGATAGAAGCCTTCTTAGAGTACGAACACAGCTTGTTTTCATATTCATATCCTCGTCACAGCTCTTGATCCTCCCGTTTCCAACTAACTGTGCAGCTTCAGAATGATCGGATTTCTCATCAAGCTCAAGTTGGCTTTCCGAAATAAGTACGCCAGCAGGAAGTACCTTATGGTTTGCTCTGGCCATCTGTTCTAAAATCTGCATAGCATCAGTTATTCGGCCTCTCATGCAGAGATACCTCGGTGACTCAGGTGTAACAGCATAAAATAGGAGCAACAGAAATGATGGCAAGGATGACGAAGCTAGCAGCCATCTCCAGCCGAATCTGGGCATAATAGCCTGCAAATAAGCGTGTCACCAAAAACAATATGACCCTTCTAACTCGAAATAGCAATATACTCTACATCAATGAAAAAAAAAAAAAATGTAATATCTGATCATGTTCACCTTCGCACCATGTTGATTGTTTGTAAGTTCTATATCTTCATATGTACAAGTACCCAAAACATAAATGCACTATGTTACATTGTAGGGAAAACCATGTTGCATGATTTTGAGCAGAAGTATGATACTTCTTCACTTTTATCGTGTTTAAGAAGTTGTGGGCATTTCAAAAAAAATCAAAAAAAGGAGATTGACAATCAAAATCAATCAATTCTCTGAAAAGTCATATAAGCCCAGAGAATTATCATTTTTTTTCCAGCAACTCTTTTAATACAATTAAATGGAGGTGGCAATATTCTCATCCTTGAGTAGAAAAATGAAGAAAAACTCAGTTCAAGATATGAATTTAGTAAGTCAAATTGATGAGTATTTAAACTAACGTGTATACTAGAGAAAATAGAGGATAATTTGGATGTTGGCCCTACCCATGCAAGCGAAGCCTCAAAAATCGTGCCGATGGTCCAAAAGGCCGAAAAGATAACCATCCATTTACCCCTGTGTGGAGAAGGGATGAACTCCAGAAACCAAGAAGCAAGCACAGGCCCACCTCCCAATCCAATACCAACCATAAACCGTAGAAAAATTAGAGACAAATAATTGGGAGCAAAAGAACTGAGAAAACCAGCTCCACTAGTTATTAGGGCTGTAAAAAGGAAACCCATCCTGAAATGAACAAAATGCATGAGGCATGCAAAAGGATATTCAAATTCCAATCCACTAAAACTGATAGAGCATATATTTACTGCAAACAGTGTCCAATTCTTTCCATAATAAAGCAATAGGACATAAATCAACTTTTATATTGACGAATGTTGATAGGATTGCTCTGGACGTATCTGAATAGCATGCCTTTCCAATTTCTACATGCCAACTTAGTTCCCATCTCGTAAATAATTTGTCAAAACAATATCTACTGTGATATGAAAGTAAATCAAGCAGAAGAGTTACTACTTGAAACCCAAAGAAAAAGTGTAGCTTTTGAAATAATTTATACAAAGAAGGTATAAAATCAATATTCCATGATAAAACAATGATATTTTATTTGATTTGTTTTAAAATAAAATATGGCATAATTCAATATAAGTGAACGTCGTGTCGGTTTCAATGTTGCTAAGGCAGTCATGGTCGTATTGCCGGAGAGGAATTTCAATAGTTATTCGGAAATTCCATTTTCCGAAACCTTCAAACTTGCATCAACTATTTTCCTCGGTATGAATACATGTGTGAGGCATAATCAGATTAAAGTATGCATCTACAAAGTGACAACATGAAATGTTGAAAACGATCACAATTGGACATTTAATGACTACAGATAAAAAAAAAAAGGTCAGCTTCCAATATGCAATAAATGGATGCATATTAAATTCAGAAGAAGCACATTCATGTGAGATATTTAATTATTCCATCTGAAATTCTGGAGAACTTCCAAGTACTATAGTTGTAGAAAAGGATTGTTTCAATTTGCTGCCACACATGTGGATATAGAGTACAAAAGCTAATTATTATGAAGAATCACAAAGTTCACTGGAATTACCAACAACAAGGAACTATTTTCTCACTGGGGAAAAAGAAGTAAAAAGTTAAAAGAGTGAAAAAGCCATATGCCGAGTACCATAAACTAGTTATGGATAGTTCTTGGGCATGGGTATACTTCAAAATCTTTACTACAATCTCGGCCCTAATGTTTTCCACATAATATACTTATTCATGTAAATGGTGTTGCTAAATCATTGTTCGTTCCAGCAATGGAGAAACAAGATTGATAAATTGGTGCTTAACAAATATCAAATTCTCAGGTATTCTGGCAACCGACAAAGAGTTCAGTACCGACCCCTACCTCTAAAATGGCTCTACAAATGAATCAAGAAAAAAGTGATATATATATTTAACATGGATGTCAAGTTAGAGCAGAATACTAACTTGAGAAGCAGAGACAATTTGGATAACAAAACTGGAATATGGATCCATACTTGAGGCTTTAGGTTCATTTTAATCAACAGAAGAAAAAAAAAGGATTAGCTCATACACATTCTATGATCCAAGGACCACTGATGACTGTATCTGTTAAATCTTGTCATAGTAGTCAGGTTGGTAGCAGACAGAAGACAATAAGATTCTGTTTATTTTAGAGGAAAAGGAGAAAAAAAAAAAAAAACAAAGAAGCAGAAACTTGAGGCAGAGGCATAGATATGTTATTATAACACTAGACAAGATAATAAAAGGTCAAGAAAAGGACCTGCCTCCTGCCATAGATGTCTGAAACTATGCCCCAAGAATAAGCACCTAGAAGCATGCCTGCGAACACGACACTGGTAATCAAGCTCTCCTGCTGAGACGAAAGCTCCCATTCCAACTGAACAGCTGGTCCCACAAATGAAAGGAGCATCATCTCCATTGCTTCCGAGATCCAGCCCATTCCGGCGTAGCAAAGCACAAAGGTCTGGAATTTCCCAAATTCAATGGACAAGAGTGCCTCATCCACAGTGAACGAAAATACTCCATCTTCGATCTGCAAAATAGGACCAGGTGGAGGACGAAGAACATTTGTTGATCATTATTCACACATTTATCAACACATTTGACAAAAAGAAGGCAATACTTTGCTCTGACATGCCAATACTATGACAAAAGGGCAAACTGCTTGTTCAAAGATCCAAATCACGAACGATTGATTATGAACGGATCCTGTCTTTAGAAGGCTCTATATGTTCTAATGATTATGATGAGGAAAACCAGAACGACTCATCCGTGGCTTGTTTATAATATTTTTTTCTTGCTTCTGATCTCATGAGTACTGTCGAATTCTTGTTTTCTTCAGAAACCAGATCGTATCTTCGCATTCTTACATGGCTGAACATTAGGAGTTATAACAACAACAAATCTAAGACATCATGAATACTGGAGATTGCACAAACAAGAGCGCTAGGGAAACTAAGAACAAGACGAGATATTGGAGACGGACCATTGGTTCTCGGGAAGACGGATCGAAGCCGGCGACCGGATCCTGCTTTCTCTTCCTGTCTATCCGCGTTACTTGTCTGGGAGATGGTCCGAATCAAAATCTATCTGTTATAGAGGGGAAGGAATCATCGAAGGGGATATCCAAAGAGCGCGGCGGAGGGGGAGGGGGGGGAATGAGAACGAGAGAGGCAAGAGGTCAAAGCGGGGAGGGTGTGCGTTTGTTCGGCCTCCTCCGATGTCTCCTCCTTGGCCGAAAAGTCAACGCAAGGGATCGAGTACGGATAGCAACCGTGTTTGGCGGGTCCCATGTTTGACTCGCTCCGGGTCAAATCGAGCCCAAATTCTAGGGTTCTTTCTCTTCTACACCAACCTCTAATTAAATGCATTATTTACCTCAAAATAACTTGATCGAGATTATAAATAATAATTATTAGTATCCTCGAATCCAAAGCCTAAATCAACTTAAATCATACTCTATATAACCACATTAATCCTCTCACGTCGAAAGTAATATTAAATCCTGCAATGTCTCGAGTCAACTGTCGAAATAAACCACTCAGCTACATTTGGGGTCGAAGAAAGCTGCAGTAATTATTTGGGAAGTTGTAAGGTTTAGATAAATTGAGCCAACTGGTAAAGAGAACAACAGGAGTCGAACAACAACGGCACATCTGCTGTTTCTAATATAGATAGATCAAAGCAAGTCCAGCTTCGTTCGAAATGCATTGCAATTACTATTATGATTATATCAATCTATCCACATGCAAAAGGAAAAAGGAAATCCAATTACAATCTGTCTATGTATTGTATGAAAAAGAAATCCAATATATACAATGCTATCAAGGTGGTATGTGTTCAACTGTCTTGACTCTGTTTTCATGCAAGCATGCAGGTTTCTAGCCAAAACCAATCCCAACTAAATTGTATTTCCACAAACATTGTGTTGTAGGCTTCGGCATCTGAAACGAATCACAATGCATGAAATATCGTCCTTGCTCTTCCTCGCCAATGCCTCGGTTGTCAAACGCTTTGCTGCAGCCTGGGGATCCTTTATAGATTTTATGAGATCAACGGCTTCCTTATTCTTCATTACCTGGAGACAGGAAAAGAAAGCAATGTGAAATATACCAGACATTTCCCAAACTCAGCTAATGGTTTGTGGAGGTTGCAACATCATGAGAGATGAAACACAGAAGATGATAACTAGGAACACTCCAGATGCACAGACACCCACATTATATTCGGGAGAAATGGCTCGATAGCAATTAATTTCCCATCAAAATGGGCAAATTTTCGATAAGGTGGCTATTACTTGGACATAAACCTTGGGAGGGGTAGAAAACTTCCATAAAAATGGGAAACCTACAAATACGGAGTTCTGCATCAAAAGATTTCGTGTATCAGCTTGCAGTGAGACTTATCTTTAAGCAACAAACAGAGGCAAAGAGAGAGGAACTTTGGCGATAGTAAGAGAAAGTGACTCTGTTAGGTGTTCTCCAACTCCTCTCTCAGAAGTGAGGTGATTGCGAAGCATCTGTGAAGCGATTGATAATATCACTTTGTCGGGAACCCGAGTGAAATACACAAGGATCTGTGTTCTTATGAATGTGTCCAAGCCGCATCCATAGGGAGTGTGGATAAAGATTGGTTTTACCAAGTTTTTTCAAACGATTGCGTATGAAAATATACCCAACCTGTGCTTTGCATGCGGAAGAGTGGGGCACAGAGCAGAAGACTGCTTGCTGAAACAAATAGGGGCTAAAAGAGACGCCAATGCAAAAGGAAGATGGTAGGGTTTTGAAAGCTGGGCGGGAGGTTGAAGATGACCAGCTGTATGGACCCTGGGTTCTGGTCCAGCGTAAGACAAGGCGCAGGGTAGCTAACCCAAATCGGATTGCATGTGGGCTAGATCACATCGCAGATGGTGACCCCGGCACCAAACCTCGTTGGAATGGCTTGAACAAGCTGAGCTCAAGTAAAGGGGTTTTTGGGGTAAACGCAAATGGCAAGGGATCAGAAACTAGGACCGATTCAACAGTCCATCCGATAGAGGAGGTAATTGTGTCGGGAAAGGACAGAGATGGGCTGGGACTCTGCTCCTGCGCCTAACCCACGACAAGCATTTAATGGTCGCAGTCGGACGCAACAAGCCTATTGGGAAAGGCGGTTCCACACAAAGATACAGAGATAATGTTCACGTTACCAATTCATTATTGTGGTATTCAGCGACTCAGGTCAGTGCTCTTGGATACTTAACAATAATTTATATGAGTACTTCCTCCTAACAGCGTAGGAATTTACTTGCTTCCTGTGAATTTGATAATGGACTGTGGATTATTTGTGGTGATATAAATATGATCATTGATCAGAAAGATAAGGCTGGTGGAAAACCATTCACTTATTCCCCTTCTGTGATGGATTTTAGAAATTTCATTTCCAACATTAGTTTATTAGAATTAGGTTTTCAAGGACCTAGATTTACCTGGTGTGTAACAATAGGTTTGGCCCATCTAGTATCTGTGGTAGGCTGGACCGGGTCTTTGTCAATGACTGTTGGTTTGATGTTTTTAGACACTGATGTAATTCATCTTAGCAGGATAGGATAGCTTATGATCACTGTTCGATGTGATACTGATTGCACTGCACAGGGCAGCGCAGAAAGGCTGGCCAAAGGTGCTCATCCCGTCCAACGCTAAGGGGATCATCAAGTTCATCAACAGAGTTACCTAACCACCCTGGCCCTTACAGTCCATCCTCAAAGATATTTTGAGGGCTGCGTTGGAATTTTGTCAAGTTAATTTTTGCCACATTAGCAGACATGCCAATGTTGTTGCGCAATAACCTTGCATATGTTGGCAGAATCCAAGAAAGGGATTTTTCTTGGGGTTCTGAGTTTGATCACAGGTTGGTTTGGGATACTGGGTCTCTATCAGTAATACAAAGAAGTATTTTGTTCAGACAGAAAAAAAAAAAACAAACAAACAAACAAACTTGCAGTGAGACTTTCTTCGATACTACCTGTACTGTTTATTTCTGTTCATATATCTTTAGTAAAGTATAAAAAAGCCAGAGAATAATATTTCTAAATAAAACGTTTGATATTAAAATGGCAGCAGTTAAAAGGATTCAGATCACTAACCTTCCACAATCCATCACTTGCAAGTATAACAAACTTGATTGTCGAATCTATTGGGACGTGTGTTACATCAGGTTCTGAACTTAAATGTGCCCTGAGGCTTTTATCACCAAAAGCCCTTGCAACCGCAAGTTGGCCATTAACACGGGGAACATCACCTGATTACAACAAGCTTCAGACCACCCAATAGCCTGGTGCTAGAAGTAAGTCAATCCTGTCAAATGACGATTTAGATCATAAAACGAGCACATACCAGGAAAAGTCGTTACGAAACCGCCTTGTTTCTCAATCCTACTTCGCTCAGTGTGGGGCTTGTGGTCAACGGTTAGTTGATTTGCTGTACCTCTTTCACACAGAACAGCTCTGGAGTCACCTATGTTTGCTATCCACAAGTCTTTGCCATCAATTACAATTGCTGTAACTGCTGTTGAACCTCCATGTCCCAGCTGCTTCGAATTTTCAAGAATATATTTATTCGTGGAGCAGTAGGCATTTCTCATTGCTGACTGAGGATCTCTCCAGAACAAAGGCTACAGTAGCAATGAATGAACTCAGCAACACAATTTTGAAGAATTTGACATGAAACCAAGATGGAATACTCAATTTCAGATATAAAAACAAAAGGTAGATATTTAAATGGAAATAGACACACACTGCAAATAAAAGAAAACTTGGTTGAATCATCTGCAATTGCTACTTGAGTGGGCTACATGTACATCTGTTTTATCTCAGATTATAAATTGCACCAATACACTGTGTACCTACTGATAGATAAAACTAAAGTTTAGAGAAACACAGACAGTGAAAAGGTACCTCTTCTAGTATATTGTTGAAAAGGTTGGCTTTCAGGTAACTTGGTACACTTTCCCCCATATGACCATCAAAAATAGCAAATAGACCAAGCTCGTGATTGTTTTCATTTCTATATTCAGCCACATGGTAGTCTTCCATGTCATGACCTGTTTTCCCTTCCACCAAGTGGAATCCATATGATACTTGATTACTCGACAACTTACTCCGCCCTTTCCCAGTATCCGCAGATGACGTATCGAGACATGCCGCAGTCTTCAGCAAATAAGAAATGAAAAACATGGGCAAGACAAGCACTAGTAAATCTTATTCAGGTAAACATTCGTTGAAAGCTCGAAACAAAAATTAAATAGTGCTCCCAATGACAAGATTTTGTTTCATGCTTTTCAAAGGGATACTGGTACAGACAGGCAGAACAGAGAAGAAACCAATTCAGCTGAATAATGTTAAAGAAATATTTCACAAGTCATTTTGAACAGCTAGTAAGTCAGCAATAACAATGCTGAGAAAAAGGGATGATGAAGAAACACTTGGATATTCACGTCTGCATGAGTAATTTGAAGCCATACAACCAGCATTAGATCTAAGATATCATAGGCTAGAACCTGATGCTATCACAATCAGTTTAATGTCAGTTGTCAGTAATGCCTTAGAATTTCTTATGGCATACACATTTTTGGTTGCTCGATATGGATAAATTCAAGTTCAAGAAATAAGCTGGTGTCGAAGTGCTCATAAAAGGACTTCTATCTCCTTTAACTTGTAAAGAAAATGGGTAGCCTACAACCTGAAGAGCTAAGTACCTCGTTTCCTTCCTGGGTAAGAAGGCACAATTACATCATCGCATGGTTCGACAATAGGCTTACAGAAAACATTGTCACCGAGATTGCATGGAGATAAATGCATCAAATTTTACACGGTGAATGCATTCTTAAAAGAGACAGCTTCAATTGTCTGCTGAAGAATTTTGTAAGCTGCTATAAACAAATCAGAACTCGATAGAGTTGGTTCTTCATGCCAAATTTCCCTTTTTGATACATTTATTGGGATTTCATATGCAATCATCAAACACACTGAGATCGATAATGAAAGCTTGATTTGACTCTGTTTAACCTATGCTTTGTTAAGCTCCATCAGCATACGTTGGTCAATAAACTTCTTTTGTCATCCACTCATGGTGTAAGAAATTCTATTTGATAAGTAGTCCATCGGCATTTGTTCCACCGCCTTAGAAAATATACGAGACCATACATAGCAGTAGACAGGAAGTGATGTCCAAATCGGTAACATCCAAGTAGCGTAGAGATGGTGTTATAAAATGATCAATTGTACCATACACAATTTTTTTAACCTGACTACTCTGGAAATTAACTCCTTCAAAGAAGAAACTTGGGAATGTGCATGAACAAAACACTAGAAAAATAATCAAGAGATTAAAAATAAAAAATTTCAGCCACTAATATACTGAAAGAAGAAAAAAACTTTTGGGTGTTGTGGATAAATAAATTTACTAGATTTATTTTAGAATGGCCAATTAATCACAACTAAGTAATTGCTTAGAATCAACAACTTAAGTTGTTCATACTTTTTAGACGAAAGATGAAAGCTGGTCTTCAACTCCCGCTTTTTGGAACAAGAAGGATACAAAAGGATTTAAAATTTGCAATAAAAAACGTTCACAGGACAAGTAATTCCTCGAATTCTTGACATGGTAAATATTTTTGATCCAGTAATTCAAAGTATTGTAGCTAAGTTACCCATTAACCATCCAATTACGAGTCGAATGACCACGATTCTTGTGATTACAGCATCTTGATTCTACTATTAACATGACACAAACAATTTTACATTCACCTGGGGAGGTACGCCTCGATTGAGCTACTAAAGCTTTGCTTCAACCGAAAAGAGAGTCGTTTAACATACCCAGCATCATCATAACCGAAGCACAAAGCCATCACAAGAATCACGCGTGCCTCCGGTCCATTTCCTCTCACAACAAAAACCCCTCGTGGATGTACCAACCACAACCCTAAATATCTTCCTATTTTATCAAAATTCGAGCCTCAAAGAGTGGAAACAATCAGCTGCCTCCACGTCTAAACGATTCAACGAACAAGAGACAACAAGAGAGAGAGAAGTACACCAACCCTGATGATGCTGAGGAGTTCCGACTTCATAGCGGCCGGAGCGAAGAGCGCGAACGAGGAACCAACAATCAAGTCGAGGATGTAGTAACGGAAGGAAGCAAGGCGAATCCACGGGTTAGGCGAAGCAGTAGATGAGGAGGATGTTGGCGAGCCTTCCGATCCAACCCTAAATAACAACACCAATGATAAGTCTCGTATTCTTTGCCTCCTCTTTGTTGTCCATCGACGACGACGACAACCAACACAAATGGCGGGCGGGCGGGCGGTCTCACGAATACATATACTTCGAGTCGTGTTGTCCGTCGTGACGTCCGACATCTTTTTGGAGGTTTCCTCACTCTGTGTTATATGTATTTATCCATGCAATTAAAATACAGTGTACACGTATGCATACGTATTAAAAAAAACTACAATTAATTTGTGTAGATATATCCTTTTGGTGCCTAAAATTAAATGAATTTTTATATTTATTTTCAAGCTTAATTAACTTAATTAGGTATTGTCCATATATATTAAAAAATCAATTAATAGGTATATAAATAAATATTTCTTGCGTACGTAATTATAACTTATTTCTACCTTTTGACTTCTTTTGCTGCTTAAGTCACGGCCTTCAAATGGCACAAAGGATCATTTTATCTTTTTGACTACCAAAACGCGTTATATAATTTCTACATCATAAAACCAGCAGCTTCAGAAGAGAGGATTAAGACCTATTCAAAGGCTGCAGAAGCTTCACATTGATTTGAGTCACGAGATGATCCAACAAGTCAATACAAATATGCAATCCCAATTGTTTTAGGACGAACACAAAGACCGTGACCAAGTCAAGGGGGAAGCGTTGACTTGGTAGCAGGTTCTTCCATTGCTTCTCTGTTCAACCATGGCCCAGTTGACTTCTTCAATGTAGCAGCACATTACAGAAATGACTTCTCTCATCTGCTGGTGGAGGAGGGCTGTGCCGGAAAGCAGATTGATTCATGGAGAAGGACGATGCATCAACTAGTTAGTTAAAAGGCAGCTAACCTCAGTCGATGACGATGACCACACCTTTGTTCTTGGCGAGTAGCTCCTGGGATCATATTGCTGGAAGAGTCTTCAACCTTGTGCCTACACCTTTTGCAGCCTGTGACCAAAGCATGCGACCAAGATGAGCAGCTACAGATGAAGTGGTTGTGGAGGTACCTTACTTGTGTAGTTCTTCGATTTCAATGCAGATGGTTTAGGCATTTTTTGGTTGGATAATGTTTGTCTGGACTCGAAGAGTCTCTGTCTCATCTTCTTGATTCAAAAAAACCTGCCTATTGTTCTGACTTTATCAGCCTCTATCGACTTCTGACTTGATCTACCACAAGTTTGCATCCATGGTGATGCCCTGTGTCATCATCATCATCTAAAACGGGGAGAAATGGTTCTAATTTTTCTGCAAGGATATCATGTTTATGCTACAATTAGATTCTTCCACCAGTGTGATTCTACAAAAAAAAAAAAAAAAAAAGAGTTGGTTGCATGTAATCCACACAGCCAAACAATGTGTTTGGTAGGCAGATAAAACAAGTATCGGCAGGAAGAAAAGATACTTCAAATCAAGTATTTGGGCGTTTACTTTGTTCGACATTGCGAGACAGACGGATGGGCTGTCTGAAGGTGAATTGTCGCCGAAAGATTTGGACTTTGATCGAGAAACCATGACAGTAGATCGATTCCCTTGCTCTTCCTTCGAAGAAAAAGCGATCGAAGACGAAAAAAGAGGGGAAAGAGGTCGATGGACGAAGGCTTACTGGAACCTGGCCCCGTCATCGCCGATTAAGAGGAGGAACCATCGAAGCCGACGCCGCCGCTTTCTCTCCCCTGCGCCGCCCCTCGCCGGTGTCGCACGGTCCGCTCGTCCCCGACGCAACTCGACGAAGAACATTGAAATTACATATGTATCCTCGCCAAGCTTTAAATATGACGCAAATATACACGTGTACAGCAACAGATACTAACTAAAAAAATTCCCCGCTTCTAACCACAATTAACATTAATTTATTTGGGTTTATATATACATATATATATAATATCTTACGTATTTAATGCTTTTAGCGTGAGTTTTCAAATAATATAAATATAAATTATGACTTCAATAAACTATTATAGAACATATTGTTGAATCTATCATTAATCCTATGGTACAAAAACTTTTATATCAAAATTTATATGAAAATAATCGAGACATGTAATTATTTCCGATATTAAATTTACGAGTACAAATATTTTAAAATCTTAATATCAAAAGCCCATCACACCATCTGTAATCAATAATCAATAACTAAGTTTAGGGTTCAATGTTTTAACAAAATTGAAACTTAATTATGTGATTGTACATAAAGAAATTGTTATATAATTTAATGACTATTTACATTTTGGATGTTTATTATTTACCAATCTGTAATCCTTTCGATACCGATGACAGATAAAAAATAATGTTAAAGATGGTATGATCATTTTATTTATAAGAAGTTTTGATCCACTTATACAATCAGAAGCCATTGATAATGTAATATTGCATAAATTCTGATACTCATAAATAACACAATAGATGTCTAATTGGAAAAAAAAAAACTTACTATCGCCATCGATTACCTCATTATTTTTCTTTTTTTCTTTTTTTCACAATAAAATATGGGTTTAAAAATATTTTTTTAGGTTTTTTCGAGAAATGCCATTTATTTTTATAGTCACCAAATAATGCTCCTTTTTCTCTCTAAGATTTGAAATGCCCTTTTATACATATATATATATATATATATATATTTTTAAGCTCGATCTATAGGGGGAATCAGTCCAATTATAAATTTTTATATTATATTATCATATATTTTAGTAATATAAAAATATTATTATATTATTTAAAAATATTGTAACACTCTATACATTTTATAAAAACATTGTGTATATGGTATTTTTACATTACGTTATAGTATTTGAAACAATCCCAAGAAAATACTATAACACAAGGTTTTAGTAATACTACAAAAGCACTACAACACATGATAAAATTACTATAACATAGTATTTTTTAACTACATTATAATATTTTTAATATTACTAAAAATACTATAATATAGTGTAAAAACAATTGGATTAGTTCATCATATGGACCAACGCATAGAAAAAAAAAAGAGAGAAAAATAGATAGGTGAGTGAGGAAAAATATGCTGTTTGAGAAATAAAAAAATGAGATAAGTCTCTATAGAAAAACCTTTATATGTATATATATATATCAAGAATTAATCCATTTTAATATATACGAGGTAACATGCTAATATCCATTGTTAATTTCATAAATTAAAATAATTTGATCAATTGTCTTACGATTAGGGCTACTACATCAATGCCACTATCAAAAATTAGAAAACTATAATTCATAATTCCTAGGATTAGCATGAGAAGATTGATGGGAGTAATCCACTATCAATGTTACCAACCCAAACTCTGAAGAGTGATCAGATTAGATTGAACCCGAATCATCGGAGAAACAACTAAAATAGTACCATCCAATCCGATACGATAGAGATTAACATTGATGGGGTATTAAATGGGCAAATCCAATCCACCGAGGCCCGCGCCAGCTCATCGATCACATCGACATCGAAATCTAAGGTGGGTATTAGTCGAGGTCTCACCCAGGCTAGCTGGACAACATGGCGGCGTAATCCTACCCGCACACCATCAATGCAATGCGGCGCGTTATGCCTTTTGCGCCACTCCTCTACACTAGTCGATCGATCGTACATGTTCGCTTTATTCGACATGTCGACAGAGATAAGGCCAACCGTACAGACAATCGCCTACTGGTGAGTACAAAGTCTCATCCCGATGACAATGGGGGGGTGGGGGACACCTCAACTCGGGAGTTCGGGACACTAACTTGAATGTCGAAAGGGTCGTGTCGGGCACCCCATCCTGACTCAACCTCTTTGCAGGTCAATCTTGGCAAATCCCGGAGGGACGAAGATCAGAGCCGCCGACCAGAGGAGGAATTCTCGAGACGCCAGATCGACCACATCAGGACGTCTTGCTCCAGGGCAACGTGGGTGAACTTGCACACACGAAAGGGACTCGGTCGTGTTGACTCTTTGGCCACAGCATCGGCCTCAGGCAGAGCAGCCCTTAGGGCAGCCCTCGAGATCTTACAGGAGGAGAACGAACATGCTAGAGCCACTGTTGTCCAGACCATCTACTCCCCTCAACTTGACGCGTACAAAGGTCTTACTCCAAATCTGAGACAATGGATTCCTCAGGCCCCCCAATCCGATCAGGATAAAGCCCCAGAAGTGCGACAATAGGAGATATTACCATTTCCATCGAGAATATGGTCATGACGTGGAGCAGTGCCATAACCTAAAGAACCAGATTAAGGACCTCATTCGATAGAGACATCTACGCTGGTACATCCGAGACCAGCGAACGCCTCTTAGTGAGAACCATCGCCGGGAAGGGGGATCCTTGCCTAGGCCGAAGGGACCTATTGAGAAGCAAATTGACTTTATTATTGGCAGCCATGCTTCGGGAGGCAATAGTTTGTCAACAAGAAAAGCTTACACACGATCCACTGTTGAAAAAAGATTGAGCTGCGATCGTGACCCTGAGATCACTTTCGGGTCTGGGAACGTGGAGTACCCAAACCGTGATGACGCTTTGGTGATCTTGGTACAGATCACAAATGCCCACGTCAAAAGAATCATAATCTACGTGGGGAGTTCAGTCGATATTTTATATTTTAATACTTTTTAAAAACTATGATTAACTGACAAAGACCTTCTCCCCATAACATCAACATTTACAAGATTCATGGGAGACTCTATCTCCCCTCTTGGGACAACGACCCTCCCAATCACTATCGGAGAGGAGCCAAGGTCGAAGATATTGATGGTATCATTTATTGTGGTCAGATCGGCATACAACGCCATTATTGATCGATCGACACTCAACAAGCTTAGGGTGGTCATCTCAGCTCGGACCTCCTGAACCTCTAGCGAGGATTAAATGGTGGCTGTTAGGGTCGATGCTCTAGCGACGAATCCCAAACACCCTCCGTGCCTCGTCGCGCTGTAGACCATGTCAAGGTTCACCATTTATGTGATCCGAACAATAAGTTAAAAACAAATCAGATATCAGGCACCGTCAAAGAAAAGGGGGTACATGACATACCCCGAGAAGTCGGATTGATGCTCACCTCAATCAACCACTACTCGGTCAGATTCCTGATAGTCCTAGAAGAGGACAAGATATCCTTAGTCGCCCGACTATGATAGATTCCTCATCAGTCAAGTACGAGGGCACATTATTTATGGAGTAACTCGACCACTCAAGACTTAAATCCCAACCCTGGGGATGACTTATGTATATAAATTGAGACTTCTAGCCTTTGTTGTTGGAAGGGGCTCCCCCAGCTCTGAAATCGGTCCGGGACGTCAAATAATATCCGCCCTGACCCTTGCACAGCCGAAAACATGACAAAAACAAATTCTGAGTTGGGATTATCTCTAATCCTTAACATTCCCCAAGGAAGGTTATGAGACAGCGTCAGGAGTTTGGTGTGATCTGGCTGGGAGAGACTCTCCATTGACTATGGCACTCTCCTATCACCGGGAGAAGGGGTAACTTTAATCTTTTCTCTAAGGCATCAATCGAGAGGCTATACCCCTGGGGAACTCATGGTATAAGTGTTGCCCGAGCAGAGGAGTATGTAGGGCATACTCGTCTGGAATGTTGAAGCGTTTTCGGATCAACACAAGTGACTCAACTGAGAGTGTCAAGTCAAAGTCATGGTATGACTTCATCATTTCCATGGCCCTGATAGCCTTAATGTCGGATCAAGTCAATATGCCTGAGGACAAGCTCGAGAGCTCTGATCGATCACCTACGGGACCAATAGGTTGACAACCCTCCACCCAAGGTAGAGGAACTGAGGACGAAGAAGAAGAAGTGAACCCATGGATGGTAAGTGTGGAAGAAGATGCCATTCCGACCTGATCAGGCAAAGATGGCTGAAGAGGGGCTATCGAAGTGACAAAGACACAATAGGTTAGATGCCATAAACAAGAGATGAGGACAATGGAATCACCCTCTCACCCCCATCGTCTCTGAGTCTTGTAAGGACGGACGTCACTTCAATGAAGGACGTTTCAACTTCTCGAGGTGGCATAATGACTTCGCTTGGGAAACACGTGAGCTGCTGCATTAAAGACGATGCAAACTAGGGTGCCATGTAAGCCCTACTCCTTAGAAGTCAGCTTGACAGAGCCACGTCCCACGTCACCGCACATCCACGAAAGCCCTACATCACAAGTGGTAGAATCATACCTATTGTTCATCACGTGTCCACTCCACCTTGTGCGTGAGCTGACTGCCCACATCACGCTTTATCTAAGTTGTATATCTCAGCCAGTCCAATAGTTCTCGTCCGAGTTGTGTATCTCAACTAATCTGACAGTTCTTGCCTAAGTTGTGTATTTTGGCTAGTTTAATATTTTTCGCCTGAGTTGTGTATCTCGGCCAATCCAACAGTTCTTGCTTGAGTCGTGTATCTCGGCCAGTCTAACAGTTCTTGCCCGATTAATATTGATGAGATATAAAATGGGCCAATCCAGTATATCGAGACTTGCGCTAGCTCGTTGGCCATGTCAGCATCGAAACCCGAGGTGAGTATTTGCCAAGGTGTCACCCGGGCTAACTGGACGACATGTCGACGCAACCCTACCTTCATGGCGTGGCATGCCTTTCGCGCCAACCCTACCTGGGGGGTGGGGTGGGGGAGGACACTTTTTTTTGGAAACACACAAAAAATAACTCGAGAGCTCGGGACATTGACTTGAACATTAGAGGGAAGGAGATTAGAGCCATCGACCTGATGAGGAATTCCCGAGACGCTAAACCGACCACATCCGGACGTCTTACTCCAAGACGATGTGGGCGAACTTGTGCACACGAAAGACACCTAACTATGTTGACTCTTCGACCACGAGATCGAGGACACCAACAATATCAATCAAAATTTAAACATCATTATACCAACGATCACCTACGAGTAATAAGTAAATGACTTTATATATGCTAAACATGTAGTTATAAATATAAAAAAAAATCAGATTTTTGCCACCATCCACTAATTTGATGCGTGTTTATACCGGGTCGACCAACGCGACAGTTGGCCCGTTGGATCATGATCGGACGGCGCTCAGAGCCGGGCCACTTGTAGAAGCCTCGCTCCTTGCCCCGCTGCCCAAACCTAAGCCCTCGAACCTACTTCTTCTTCTTCTTCTTCTTCTTCTTCGTCGTCGTCGTCGTCGTTCATCTCCGCTGCGGACAAGAGCAAGGGCGAATACCACGAGAAGCCCTCGATCTCCACCGCTGTTGCTCCTTCGATTCGTCAGGATCAGGTATTTTCTTAATCCCCAACCTTTCCCCGTCTAATCGTTGTTTTCTTGAGAACCCCGCAACGTTTTGTGGAGTCTTCTACGACGATGTTTTGAAAGGAGATTTAATTGGAACGTGGTCGCTCTCATTTCCTCGACCGCTCCTTGCTCCCTCCGGCTCGATCACCTCTTGCAAATACCAAATCACCGAGGAGAGAGGCGGTGCCTCTGTTTTCGATTTCAACACCTTTTTCACTTTCTTAATTTCTTTTCCCACGTTCTTTCTTCTTTCGTCTTTTTAGTCCTCAGCAGTCAATTTTTAGGTCTTATCCTGTCTCTTGAATGTTAATCCTTCAAATCATGGGGCTGCCATGGAGCTTTAAAAGCCTGTTTTTTCCCGTTCCTTTTCTCAGTTGATTTGCATTTCCCTTCTTCTGTTTTGTTTATATGATCTGCAAGTCAAAAAGATCAAAATTTCTGGAAGACAACGTCGGTTTGTTCACGCGTGATAAAATTAGGGCAATGTTGTTGTTGATTTTTGTTTTCGTAACCATTTTAAGACTGATTTTTTTGATTGTTTTCTTTGTCAATGAATGTGTGGCAGATTCACTTTGTTTATGGTTCTTAGTGTCCCGAGGAATTTCAAGATTCAATAACAAATTGTATTTTAGTGCTCAATTTACAGGGAAGATAGTGGTTAGTTACTTGAATTTGTATCTTGATTCGTTAACTTTTATCAGTCAATTTTTCATGCTTTAAGACAATTTTTTTTCTTTTATGCAAGTTGATTTCTTATTTGATGGTTAAGGCTCGTGAGATTTGGTTTACAAAAGTTATGCCCCTTTTTTTGATTATGCCTCGTGATTATAATTGAACTAAAAAAATGATATAGCTTTCAAGAGCAATAAGCCAACAAAAGAAGCAACTGGAAGGGGGATTTTGCTCCATCCGTTGTCATTGTGGCAGTGCATTCACCGAGCAAACTGACATCCCTTATGACTTCTTCAATTTGACCGATGGCAGGGTGAAAACAATAAAAAATTAGCTAGATTTTGGTCGGAAATAGTCAAATTTCTAGGCAAATTTATATCTCCAACATCTCCATGTAGGTTCCTTATTAATACACTGAATATATAGTGTTATGATGCTGTTGGAATGAAACGGTACAATCAGAATAGGTTTAGAAAATATGGATTGCTTCTGTGTAGAATGGTTAGAGTTTCGTACAAGTTGATGTAGGTCAATAGGAACACAAAAGTGCTTCTTTTAATTTTATGGTGAAGGAAAACTCGAGGACAAGTCTAAATGCTTTGTCTACAAAATAGGGGCCTCTATTTTTGCTAGATCAAATTATGTTTCTGTGCAATAGGTAACCAGTATACATTTTTTCTGGTTGATTTTGATCATTTGAATAGGTAACTAGTTCTATCTGTGGTGCATGATCATCGTTCAACACGTTATCATAATCAGATTGGGTGATTCAACCTGAGAAAAACAGGGACCAATTTTCTAACTCTAAGAACTTGGGATTGGATTACCCTTGAATCATGATAAACCAGCTAATTTGATTGGTTTCTTTAGCGATGTCTAGAACTGGTCAGTCCATAAAGGTCTGAAGAAAAATTCTCCTTAGTGAACCATCAGTAAATTCACTGGTGTCCTGATGATCGTAGTCTTGTCCGTAGTGACGGCCAGTTTGGTTTCAGTGACTTTGCTAGATGTATTCTCTAACGTTATGATTGCCATGCTTAGGCGTCTGTGATATCTCCAAGAGCTATACTTTGTGCTCTTATGTTGGCATTCACTTTTGTACAAAGATTTAGAATGATACATCTTTAACAAAAGAACTTAAATGCATAATTAACATTAGAATAACTAATTCAGGTTTTTTTTAGTTACATATTTCATTTCACAAAATGGGAAAAAAAATAAATGTACTGAGTAGAAGAGTATGGTGCTAATTATCAAATTGCAGTGTAATTACATTTATAACGGCACTATTTCAGAATATAAATAAGTGGCATGGGTTTTGGGAAATCGAGGAGTAATGTCTTCTGTGCTAGATTTTGCTGATGATGTGTTGTCATGGTACCAGATATGCTGGACCAAATCATTTTAAACTGCGTTTGTCCAGGAGCATTCATTTAAAATTGGTGTGTGTGAATCATGGTTACGCTTCTCTATGTTGTTTTGGTACTTCTTTGGACAATAGGTTCTGCAGAGTAGCCAATTTTTTAATACTTGAACTAGTTGAATACAGTAGATATATAAAGGTTCAATTAACAATGAGTCGACAGAGTTTATCAATTTTTTTGCTTTTCAAGGAAAACCAGGGACCAAGAATGTTAAAGCAAATAAGCATCTCTTTCAGTTCAATTTCCTACATATAATTTTATTTACTGAGAAAAGTTCTTTTGGTTTTTATGGAGTAAAGATAAAGAAATGAAAAAGAAGGGGGTCTGTTCAAGTGACTAAAAATTTAGCTCTCTTTAACATGAAGCTGAAGTGGAGAATAATATCTCTTGTCATAAATCTTTACATGAATCTGTCTGTGATAAATCAGCTACAGCAAGTTAAGCTTCTTGGACCACTGAATATGGACCCTTTATTATCCATCTCATTAGAGATGGTATCTCCTGCAGATTGATGAGGAAGTGAACTCGATTGCTTTCTATTCACATGTTCATTTTGCATCAGGGGATCTTGTTTGATTGGTGTTTCTACAGACTAACCTTTAAGAAGGCATCTGTAGCATCTGAATGATGACTCAAAGTGGTTTGGTTGTCTGTTGAGTCTTTCATTGGCCTTTTGATTTCTGAAACCTTGTTGACTCTACTTTACTTTTAGTGGCTGAATTTTGATTGGTGGTATATTCAAATTGACATCATGAAATTTTAGCAGATACATGTCATATATTAAATTTGTTTCTTATGGTCATAATTGATGATATACTTGTGGTTCTTTTTGTCTATTGTGTGATCTAGTGTGTTTATTTGAGAGGGCAAACTTTGGTGCCACAGTATGGTTAGTTGGCTACTCCTTTGCAATTGGGTTGACAAAAGTTTGACACATGGAAGCAACTTTTCCTTGCAAGGGTATAGTTGTTTGTTTGAGGAGCAAAAAGTCCCAAACCCGAGATTGCAGGAGCCTTGCACACTGGGTTGCCCTTTTAAGTGTGTTGATTTGAGAAATTAGCAATTTTATTATGCAGTATAGTTGTTTCAATAGGTTTTTTTGCTTTTTTCTTGATCTTTTCTATTTGATCCAACTTGGAAATTCATCGTCACTTTTCATTTTGGTTTACAGCTGTTATTTCATTGTCTATTTCCACCCAAATTATTGTGGAGAATGGCCAGCAATCCACAGTCCTCTGGGACGCAGGTAGCATGTCACCCTAAAATGCTCTCTCCATTTTCTCTTTCACCTGCCTGGTACTTCTTGTGTGATTTACCATCAGTTCGAGTTAATTCTTTTCATTTTGTTATTGTTTGCGTGCCATGAAAATTAATATTTTTATTCCATTCCAAAGCCTTTTAGGCCTGCAGGAGTGGGGCCTGCTGGCCCACCTCAAAATTTCGTTCCCCCTATGCCTATGCAGGTAAGCTTGCTTCTTTCCCTGCGTTTGGTTTTCTTGCTTTATTTGAAGTCCTTTATTATTTTCTTAAAATCATGTAATTATGAATATTTCAGTTTCGAACATTGGTTCCGCCAACACATCAGTTTGTCCCAGCTGCCTGTCAGCCATTCCGGCCTGTTGCACAAGGAATGCCTGGACCAAATGTTGCCATGCATACTGGTCAAACACAAATGCCGCATTTTCCTCAATCAACACAGCATTTGCCTCAAATTTCAGGCCAACCAGGTCAAATGCTGCCATCATCACAAGCAATTCCACTGCCATATGGTCAAGCAAGTAGACCTATTATATCTGGGTCATTGCCACCTCAACAGAATGCTCAGGTGCCAAGCAATGTGCCTAATCTGCGCAGTTTAGGAATGCCTCTTTCTTCATCTTATACGGTAATTTCTTCAAGCTATGAACAAAAGTTTTATCTTCAATTTTGGTTTGGTTTCTGTTCTGTTGTTTGATATTCTGATATTGGACTATTGCAGTTCGTGACATCTTATGGTCAGGCACCGAATGGTATAAATGTTCCATCCCAGTTTCAACCAGCATCAATAATGCAAACTCCTGCCCATTTAGGAGCACAACCATGGTCTATGCCTGGAACTCAAAGCATGCCTCTTGTGACACCTTTGATCCAAACTGCACAGCTACCTGCAGCTGCTGCTGTGATGGCTCCAGTGAGAATCTCCCCAACTTTTTGCTCCCCACTCTTCAGCTGCTCTCTAAGAAAAAATTTCATTTTTAGTCCAATAAATGTTAATTGTGTAGCTTTCTGCCTTAGCCTTCTTTTTCCTTCTCTAAAATACTCAGGCACAAACTGCCCAGCCTAGCTCTACTGAACACATGTCTTCTGATTGGCAAGAACACACATCGGCAGATGGTAAAAGGTCTGTGCTGGATAAGTATGCTACTTGATTGCTGTCTTCTCTTGGTTGAGAAACTTTTTGCTGTATATTTACTACTATTAAATTAAATTAAAATTGTTTACTTCATTCGTATGCCGGATTAATGTTCCACTGGAGAATTATGCTTACAATGTTTACTTCATGACTTATTAATCCATGTGATTCTTACTTCGTTTGTACGGTCTTGATACATTATTCATTTTTTGGTTCTAATTCTTATGATGGTTCCTCAGATATTATTATAATAAGAAGACCAGGCAATCTATCTGGGAGAAGCCACTTGAGTTAATGACGCCTACTGAGGTGAGTCATTTTTGTAAACAAGTATTTTCATTTTACTTGCAATAAAACCTTGATTTGATCATGCCAGTGACTGAATCTCACTATTGTACCTTTCATGAATCGTGACAGTTGTAGCTACTGTGTCATAAAAAGAATTTTTATTTGTATCATCTGTTTCTTTGCATGTTCTACTGGTTTGTAGATGTCTTTTGGCACGTCTGGAGCAAAAAACAACTGCTCTATATGGTCATTATAAAGGCGAGGTTTCACTTTACTCAAGGCAGGCAATTTTGCTATTTATTTTTATTTCATTAAGGGGCTTCTTTTCCTTGTAATGCTTGTGGTAGGTCTAATATCTAGTACACAAGAACTAGCAAGGCCTGATGCATTTTCTTGACCACTCTTGATATGTTGACATGAAATTTTGGCTGTTTTCTTTTATTTTTAGCTAGTGCAGAATCTGATAGTTTGGGGCTAAATAGTTCATCTTGATACAATCTTGACCATTGATCTGAGGACTACATTAGATGCTTCTTCTGCTGTAGAAGTTGGACAAAGTTTTTGCAGATACATTATGGTCTCTGATATGCTAGTACATGCTTCTGCTTATGTGCTGAGATGTTGCAACTTTTAGACAGATAAATTATTAAATCATCATTAGGTTTCTCTGAGGTCATTTGTCTATATGCGTGCTAAATGTATGTCTGTTATTTTAAATCATATATTGTATATAATATTCAAGCCAGTTTGTTTTACTTATTTCACAATTCATTGTGTAATATTTACTACTACCAACTGGGGATCATTTGGTGGGTGGTATTTCCTGAGCAAGATGGCAACAACTGTCACTTTGATAATTACTAGTTTGTTTCAGAATTTTATACTACACATTCAGATAGTTGATCTGTTTTTAATTAGTCCTCTTCTCAATGGTATGTTGAAACTTCTGTATTGAATCTTGATAGTACCAAAATGTGCTATGATGCACGAGTTTTTAAGTTGATGTAAACAATGTTCAACCTAACTGCCAAGTTCTCTCTGATCAGCTGCAAACTTTGGTTAGTTCTAAATGTTTACTTACTGTTAAAATTCTCTTTTGTTAAATTGGATTTTTGAACTGACAGTCTGTCAAACACAACATGCTGAAATGTCTTCTTTCCCGTGGTATATGTGAACTAATTATCTTCCGTTTTACTGTGTGAAGGGCAACACCTTATTTTCTTCCCATTTCATCAAGAGAGAATTAATTTCCTTCCATCAGATCATCACTTCATGCATACCTTGGTGTATTTGATCATTGAAAATCTAGTATGCTAATGCTGATTTATATGACTTAATTAGTTTTAAGTTTGTTCACAGGTACATGATTTAATTTCTCACTCAGGAGGTATGGTTTATTGGGGGAATGTTTTTCTTGCAATGTGCTTCTTAGACTATCTGTCATCCCACATTTGTGGAAATTGTAGAATGTACTGTAACCAACTAGAATCTTTTCGGTGAGTTTACATAAGAATCATTCGCTGATGCTATCTTTAGTAGTGCTGTTGGACATTCTATCATAATCATATTGTTTGTCTTTATTTTTTGAGATCACAATGTCTGATGTCTAACAGTAGTAAATCATTATATGACTTTTCACTGAAATGTTCTTTATAATTCTTGTACTCTTTGATAAAATGTTTCGTTGTTACTCAGATGTGTGGTTATCCAATTACTGTCTAGGTGTGCTGTGTGTTACCTGTCTGCATTATCCAGGAAGTTTCTTTTTTTCTATTGGGGATTTTATTATGCTCATTATACAATATTTTTTCAGAAGTTGTAATTAGTAGTTCTCAACTTGCAAGCAATTTCTGTTTGCATACCTCCGTAGACACAGTTGGGTAATGACACGATTCATGTGCTTGTCTGTTTGGTTTGTTGGAAATATTTAATTCAAAGCTTGTTATTATGATATCTTTTGTTAGAGTTGTTTCATGATTAATCTTTTGAATGCTTATTTTGATGTCCGATCAATTGGTAGCTTAGTTTGAGTTTTCTTTTTTATCTATCATGATTTGTCTTATTTCTGTTAGCAGTTAATATTTACAAGGTTTGTTCTGATATCTGATTAGTTATTTCCTTATTGCGATTGGAACCTTATTCTTTTCTATTGTGAGCTCTTATTTCTGTTTACAATCATGAAGCCAGCCTTGTCCCATTAATTTTGGGATTTAGAATTCCAAGTAACTTGTGAAGTTGTACCAATCTTTGTAGGTTCAACTATCATATTGTTCTTTGCTCTTCTGGTAGCTATTGGCTAGGAAAAAAAGATTTTCAGGCATACACATTTATCTGTGAAAGGTTCTTTGAGGCTGATAATCTAATTGGCATCCATCAATTTTATGTATACTTGGCATACATGTGATTGGACCTCCCTATACCCTGCATTAGCAGGTGGAAGCCTTTTTTTATGCTATACATGTGACTCAACATGTGCATGCAAGGCTTGGTGCCAATGCATGCTTATGGGCACATGATTGGGGATCTTGATATTTTATGCTTGGATGTGTACCTTGTTGAAACTAGCATGATATGCTTATGCATCATGCCTATGGAGCCATATCTTTCCACATTGATATTTAACAATGCTGACTCAGCTAGGACATCATGACACGTGGACCATCATGACAAACAGACATGGAATCTAACATCTTGTTGCATGTGATACATGGGGCTGCATGTTTCTGCTAGCTTCATCAAAGTTTGGTCATTTTTTAATCACATCATTGAGTTCGTAGATGCATTATACAATTCAGTACATATTTGCAGACATCCATATTATTATGACACTTTGTGCTAGCTGGGGACAGAGCACATCTATCAATGTTCTTATATACTCTGGAGCAGCCTTAAAATTCTTGAAGGATAATTTGGTTCAAGCTTCGCTTGCTCTAGAAAACCATTTTAAGGAGCTAAATGAAGATGCTTGCTTTGAGATGCATATGGACTAACTGTTGCCATGTGATATAGTCTCTTTTTAAAACTGTGGATAATGACACTAAGTAACACCATTTGCCGAACATCAGATTTAAACTTGTGAAAGTCACACACCAACTCCATAATGTATTACTTTTCATGTCATGTACAACAGATAGTTCCTGACTTTCTGAATATAACACTTATTTGTCTGTCTGCACTAGTTCTAACTATAGGTTGCAAGTTCACACCAAGTTAGCATTCTGAATAAAGATTGTTGATGTGCCATGCTGTAGTGTGTTGTAACATGCATGACACAACGGCTCACTTTGACAGGCATTTCCTATCATCGGGTCTTTTTCTTATGCATGAGTACAGTGCGTGCCATGAGCATGTACCAGCTTGGTCATGTATTTTCTTGTAGAAAACAACAACCCTCGTATTATCTCTTTGTGGCAAACACTTTGTACGTAGCATTAAAATGCGAAAAATTTCAGATAAATTAGGCATAAGTTCAATAACCTTAAATTTCATAGTAAAGGACTTTCATAAGCAGGCTGGAAACATGTTATGTCTTGATAAATTATTTAAACTCTAACCACTGGCATAAGCATACTAAATCATGGCCTTTGTCTTTCAAGTTGAGTTCAAGGATTTTGCTTTATATCTTCATTTCTGGTTGTGCCCATGCTTTTTAGTTTCTTATTTTTGTCCAGTTTCTCATGATTACGCTATTCTTCTTTTACATTCCAGACTAATCTCAACTTGAAATTTTCTTACAAGTGGTCATGTTTGGTCTATCAGCCAATTGTTTGGACCATGTTCCAGGGATATGTTACCCAGGCTTTAAAGCTTTCTTTGTTGTAGTTTTTGATGTTGCTTTTTTGTATTTTAACAATTATTACTGGCATTCCATCCTTTTCTTTTCTTAGTTTTGATCTTGGTGTTTATTACTTCACAGGCACATCTATTAATGCCTTTTGAACTTAAAACTGGTTCCCCCTTTGTAGTAATTCCAATGTTTGCCTGAAAAGATCTATTGTCACTTTGGAATTTGTATTTCTTTTGTATATGATGTTTTTTCTTTTGTGTTATATATCAAATATTGCCCTATCTTTTTCACTGCTTCTCTTAATTTCCTTCCTTTTTGTGTTGCACAAATCTTTGAGTTCATCAGATACAACATAGAAAATGAATTGTTTCTTTGTGAATAAATTCTCTTCCTTCTTTCTTTATTTTATCTTATTCTGCTTGATCTGTATGTTAAGTTTGTATATCTCTTTAGATGGTTTGTCATCTGATCATGCAGTACTCATAGAGACCAAAGACATCTTATTCCTTTAATTTTCTGCATGATTATGACATATCTTATACTAATGCCCTTCATACTAATGGCCTTCATTTAAAATTGTTCAGGTTATAAATGCACACATATTTTTTCTGACTGGTTATAGTTTATGTGAATGCATGCATATTTCTTCTTTTGACTGGTCATTTGTTCTTGGTCTTTTGTATATTTGATTTTTGCACTAATCATTTGAAGTTTCTTAACATTTTCATCTGTGGCAGAGGGCAGATGCATCGACTGACTGGAAGGAATTCACCGCTGCAGATGGTCGGAAGTATGTCACTGTGTCATTCTTTTAGTTTATGATGATATTCTGCTTATGCTGTTATTTTCTTGAGCAGCATTATATATTGCCATGATGAACTGTGATATAATTTGCATCTTTATATGTTTCAGATACTACTATAACAAAGTCACAAAGCAATCCAAATGGACAATTCCTGACGAGCTCAAGGTTTGATCTTGCTTTTGTTGTTTCAAACATTCTCTTCCCATCCTGCGTCAGTTTGGCCCTCAGAATTCTGTTCTGATTTTAGCTTGCTCGAGAACAAGCAGAGAAGGCTGCAACTCAGCCAGCACCAAAAGAAACAGGGACCACTGTTGTATCTGTTGCTTCAAGTGTTCCTTCTGTTGAGACACCTGCAAGTGCTTTGGCTCTTAATGGACCAGCAGCAGTATCTAACGCCATGCAGTTGCCAGTTGATTCTGGTACCCAACCCCCGGTGACCTCTGTGGCACCATCATCCATTGCTGTTGGAACATCTGCTGGCATCACTAGTTCTTCTGTAGGAACAGAAAATACAGTTGGTGTGCCAAATCATCGTGCACCTTTAACTCCAGTACCCACTCCTGCTGCTACGAGTAGTGAATTTCCTTCTCTTTCTGTGGATGCTCCAACCACTGCAACTAAGTATGGATCTCGGTTGCTTTGGTGTTTTTATTGCCTTTCTTTAGTGTTGTAGTCAAATCTGTACTTCTAAATTGACTCTTTTCAGCAGTAATCAAGACAATTCATCCCTTACAAATTCTGCAAGTGTGCCTGATGAAACTTCTGCTCAGGATCTAGAGGTACGTCAAGTTAGTAGCCTTACTAAACTTATTGCAGATAGTGTTCATTTCTTATTGTAGTAATAACATGCACTTATGTGGATTTCATATGCTAAATTTAGAGAACAAAGAAATCATTTGCTATTTCATTTTAATTTCAGAAAGTAGTATTTTAAATGATTGAAGCTTAATTTTTTTTCAGTAGATTGTATCTGTTTGGGATAACTAGTGATGCTTGATTAGATTAGGCTTTGAACAGTAATAAATTTTTACTCTGTCTATCTGTATGTTTCAAGATTTGTTTTTGGACTTCTATGCTTTGCAAACTTGAAGAAAATATTAGAGGTATTATATGTATGAGTCTTTAAGAACTTGGTAAAGCAGTAATTTGGTGTGATCAACTATATGTGATGATTTTTGTAGAGGAGAAATGTGTGGTTGATGTTGTTGATATTCATTGTTGAGTCTGTTTTTCTTTGTCATTGCTTTATACATAAATCTATCCACTGAAAATTGTCTTTGTAGTAGCACATCTCATTTTTCATCCAAGTTCTAGATTGCATATTGCATAAACATGATTATTGCTTATGTTCTGTAAGTACAGTGATATAAAAGCCTTGCCCTGCTTGTTACTTATGATGTCTACTATGTCACTTGATCTTTCAAATTAGATACAGGGGTTGGAGTAAAAAACATATGGTTATGTAAGGTTGGTATTAGAACTTTTATGTGCTTTTGGCCAATGGCCATTTTAGGTTTCTGCTGGATGGTATGCCTCTTGTTGGTTCTGTAATAGTGTTTATGTTGGTATTTAGTAGGGATTAGTCATGTGCTGACATGTTACTGGTACCTAATTTAATTGGTGGCACAGAAGCTGTCACAATGTTCGGTGCACTTTTTCAGCTTGCCACAGATGGTCAAAACTTGGTCTATTTGTTGTATAAAATAGCCGGTCTTGGCACTGCATGGTTTGACAGACTTTGGCATGATATTTTTGATGTCAGCTAAAACCTAAAGCTTTGAATAACATACCTCATACTAGCAGAAATAAAAACTTTTGATAGGCTAGTTATCTGCTTAAGTAATATAAGCTGCCCATACTCTGAAATGCTCTATTTGATGCCTTGTTTGTTGTGTGATTGTTGGATATCCTTTGCTCTTGCCCAATGTTAATTGTGGGTCTTCACTTGTTGGTGGTCGTGGTCTTAACTCTCTTTTTTGGCTTTGTGCTTACTTACATGAAAGGTAGTTTGTTGATTATGCTTGCGTCAACCAATATGAACTTGATGCTTAAAGACAAAAAATATGGAATATAAACCAAGTGATGAACTGATAAAAATTACCTCGAGTTAATTTGAGAAAACACCTTTCATTTTTGGCATAAAATGTGAAGGCGAGAAGATAAAAACAAAGATTTTCCACTCACCAAAAAGTGGAACACATTTTATGCTTAAGTGTGAGGCAGAGGAGGATGAAGAGTGCAAGAGAGATCAACATGTAGGAAGAGTAACTTTGATTGTCTATTTATAATGATTAAAATGAGGGTAATTTTGTTATTATACTTGAAAGGAAATATATAAATGATCAAAAGAGGCAATTTGGGAAAGTGCTCTGTTGGTTAATAGATGTTTACTACAGGATGTAGGATGTAATTATTACAAAGGTTGGGTCTCAATCATAATATTGAGGTGAATTTTTGTTAGTTTGTCTTGCTTATTGTACATATTCATTCATTGTACTTTGTTAAAAGGGTACCTACTTTTTCATCGTTTTGGTGATTGGGGTGATTGGACTAGTCTGATATATTTAGCTTGAGAATTTTTATGATTTATTCTGTTAGAAAGCCGGTTATTACAGATAGTAAATATCTTTTGGTTCTTTTATGTGTGTTGTCGTTATTCTGTGGTAGATTGCTTTTTAATGCTTATGCACTTTTCATCTAAGCATTTTTCTTTAATTGGATAAACTGTTATATCTCTTCATTAATGCTCCAGGCAGCTAAAAGGACCATTCCTGTTGCTGAGAAAACTAATTTCACTCAATTAGAAGATAAAATGGTTGACGAAGGACAGTTGGTTTATGCTAACAAGCTGGTAATATAATATGTTTCACATGTTAGTTGACATCTTCTTTGTTGTGTGTAAGCTTCTAACTAATGCTTCTCTTTAGGAGGCGAAAAATGCTTTCAGGGCTTTACTGGAATCTGCTAATGTGGAGTCTGATTGGACTTGGGAACAGGTGTGCAATTTCATCTCCTTTTTATTTGGAATGGCATAGGCTTTAGCCAATTAGCTTGATTATTTGCACGTGATTAATGTTTTTTTCTACAGTTGTATATACGTATGATTTCTTATTGAAACTTCCTAGGCAATGAGAGTTATCATCAATGATAAAAGATATGGTGCTTTGAAAACACTTGGAGAAAGGAAACAAGCATTTAATGAGGTCAGCTTATGAGTTAACTTCCGATGTAAAATTCACATTATAAGCATGTTTATAAATGCTATGACAATTAGGCCATTTAGTTCCCAAGTACCTATTGAAATCACCTATGTTATTGATTGTTCATCAATTTTTTTATTCTTATTACAGTACCTGGGCCAAAGGAAAAAACAGGACGCTGAGGAGAGGCGCGTCAAGCAGAAGAAAGCAAAAGAAGACTTCACTAGAATGTTAGAAGTAAGTTACATTCTTCTAAGATAAGGTTGGCAATCTACTTGCTTCTTATGATTTCTATTGGTCTTGTGCAGGAATGCAAGGAACTTTCACCGATGACTAGATGGAGGTTTGCTTGACTGTTCATGTTGTATTAGTGGAATTAAATAGTTCTTGGGTTAAAGTGTTTTTATATTAGGATTCTAGTTTTCTTGCTCTTGGAACACTTCTGTTATGTTTTTAAGTATTTTTTTGTTAATTAAACATAATTTCAATTCTATCTATGCAGCAAAGCGATAACCATGTTTGAAGATGATGAACGATTTACTGCGGTGGAGCGGTCAAGAGAGCGTGAGGATCTTTTCGAGAACTATATAGCAGAGCTCCAGAAGAAGGTTGAAATTCTAAAAACTGCATATTCTTATGTTTACCAACTAGTGTTTTTCAAGAGATCTATTTAATTCTCTTCTTAATCTATGTTGAGTAAATCTGCCATGTCAAGCCTAATTTTGGATCCTTCATGGCTTCATGCTTTTATTCTGCTTGAGCTGCTGATTTTTTTTCTTACCTTTTAAGGAAGTTTAATGTTGGTTTACAAATATAATCATCAAAATCGTTCAGGTATCAGTTTCACCTTGGCAGTCGAAACCAATATAACTGATGTGTTTGCATTTAGTTCAAGTAATTGGATTCTATCTTTGACAACTTAATAGTTCCTGGTCCCATTCTGCATCATTGTATCTCATATAGAACAATATAACTAATGTGATTGCATTTAGTCCTATCAATATGGAACAAGGTTGTTCAACTCGTGATCTGGGCCTGGGCCTTAGGGTCGAGCAATCTTACGGCCCAGATCATGATTGATGAGTTGAGCCAAATGCTATAATATAAAAAAGGTGAAATCAGCCTGACTTGCGAGTTGACTCGATGTTCGAGTCGATGGAGTTTACTGAGTCAATTCAGTTGGCTGTATATAAAAGAAAAAAAAGAAGAGAAAACTCACCTCGAATATGAAGCAATGTGCAACAGGGCCTAATCACCCTAATCTTTGCTGTTGCTCATAATGAGAGGGTGCTGCCAACCTTGCCGGTAGCTGGCCAATGTTGCTGGTCTTCACTTCTCTCCTGCAACCCACATAAAGTATGAGGTGATGAGCCCTAACCATTGTTGCTGCCCACGATGAAAGGGTGCTGTGACCTGCCAACCTTGCTGGCTGTTCAACATTGCTGATTGCCGTAGTGTTATGGGCTTAGCTGATTTTGCCTAAGCCGTGCGGCACCCATGCGTGTCCGTCCGCAAAGGTCAGCCCTCCCCGAGATCTCCTAAAGTCCCATAGACTTACAAAAAGAGAAAACGGGCCAGAAGAAGCAATTCCCACGGGATCCACAAGCAACTGCTCAAGAAAACACTTTATAAAGCCAAAATACAAATTACACCCATGGACATTACAAACTCAGAGAGGTTGCACACAAAGGATAATGGTCCATTACAGACCGAAGTCCCCACAAGTGCTTATAAGACACACTTGTATTTACAAGCCAAACTTGGCCATAAAGCAAATCAAACTAGGGCTGCTAAGCCTACTGCAAGCCCGCTTCTTGTTGTACAAGATATGTACCTAAACCGAAGGACACGGACAAATACGAGCATTTCATCGAACACCTTGTTTACATTATTGTCCGTGACAGTAGGTACTGTTTGTCATCCTCTCTCCTGCCTCTGTTCCCATCTCTTCTCCTTTATTCTCCCATGTTTTCCAATATCAGCTTCTCTCCTCTCTATTATCTTTCTTCCCATCTCTTCTCGTTTCTTCTACTTTCTTTTTCTCCCATCTCCTCTCGTCTCTTCTCTGATCGTCTCTTCTTGTCTCATTTTCTTTCTCCTCCCATATTCTCCCATCTCTTCTGCTCTCCTCCCCTCTCCTAATCTATCTTACTGTATCCTATATTTTCTTTTTCTCTCTCTCTTCTTCCCCTATCCTGTCTTCTCCTCTCTTCTCTTCGGTCTCCTCTCTTTTCTCTCCTTTTCCTTCCTGCTTTTCTTTTACTTGTAAATTCAAATCTTGGGTTTACATTGTACAACATAGACTGAGTACATACTGTTTTTGCTCGAGTATACTAATATCTTGTCTATTCGACACCTCCTGCACATTCACTCACTTGGTCAGGAAGACAGTAGGACAGTAGGTGTTTTTTCTCTACTTTACTAGACAGTAGGGGACTGTTAGGACAGTAGGACTATTAAACTGGTGTAGGATAGTAGTTTTTTTAACTTAGTAACAATAAAATTATATATAATTTTTTAAATGTATTTATCTTAAATTATTTATTCTTATTTGTTTTATAATTTGTAGGATCTTATGATCCTACAATCCGTTTCTATGATCCGAGTTTGCAACCCCTTTAGGATCCTAGGTTGTAGGTAGGAAAGTGAGGTTGACAACCTTGGTTTGCAGACAATCTTTGATACCTTATAGCACCTAGTCGCGGTCTCTATACTTTTGGTATTGATTCAATGGTTGATATTGGTAACCGTTTATTTCAGGTTACCAGGTGCAAGCATTTTTCTGTTGGATGAAAGTTGCATTTTATTTTTATCTTCAATTTGTTGCTGAGAACCACTTGTTTGTGTTCCACAATCCAAAAAGCTCATTGTACACGTATGAACAATAGAATATTTTTATAATAGTGCAACTCGATATAAAAAAGAGACGAACCTAGTGCATGAGGAAAATAGTACAACTTTAAATACTTATATAAAATCACTGCTATTATTTTTTCTAAACTATAGCTTTAGCGGATCTTGCCGATTGGTAAGGTGTATAGCTCCTTTTTTAATTGAGTTACTGATTTCTATCTCATGCTACCATTTAGATTCGCACATGTCTTCTCTGTCTCCTATATCTTTCACTAGGGTGTAATGCATTGTGGAAATTGTATTCCTTTACAAAATGCTTTATCAGCTGAGAATCAATGCTTTTGCTGATATCACACATCTTTTCTTCTCTTGTTGGTTTGATTGAAGTGTGCCAGCAATGTTATTGAAGGTAGCCTTTTCTTATAAGTGATTCTACTTGATTGTGATGGTTAGTCATCTGTTCATAGGTCATCTTTTCACTTAAAAAAGAATTTTTTTTCTTTGTGTCAAGCTGCTGCCTTTTTTTTTATTGAAACCCTGTTTTTGTTAGGCATGTTGATGCCTTGTGGTTTAACTGATAATCTTATTCCCTCTGGGCATGACAATTTATTAGATACAGAGTTGATAACATTTGTGGTTGTTATGGTAAAACATGTTACTGTTACAGCATGCTGTAATTGATTTGCATGTGCTGTGGTGTGGCTGCTTCTGGTCATGGTGCATCCCATTAATACATGGTCACAGGTTTGAGTCAGCACTTTGGCCAGTGCCGGTATCCTCGTACTGACACATGCTACACTACAACGGTATGCTTCAAGATTTTTTGTCCTATTTTCTTGGTTTATAAAATAAAATTAAATAAGAAAAAAGTAAATCTAATCTATAAATCTATAGGAAATCTAAGCTACAAGGATAAGCATGAATAAGCATGCTATAATTAACCGTAAGTTATGTCTGGGTCTAAATGGAAGTAAAAAGATATTATCCCTAATTACATGAACTTTGCACAAAGATTAGGTGTCAGATTGCCTTGATTTAAAGACGATTACAATTGGATTTTGAGATTTAACCATTCTCGACTGCCAATCTTTCTTAATTGTTTGCAATTAGAGAAGAGCCAAGCCTTTTATCCATGAAATAAAGAGATTTGATTAGGAATGTGTTTGAGAAAGAGAATAATTGATAGTGAGAGAGGAGAAATGAGCGAGGAGGGGGTGGGGGAGAGGGGAGGGGTGTGTGTGTGTGTTTAAACACTTCCCAACCAGCCCTCAACGGTCGTATTGGGTGATGCGGCTCAAATCTAAATGGTTGGATTGCTTGGTACACATCATATTTTGACCGATACACCTGTACCAGACCTGAACTGGCTGAAATCACCTCGTCCGAGTCTCTGCAGCTGGTCGGATCGCTGTGTACCACCCTTACCGTACTGTGCTGCTCGAAACTGCAACCATGGTCTCAATAAGATAGGGTTATCCTACATTAGTAACTGTTTTCTTGTAGTAGTAGGTCTTGTCTTTAAGATCAGAATATTGATCTCGTGACTCTTTTGATGGCCATGTTCTTTCTTTGTCATTCTTACTGGATCAATGTTTCAAATTTGAACAGCTTATGTAAAAGTAACAGGACATACAATTAATTGCTTTGGTGTCGTGTATCTTGGTCCAGGAGAGAGCAAAGGCTGCTGAGGCGCATAAAAGAAACATTATGGAATATAGAGCTTTTCTTGAATCTTGTGACTTCATCAAGGTATTACTTCAATTTTCTCAATCATATTGGAAAAATTATTTTTGTAGTTATATGTTAATTTCTGTTTTCCCTCTGTATTGTTTTAGGCAAACAGTCAATGGAGAAAAGTTCAAGATCGTCTGGAGAGTGATGAAAGATGTTCTCGACTTGAAAAGATTGATCGGTTGGAGATTTTTCAGGTTAGTTCCAACTTATTCTTTACGATAGGAAGCTCTTTTGCTCACATTTATGTATTGCAGGAATATGTTCGTGATCTGGAGAGAGAGGAGGAGGAACAGAGGAAGATGCAAAAGGTGCATCAGATTCTTAGTATATTTGTAATTTTTGTGTTCTACATTATATTTACACTTGGTTTTATGAACATACAGGAACAGTTACGACGCGTAGAGCGCAAAAACCGTGATGAGTTTCGTAAATTGATGGAAGAACATGTTGCTGCTGGAGTTCTTACAGCTAAAACTCACTGGCGTGATTATTTCACACAGGTACTTGGTGATTGTGTTTTGCCCTCACAATATGAGATTTCATCATTAACATGCTGATCCTCATATCATTTGATTTACATTTCATTTGCTCCTTGCAGGTCAAAGATTTATCTCCTTACTTGGCAATATCATCAAATACATCAGGTGCAACACCCAAAGATCTGTTTGAAGATGTTACTGAGGAACTTGAGAAGCAGGTTTCTTTTTTTTCCCTCCAGTTAACTTCTTTATGAGGCTATGCTTTTCTAAATAATGATATATTTGGATTGTCATGATAAAGTTAGTTTTAACTTTGAAGGCACATAAGAAATGTGATGGATGATGGGTGTGTTTTTTCGTAACAAAGCCATGTTTTTGTTTCTTGTTGATGATAGAAAGCTCGACAAATTAATCAGAAAATATTGTACAAAATGAATAATAGCCAAAATATACCATTTGAATCTTTTTTTACCCTGAACCAGAGCCTTTTTCAAAAAGTTATGATTTGTTAAACAGTCTAGTCTGGGAATGGATAAACAACATCAAATTTAACTTGTCTGTTTGAGAAAAAATAGTTCTTTGGCTGAATTCGGTTTTAGCTACTTAAGTATATCAGTAATCAGACATTTAAGACGAAGTGGAAACTGATGTTCTAATTGATAATGAGCTTCATGCTACACCCAAAATCTGTTAGCATTTGTTATCTTAATACATGGTTAGAAGGAAAGAATGTTGATAAAAGAATATTACTACCACTTTCAGACAGGGTTGTGCCTAATATTACTAGGAATTCTTGGTGAAATAACTTCAAAAATGATACTAAATACTGAGAGATCTTATGAGGTCAATACTGTTTCAAAATTGTTTGGAAGGAGAATTAATTGAACTCTCCTCTTGCTTGTCGTGTTATTTGTTTTTCATCGTTTCTGCTGGTTCCATATTTCTTTGTCTTTCATGTGGCATTACTGCTCTTAATACCATTATTTGTTTGATCTAATATTTAATTTTCTTTTGGGAAATCTTAAAGAGGATTAGTGATCATGGTAATCACTAGCAGAAACAATGAACTGAAACTTAATCTTGCGTTTTAGGTTAGTTTCATTGTTACTATGACTAATGGAATCGATGTACCGCTACTTGAACTTGTAACTGCTACTAAAACACTATAAAGTAGGGGTTGCCATAAAATGATACAGGGGCACTGCTCTTAATACCATTATTTGTTTGATCTTATATTCAACTTTCTTTTGGGAAATCTTGAAGAGGATTAGTGATCATGGTAATCACTAGCAGAAACAATGAACCGAAACTTAATCTTGCGTTTTAGGTTAGTTTCATTATTACTACGACTAATGGAATCGATGTACCACTACTTGAACTTGTATCTGCTTCTAAAACACTATAAAGTAGGGGTTGCCATAAAATGATACAGGGGCATATACCTTTTTACCATGGCATGGCTCCCAAGTCATGTTTGTACATAAATAGGAAGAATTGAAACTTAATGCTTAATAATCAAGAAATTGATAGAATTAATTTGGATCTTTTCTTATAGGTAGTACATGTGTACCAAATGGAATAATTCATGTTTTTGCTTTCCAGTCGTAGTCTGTTGTGTATTTCTGATCTCATTGTTCATGGTGCCATGTTTCCTTCTTCGTTTTATACCTCTGCTATGGAAGATGAAATGGGTAGGTGTCAGCAGCAAACCTCTCCTTGTGGGACAGCTGCTGATGGTAGACCTCATTCAATGTTTGTCTCAGTCCAATTTTCGTTTACTGCAAAGGCTAATCAAGTATTTTTGTCTTTGCCCTATGTTACATGTCATGGTTAAAATTAAATTACGAATAAAAAAATAACATAGAAAAAAATTGAAAGTGTGATTGGATTATTCTAGTGAATTTCTTAGCTCCAGTTAGCAAACTGATCTGTTTGAATCCTTGTTTTATCCTATTAGCCAACTGTTTACTTTAATGTCAGGAATAATGCTGTGATTGATATCCAGTGGAGGACCTTTTTCTGTTGATGCCAAATAGCATTATAATTTCCAAAAGAACCTGTATCTTGAGACTATTTTTGTATGTTGTTCTATGTTGCAGTATCATGAGGACAAGTCTCAAATTAAAGATGCAATGAAGATCGGAAAAGTAATGTGTTACTATTTTGTTCCTGCATGCTTTGATTCAAAGGATGTTCCTGATGATATGAATATCTTCTTCCAGATTACATTGGCTTCATCATGGACATTTGAGGAGTTAAAGGCTGCTGTTGCAGGTATTGATAGTTTGAACGGAATATCTGAGATAAACTTGAAGGTAATTTTCTCATCTTCTACTTTTGTTATTTATTTGTTTTCATGTTTTTTGTGAGTGACAGTCAACCAATAAAGGTGTGTGTTCCTATGAAGCAAGCATTTGATCACCTTAGGAAAGAATAAATAACTGGAACTCTTGAATAATAAAGTATGGCTTTTACTTTTACTAAAAGTTTCTCATCCGGTATCTATCATTTGTCCTTTCCGAATTGTTTTTTTTCACTCCTGCTTATGTCCCAGATTGATTAACATGACTATTAGCACTATTCTTTTATTGCCATTTGCCAATTCCTCACCACCATCAGCTGCTTGCAATGATGTGCTTACAAGAAAGCACTATTTCACCTCAAACTCCCTTTTTATGCTTTGTCTTCGCCTCAAATTGACGTTAGTGCCTTGGTGTGCCTTGATTATTTATCTACTTTGGACGCTGTATGTATGGTATAAGACTTGATTTGATGCTTTTCAAATTTTTGTAGTTGGTATTTGATGAGTTACTGGAAAGAGTTCGGGAAAAGGAGGATAAAGATGTTAAAAAGCGCCAACGTCTTGCAGATAATTTCTCTGATCTGTTATACTCGATCAAGGTACTCTTCCACCATGTTCTGAATGGTTTTTTGATTTTTGAGATCTAGTTTATCTTGACTTTCTTGGTTTTTTGAAGGAAATAACTGCATTTTCAAATTGGGAGCAATGCAGATCACTTTTTGAAGACAGTCAGGAATATAGGTATTCAGTGCTGATAAATCTCCTTATTATTCATGTCAAATATGGTTGAGTTTCTGTTATCATAACTATTTGGTACCACTTGTTATAAGGTCAATTGGTGATGACAATTTTGGAAGAGAGGTTTTTGAGGGGTATGTTTCTCACTTGCAAGAAAAACTGAAAGAGAAAGAACGGAAGAGGGAAGACGAAAAGGTAATAAGTATTTTTTGGGTTCATGATTGTTATGTGTTAAACTTTGTCGCTAAACTATAGTTGAGACTTCTTTACCTAATAAATGTCACTTTTTGGTTGCAAAAGTACTAGACGTTTATTTCATTTGATAGTTATTTTTGAGTTCATCCCTGTGTGAATTGGTAGTTCTTAAATTGTTTTAGTTGCTGTATTTGGTCGGTTCCTTTCATTCTCCTATCGGTAGACTCATAGATATTGGATGGCAGTTATTTCATATTGGCAAAACCAATTAAAATTTTTTGATGCACTAATTTAAATGCTTGTTTTTATAGTATTTTCATAGAGGGTGATAACAGAATGCAATAGTCTTTATGAATCTGCACTTTAATGCCTGGTTAAATTAATTACTATATATATTTTGTGTGCTCATGGGAATGTGTTGATGATTTACATGTATATATATTATCAATGGTTCCAATCAAGCGCTCATCAGGATATCCTGTAGAAGCTTAGCACCTTAGTCAAAAGGAGCCTTTTATTCATGGATATTGATTTTTTGTACGAGGAGCTGCTGCAGTAATTTTTTTCATGTAGCTGCTTAGGAATTAGTGTTTGATATCTCCTTGCTACTATTCCAAGTTTAATGTACTGTTGATGGGAGATTATTGGGGCAAAGATGTCAGTCTAGTTCATTTTTTTAATTTGGATTTAGGACTTTCCTTGTAAAGTTTGAAACCGTCAACATATTTTATTTAATATAACCCTAAATGGCCAATAGAAAAAAAACAAAATAGATTGAGCAACACATCTTACCCAGGTCCAGGTCCTTTCATATCCTTATTCTGTAATTTTCTATCCGCATTCATCACTGAAGCTCCATTTAGTGACTTGTCAATTATGGATGTTGAAACCAAGGAATGAATACCGATCGATACCGCCCGTACCGGGTGGTACGTATCAGTTCACTAACTAACTGGTATGCGGACCGCTTGCTACCAGGCGGTATCATCGATTGCGGTTGTTTTTGCCCCGTTACCACCCGAAATTGATCGATAACAATCGATTTCGATCGTCGTCGATCGATATCGGGCAGTATCAGTTGAGGGAGGGAGAAAGAAGAAGAGGGAGAAGAAAAACCTGGAGTTCGGTTGCTCTTCGCCTGCATTATTCGTTACCTGCGCGATCCGTCGCCTGCGTTCGATTTCTTCTCCCCGCACGGGGAGAAGAAACGTCTTCCCGTGTGGGAGAAGGAACGAGGCAACGTCGCCTTTTTTTTTATTTTTTAACTTGTATTATATTATATTATATTATATTATAAATATACTATATATATTGATCAGTATGCCTATACGTACTACTCGATACTGGAATATCGTACCATATCGAGCTGAGGTCGGTATGTCGATATGGATCGGTATACGGACCGCTCGCTACCGAGCGATACCGCCAAAATCAACTGTCGACGTTCGATTTAGGGAGAAAAAGGGAAGAAGAAGAAGAAGAGGAAAAGAAGAAAGAAGAAGAGGGGAAGAAGAAAGAAGTACCTCGCGTTGTCCTCACTCGCGCGTCGTCGCCACCCGCGGGGAGAAAGATCGAGGCGACGTCACCCCTTTTTTACTTTTTTTAATATATTAATATTATATTTAATAATATATTACAATATTATATTATATAATACTATAATATATTTTAGTGTATCGAGCGGTATGCGCTGTGCATATCGCTCGGTATCGGGATCGTACCAGTATTGAGAAAATGTTGGTACATCGGTACGGATCGATAGGTAAAACCTTGGTTGAAACCATGCAATTTCGGTCCATACCGGCATACCAAACCTTACTCGATATGGGACGTACCAAGTCATACCGAGTGGTACGCTTAAAATAGCTACAAAACACTAATACATATCGTATTAGTGTTTTAAATTATTTTAGCTAAAATAGCTAATAGGTTAGTAATGGTTGAAATTAATCAATACTGCCCAGTTGAGGTCGGTAACGATCGAAATCGATCGGTAACGCCCCGGTATAGGTCATGCATGGTCGGAATTTCGATCGTTACCGCCCGATACAGCCCCGTATCGCTCGATACGGGGCCAAAAATTTGGTGCCTCTTGGTAGCGGGCGGCCTGTGTGCTGCGAGTCTCTCGGACCGGTACATACCCCTCATACCGGGCGATACACATCAAAATTAAAAACCATGGTTGAAACAATGGTTAGTGATGAGGGCTTGAGATGTTTATGCTTTAAAAATTGGTGATTTACTTGTTTTTAAAAAAATATGAATCATCAAGATTGCTATTTTCAGTTGTCATACTTCAATAGTTCTTACAAATCCTATGCTTATTTTCAATTGACATCAGAAGGGTTTGCTCACATCTAAATATTGCATTACAGGCAAAAAAAGAGAAGGAAAGAGAAGATAAAGCAAAAAGGAAGGAGAAAGAGAGAAAGGAAAAAGAGAGAGAACGTGAAAAAGAAAAAGGAAAGGATCGGGCTAGAAAGGATGAAATAGAGAGTGATATCATTGATGTGATGGATGGCCATAGTTTGAAGGACAAGAAACGGGACAAAGATAAAGAAAGGAAACACCGGAAACATCATCACAGCAAAGCAGATGATATAAGCTCTGACAAGGATCAGAAAGAGGAGTCTAAGAAGTCCAGGAGACATAGTAGTGACCGAAAGAAATCCCGAAAGGTACCAGAAAAGTATAATTTATTTATTTTTCTCATTTCATTTATACTGAAAAATTTTTGCTGCAAAAGGAAAATTAATAAGACCAGTTGAACTCCAAACCTTGTGATTTTGCAGCATGCTTATGCTTCTGATTCTGATACTGAAAATCGGCACAAGAGGCATAAGAAAGATAGAGATGGATCTCGGAGTAATGATGGCTATGAAGAACTTGAAGATGGAGAACTTGGCGAAGATGGGGAAATCCGTTAGTTCCATTTAACTTACTGCTCTTTTAGTGATTTGTCATGGTCTTATCTTTTTATCTTATTGGGAATTTTTAGGTTGTAGCTTTTCTAACTTTTTGTTGATAGATGTTATCAACAGCTAAATTTTGCTGATACATTGCTGCAGTTAAATGTTTAATGTTGTGTGAAAACTATTACGGTAGTTTCATTATTCTATCCTGTTAAAAAGTGGCTCCTTTTGCCAAAACTGAAACGATTTCCAGAAATTGCTGAAAGTATAGTGATGCCTTTGTATTCAGATGTCTGAGTTGTTCATTGTTGTTTTACCATATTTTTATTTTTTTGTACATATCAAAATAAGTTTGATGATAATAACAACAATGTTGCAAAGACAAAGGTGCATTTTCTGTTTTGTTGTGTTGGTGATCTAGTATTTCAGGGATTGGATGTTCAAATGCTCCATGTTTATGCATGTCTCTTAGTGCCTGTTTGGTTTGCACTTTGCACATACAAAATCGTGAGATGCATGAATTTCTATTAAACATGTCATACATGGTTGCCTGCTTAAGTTTCTCTCAAGATCATTATTGCTGTTATGTAGTCAGTCATACCTGAAAGAAAAGTGGCATGGGTTGATGCAAGTTACAAGGCTTTGCAAGCTCCATAACTTGGACAACTATTTTCCTAAAATTGTAAGTGTATCAATTATTTTCTTTTTTCTTTAGATAATATTTTAGTCACCAGTATCTGACCTTACCAATCATTGTCGGCTACTAATGCAATCCTATAAGCATATTATGTTTCACTGTTCGACCGATGGTAAGATCACCTAAATGTTCCACATGATGATTATGGTTTGAGGGTTATAAATTGCTAATAGCACCAAAATAACAGAATTCATGTGTATGCATATAAATAGTTTGCATCGAGTTTTGAAGTCTGAGAATAGTATGCAAGACCTTGCTTCAACACGACATTCCGAATGAGATGGTGCAATTTCAGAAACTTGTTCCTCAATAATTGTTTATAAAATAAAGTGTTCTACATTAGTTTTGATTTCCATGTTTTCAGGTTTTATAATTCTTTGAATATTGTTTTCATATTGTTCATTTTTTATTTTAGATTTATTATGCTTTTGTTTGCTATATTGTTATTTTGTCCCAAAGTTAGGCATGAAGCTTTTCAAACCTTGGTTTGACATATCGCTTGAAATGGTATTGTACGGGTTGTACGTATCGATCCAATAACTGATTGGAATGTGGACCATCATACATTGGGCGGTATAGCAATTTTGGGAGCGCATCGAATGCTACATCCTTCATCGAAATTTGATTGTTACTGACCTGTATCGATTGGTAATGGTTGGATTTAGACTGAAATCAATCAAGAGCCTAGATTGAATTGTTTCCAAGGCCCATTTAATCCTGTTCCTCTCCCCTCTTTCATCCTATTTCAGTCTCACATTTTCTAACACTCTTTCTCACTCAATCATTCTCTTTCTCAGAAATTCTCAATCTTATTCAATATCAACGGAAGAACTGTTCAGAACATGCCGCAAAGCTACCCATAAACGGCCAGAAAAGATAAATCAGCTATTCCTTATTTGAATTTTTTATTGAAAGATAACTAAATTTGCATTTAGTCCTAATTTAAATGCCCTAATTTAGGGTTTTTCTTAATTTTCATGTATTTTTAGAGATTTCTGAGCATTTTTTGTAACAGTCGACATGTTCTGATGTACCATGTGTTGGTACACCAGTACAGACTGGTACATACTGGACCAGCCAAATACCGGCACAGCTGGTTGGCACAAAATTGCAGTCCTTGTTTCAAACCACCAAAGTTGCTGGTTTTTAGCCTATCTACCCTATCTGTAACTGCTCCAATTGAATTTGGGACCTTGATTTGTTACTGCTACGATTTTTTATTTGAACAAGGTAACAGGCTAAGTTGGTCTTTTATAAGTACTTACCGGTAAGGAAATATGTCTCTCTTATACTAATCTAGTAAGGCAAAACGTTATGTAGGGTAACCTAGCAGTTACATTCATCATGTTTAAGGTCTTCCTGTCCTTGGCCCCACTTGCATATGTAAGTGCATGTTACCATGTGGGCCTATGTGTACAATTTCTTTGTTATATGGCGTGGTCCATATATTTGGTGGGAGGATTGATACTGTGGCTTTATGCCCAGCTGTTGATGCATGAACCAGCCTGACTAGGCTCAAGTACCTGAGAACTGATAGACAATTTGTTAGTTGTAGGCTGGAGCATCCAGAGTTCAAGCATTTTACATACTGCATAGTGTTCAACAAAAAATTTCTAGTTTAGACTGTTAGTTTGTCTAATGATTATGGTTGATTGTGGCTGTATGGTGGTAATTGTTAATTCTTACTTGGCGATATTAGAGAAGCCAACAATTTCTTAACATTTTGTCTATGTTCGCTCCTTTTTTCTTTTGCTTCATTTCTTTGTTTGCAATTTACAGTCTCAAGTTGGTTGTTTTGGGTTTAACATTGTCATAAGGCAAGGGTCACGACTATTTTTGCTTGGTCCATGTAATTGTGATGCTTTTCGTTTGCTTGTAACTTTAGCTTAATTACATATTCATGATGGCTGTTATACATGTAAATATTTCTAGGTTTGATTGAGCAAGTTTTTTTAAAAATATATCAAAACATAACTGTGGAAAATCTCTAGGGTTGTTCTACAACCCTAGGATTAGTTTCCAGTTCTGATAAGTTCTGGGATATGCAAATTTTCACATAAAAAATCCCGACATTTGTCTAATTTTGTTTGTGATAGTGAGGAAGTGGCCAAGAGAAATGCTGTATGGAAAGTGATTTCATGAAGTTGCTCCAAAATTGGGGCAGATTTCCGAAAATACAAGAAATCCGTCTCTCTTAAAGAGCAGAAAGAAAGTGTCTGGCATAAACTTTAGCTTCTAGGCATTGAAAACTTCAGCAGCTATCGGGAAGTTACTTTAGCCTGGGAGACAAACCTTGGCAATAAAGGGTTTTAGACTAAGCAGGACATAGTTTGAATACATGAAGAATGACTTCAGTAGTAACTAAGAAAACAATATGAATGGACCAAGAAGAGTTTGTAACAGCAAAATTTTCATTTATCTTGTATTTATTATTCAACCTGAGAGGATGATTGAAGAAATTATCACTGATAGAGTCAGAGTGGGTTCATTACAGTGAATAGGGGCATTGAGAATGTAGTGTCATCATCCTGTACATCTTAGACAAATCTGAAATTTTATAGAAGTAGTTTTGACTTCTTTGGCTTGCCATAATCTGTAGATTTCAATGTTGGGTACAACATATATGAAAAGAATATAGTGCTATTGAGATGGATGTAGAATTTGCGATGTTTGCATTTTTAAACAATTAGCATGAGTTTCAAATCTCAACCGACGACAAAATGAGGAAAAATCATATAAGGTGTTTTCAACATTTGAAATAAGGAAAAATTATATGAGGTGGTTATAACATACCTAAATGCGACTTGTAAATGCACTGATAAGGTTGGGTGGTGCAATTTAGATTTGGTTTGAGGAAAGGTAGAGGAAGATCCAACATGTCTATTAGAAATAAAAAGAAAATGAGAAATCATTTTCATGGACCTAAAATTTCGTTTGTCATGGAATTAAAGCTGTAACACTTTCCAAAATGAGAAAAATGATGGTATAACTCGAGAAAATTTTGTAAATTTGTGAAGCTTATGCAAGTTGAAGATTAATACCAAGGATTATTTTGACAAAAAACATATCTTGGTGGGCATGTTGATATAATAATCAGAGCGAATGCTTATTCCAGTTTATAGTATATTTATGGTTTCTTGAAAAGATAGAATTAGATGTTTTACATTTGAGAACACTTAGGGACATTGGAAGTAAAAATTGGTATATACTGGTCCAGCCATCAATAATGGGCAATATTGGTAGCTATCTAAGGATATCTTATAATTTATTATTATTCAATGAGACCAAATAGTGCAGGTCTGTGTACCACCTGGTATACGAGTCTTTCTGGTTGTCGAAACTAGAAATGAACCAAGATTAAAATCCTTGACTAGGGATAATTTCTTTTTTGACATCGTGAGTGAAAACCATTTAAGATAACTTGAACTTTTCCAAAGAGAATGTACAATGCACCATTTTGGTGGTGAGGTACGTTAATTCAAATCGTTGCTGCTAGGAGAGGTGGACGGGATCCCAAAAAATTTGATTGGAAACATAAGAATAATTTGATTAGTGATATCTCACTTATGAGAGCTTAGTGATGGAAAAGTATATGATTCCTTAGCCTCTTGGGAACAAAAACTTATAATTTAGATTGGAAAAATTGGTTACAACTAGATAGTGATAGAGAAGAATGCTGCAAAGAGAATAATGGAGGACATAATCTGATTTTGGAGTGAAGTATCTGTTGACTGCTCTATTCATTAAGTTCTGAACAATGATTAGTGGAATTGCTTTGAAAATATAAACTCTCAGATATTGTTGGTGCATAAGCTTCTTGTAATTTTGAATTTGGAATGGATCGTATTAAATTTATCTAGAAGTGATTCATTTTCAGTGAAAAATCAGCATGGTGTCATGTTGAGTGCTGATTTGTTATGGGCAAAACGAACTTGGTATGAGCTTTGGCTAGTTTTAGACAGTTTTGCTGTACTCCATTTTTGAGTGGTTGACTGAAATTGATTTGGTTGTATAGTTGGGTTTTTGCCAAAATTAATTGAAACTTGTTGCATACCAATTTCCAAAATATCATTGGCCTTATATAGCCTTTTGACCAATCTTCTCTTGTTGGTTCTTGTCACAACTTGGTTTGCATCCGCCAAAGTGAATGATTTATCTCAAAATTATTGTCAAAGTTCATTTGGTTCAGATACTGAAGCAATTTGGTTTTTATCTTATCAGTAAATCATTTTTTGGTTCCTTCCACATCTATATCAGATGCTGAATTTTGGTGAAGTATTTTAGAATGATTAGGACCACGGTGTAGTGCTAGTAGCATGTGGTATGTAGGCTTGGCATTTTTTGACCTAGGTGCAAAAGTTAAATATTAGCTAAATATTACTCTTATAGACATAATTTCTGCTGGCATGCTTTACCTTGTTTCTTTTCCAGATTCCTTACAAGTTAGAATTAGTATTTTAATGCGGCTTAGGAGTTTAGTTTTACACATTTTGGGAGCTCCTTACTAGCTTACTTACTGGTATCATAATCATGATAATAATGGTATAATAATTATCGACCTGGCTAAGGCTTGGGTTGCTGGTCGGATTGGTGGTTTGACTGATCAGATTGCATTAGTAGTTAAAAACAGTAAGTATATAATATCTTGTAAGAAATCATTTGTGGTATATTTATGGTTGTATAATGATCAAAGAAACAAAATTCTGTAATGGTTTGAACTTCGAAGTGTACTAAGTCATGTTTTCTTCACAAACAACATTTAGTCTGATCCTCTTTACAGACAACATCAGTATTGCTTACAACTAACAACCCACAACTCATGAAAGAAATTGAATTTCATGTCAAAGGAATCACAGAAATCAAAATTTTGATCCCTGAAATGAAGATTCTTTGTTAATTTTAAAAATTATAACGTTTAACAGAGAATGTATAATAAAAAATCACTAAAAGAACATACTTTGGGGATTATGAAAATAGAAGTTTGTTATAGAATTTAATTTTATGGAAAGGTTCAAGCAAAATAAGAGGGATGAAATCTCAATATCACATATTTTCCAGGTAAAGCTTATTGCTTTGCTATGGATTATAAATGAACAGGACGGATGCATGGATAACAAGGATCCAATTTCTGGATTGAGGAAATCCTGAAGGGACAGGTGGCAATCTTCTCAAAAAGATTTACCACCATCTGGAGTGCCATCTGCTGGGCAAAAACATGATTTGTCCTGATCATTGGTAAGGGATCAAGATTTTGGAGAGCACCCGAAAAGACCCCTTGCCTCGCCATTTGCCCATGGGCTTTTACTTTCTTCACTTCCTATTTGGCTTGCAGTGTGTCGGAAGAATTGATGCTTTTGATGCAGTTGCTTCTAGCCCAAGGAAGAATTAGACTGCAGGGAAATAAAAGATGAAAAGGCAGTGGTTTTTTTTTTTTTGACGATGTCAGCAACTGAGTGGCATGGTGGCATTTGTTTGTGCGGCAGACTGATAACATAGGAGGAACAATTAGATTGACATGTCATGAAATTTGAAGCTTGTTTGTTTGCCAGAAACATAGAAGACACAAATATATTTATCGCAACTGTTAGGTTCTTGTTTTTTTCTTGAAAAGCTTGATTATTCTACAGGGTTTTCCTCCAGTGCAATTGTGAGTCCAATCTGAAAAACAAAACTGGACCAGCCTGGTTTCCGGTTCCTTTTTCTTTTAAAAGTTAGCAGCAAATGCCCCATGCTTTCTATATGGTTGCAGTTTTGCAGTTGATTTTATGAGCTTTCTCTTTGCCCAGAACCACACACTTCCAAAATCTCAATTAAAATGGATTTGAAGTGAGAAATATGTGATGCAAGTTATAATTGTTGTTTTCTATTTTTAGTTCTTTTTTATAGTACTATCTGGTCTTGTACTTTTTTTTTTTGTCTTGCTTGACTTGCTTGCTAGGTGTTTATCTAATAATATTGTCCATCTAACTGGAGTGTTCTCTTTTCCATGGTAGATGGGTCTGTTGTATGATTCAGGTCTTCCATGGTTGTCTCATTAATTGTCTTTATAATTGTATGTGATGCAAGTTATAATTGTTGTTTTCTATTTTTAGTTCTTTTTTATAGTACTATCTGGTCTTGTACCTTTTTTTTTGTCTTGCTTGACTTGCTTGCTAGGTGTTTATCTAATAATATTGTCCATCTAACTGGAGTGTTCTCTTTTCCATGGTAGATGGGTCTGTTGTATGATTCAGGTCTTCCATGGTTGTCTCATTAATTGTCTTTATAATTGTATGTGATGCAAGTTATAATTGTTGTTTTCTATTTTTAGTTCTTTTTTATAGTACTATCTGGTCTTGTACCTTTTTTTTTGTCTTGCTTGACTTGCTTGCTAGGTGTTTATCTAATAATATTGTCCATCTAACTGGAGTGTTCTCTTTTCCATGGTAGATGGGTCTGTTGTATGATTCAGGTCTTCCATGGTTGTCTCATTAATTGTCTTTATAATTGTATGTGATGCAAGTTATAATTGTTGTTTTCTATTTTTAGTTCTTTTTTATAGTACTATCTGGTCTTGTACCTTTTTTTTTTTGTCTTGCTTGACTTGCTTGCTAGGTGTTTATCTAATAATATTGTCCATCTAACTGGAGTGTTCTCTTTTCCATGGTAGATGGGTCTGTTGTATGATTCAGGTCTTCCATGGTTGTCTCATTAATTGTCTTTATAATTGTATGTGATGCAAGTTATAATTGTTGTTTTCTATTTTTAGTTCTTTTTTATAGTACTATCTGGTCTTGTACCTTTTTTTTTTGTCTTGCTTGACTTGCTTGCTAGGTGTTTACCTAATAATATTGTCCATCTAACTGGAGTGTTCTCTTTTCCATGGTAGATGGGTCTGTTGTATGATTCAGGTCTTCCATGGTTGTCTCATTAATTGTCTTTAGGCTACAACTTTATCATCTCAGATTTAGCCATAGCCCGATCCTTACCTAGATGAAAACGTGAATTGAGGTTTACGCACGGTTAGATGATTCGGTGTGCACTCCTGGAGTTTATATTGCCTGGTAAATCGGATGGCGGATTGCAGTTTGGAATTTTCTTGATCATCTGCAGCAATACATCAGGAACAAATGTGGTTGCTTTCCCTTGTTTCTGTTTGATGGGATTTTGTTTTTATGTTCATGACGAGGGAGTTATTGTTTATTGTTGCATGTAATTTGTCAGAAACTTATGCACACATACTATTATTCTCAGGCAGATTGTATTAGATGTTTTTTTTTGTGGTAAGCAGTTGGAGAGAAGAAAGAAAACATGTGGCATCTTTTATGCACTTGTTATTTTTCGTAAATCCCTAAACATCATTTTAAGTAGCAATTCTCACTCAAAGTCATTTTAAGTAGAAAAGAAATGTTTACATTTTTTTCGAATCACTGTGGGTTTTACATTCAACTACAAGTGAGAGAAGTCCTGTGCCATGGTTTGATCTTTGTTCACATATTTTACTGGCAGCCTGTTTGACAGTTGTTAAACTACTTAAGAACAACTTTTTGCCTCTTTGTTACAACCTTCCAATGCTTCTTCCTCTGTTTTAGCTTGATGATTAAAGTGTGACTTGCTATATGGATATGTTTTCTTTCATCAAAATGTAACGAAGTGTATATTTTCCAGTTGTTTGGCCCAGCAAAGCACAGAATGTTATATGTTCGAACTCATTGCTCCTTTGGAGTTCACTCATCTGCTTTTTTATGTTTTTTTTTTTTGTTGACTGCCAATATTTTTTTTGTACGAATTGGAGTAAGAGATGGAAGACACATGCGAGGGGATGAGAAGTTGTAGAAGACTCCAAAGTTGAGTAATTAATAAATCAAAGTCAGGTTAGTCTCCCACCTGTTTGCATTATTTACTCATAACAGTAGTATCTGCAGATGCATCCAATGCCTGCTTTTAACTCCTAACCGTTCGATCCTTAGATTTAAAAAATATATATTGAAATCTTTATAGTCATGACAATAAAACGTCTAAGTCTTTTTACTAGTGTCATCGGTTTTATCACATAATAAGTAAAAAAAAAAGGATGATTTTTAACATCTCAGTTAGGGTGGTGGCTATTAATATGGATATAGTCAAATAAAACAGTTTATATTTTTAGGACAAAGGAAGAGGACGATATGAATTATCTTTTTACTCAGTATTTTTTATATTTTTCATCGGTAAAGCAGTTGATCTTAAGGATAAATAAAATAGGTATTTTATTTTCATAATTATAAAATTTTTAATATAAAATTTATTAATTTTTTAAAAAATATATTAGATAGTTAAGGTGTTCTAACTGTAACTAATCCATCGGTCGAAGTTGTGATTAGGCCCCCCCCCCCCCTCCTGCAAAATTTCAACGAGTCTTTAACCGCACCGACCGCCGTGCCCCCTTCTCCGCTGCGGCGACGGGATGCGAAGGAGGAGCTGCTTCGATGGTATCAATGCAGCAGTGGATCCTCCTCCCCACCACCCAACTGTGTCGCCCGTCTTCTCTTCGCCTGCCACCACCCTATAATAAGAAGAGAGGAAACCCTATAAAAGGAGGGTCTCCCACCCCCCATCATCTTCTCTTCGCCCGCGACCCAAGAAGAAGAGTGGAAACCCTAAAATACGGGTGGTTTTACATTCTCCTCCTCTTCCTCTCTTCTTTTCTCCTGCACGTCGCCGCTGCTCTCATTAAGCATCTTCTGATCTGAGGAACTAATTTAAGGTAAAGAAAAATCTCTGTATCGGTGGGTTAAAAATTGTGTTTAATTTGATCTGATCCTTAAAGAGCGATGACAAACAACACATCATAATATCTCTATTCTTTTCCGCAGTTAAGTTCTTTACAAGATATTATATCAAGTTAAATGGTAGGTCCAAAAACCCTTTGCGATAAATTTTAGCTTTTAAAGGATAAAATTCATTTATTGCTCAACGTCAATTTTGTTTCTCTCCTCTTCTTCTGTCTCTATCTAAAACACGATCCAAGTTATATGATGTATGCCCTATGTGTTTCGAGAGTTTGATGTGTGTGATGTGGGGAGAAGAAAAAAACAAAAAATCACACTTTGAATGTCTATTAATTCTAGAGAGGCTAAGGATGAAAAGAAAAATTTGAGCTGAAGTTTGACTAATAAAGAGTTTTATTTCTTATCTTTTATGATTAATTAATATATAATGAGAATTAGAGATTTTTTTTTTCATAAACCTTGTGAATTTTAGATTTACTGTTTTCTAAGTCTGTGTCTTATTGTTGATTCTTCTGATTGATTGTTCTTTTGGTATTTAATAGTTTGCATTTGCAAGGAATCACACTGCTAAATCTTAGCAGTTGCCAATGGATATCTCTGACTTGACTGAACTTCCAATAAAAATCTAGATATTTAATGCCAAAAGTTTTGATGAGTTCCAAAGGTGCATTAGCTTTTTCTCTTTTCATGAGATGCCAATAGTTGAAAGCTGCAGCTCCCATCATGAATCCTGTTCTTCACCCACTGCAAGGAATATATGTATTTTTTTTTTCTTCTTTCTTTTCTCTTCTTTCCTGAGATGGCACTGCAAGGAATAAAGCCAGTAAAGATGACCAAAGGAATAAATCAGGAAGGAATATATCATAAATCAACCACAAGGAATATATGTACCTTGTGAATGGAACCCAAGAAAAAAAAAAAAAATGCAGAGGGCTTTTGGCTGACAATTCCACAAAGTTGATTCTCAATATATCCCCTCACTCTGATCTGCTTTTTCTTAGACCATATTGGCCAAACAATTATATTTTTACCAGCCAAGCTACTCAGCACATTCCTTATAGGATCAGAGTTTGGAATCCTGAACTAATCTTCTCAGTTTTTCTAGTCTCTCAAATCCTAAATCTCTCAGCTCCTTTCTTTTTTTGATCTTTCTTGATAAGACTTGGTATCTATATTATGAGCACTGCACTCTTATTTGATTTGATGGGAATAATTTCATAATTAAAATCTTAAACCAACCTTGTATCCAAATACAAAAGTTTACTTTGATTTCCAACATAATGATGTTGATATCTCTGTAGATTGACAATTCTTTGAGGGAGGTCGGAAACACTGGATTGGAACCTGAAAGCACTTGCATGACAGATGGAAGATGAAGTCACAAGAACAGCCACAAGTAAGAATGCATGCCTTGTGGTCATCTTCTCACATTATGATGCTGTCTCTCTCTCTCTCCATTCCGGCTGACCCACCCCCCACTCTGCTTCTGCTCAAGCTTCTTGTTTGATTCTGCTTTCTCACACCTGAGATGCTCTCTGTTACTCCTGTTCACAGTGGCTTTTCCCCATGCGACCTACCGCAATAGCTTCAATTGCTTGGGCTGTGTGAATGACTTGTCAACTCCTGACCTTGATGAGGCCTCCATTTGAAACAGGATATGCCCTTTTCATGCCATTGGAATCTGCTCACTCTGGTGGTGACTTCAACCTTGTTGCATGCTGCTGGCTGCAGTATCAGACAGGTCAGAACAATGACATTGATCGCCAGGGTAAGTGCTATCCAGGGAAACATGTAAGCAGTAGTGCTTCAATAAAGGTTAAAGTGGTTCACTACCTTCACAGGGTGTGTAGTGGTGGCATCAATTTCATCGTGTTCATATGTCTCTTTCTTTTCTCTCCCTCTCTCTCTTGCTCTGTCACTCTACTTTTTCTTGTAGAACTGGTCGCTATGAATGTGTGACAGAATTCTAAAGTCTAAATTTGATCTTTATGCTTTGCAGAGCTCCATTTGCATATATCTACACCTGAGGCAGGGAACATATGAAAAGATCTGTGTACTTCATAAAGGCTTTATATCGGCACTTATCAAGCACAGCCGCAATGGTTGTGCAAACCCTCAACACAAAAAAAATCTATGTCCAGAAGCATTATTTTGCTCACTCAGAAGAAATCATGATCTGGAAGGGCTTTGTGGTTTTCATAATGGGCTGATACATGGAGAGATCAGATAGATTAACAAGCCTGTTTAACTTGATCTTGGATTCAGTTTGTAAGGGGCAGTTCCTACTGAATCAGCTCCAACAGAACTTGAACATCTGTAGTTTGATTCAGGAAAGGTCAAAAAAGTACTTCACTACCAGGTTAATGCGTGAGCGGTAGCTGCATTCTGCATCTTGTTCAGTCACTTCTGAGATCATGCGAGTCGTAGTAATTATGATTACAAAGATTGATTCACCAACATCGGCAAATTGATGATTGGGAAAGACCATAAGAGGCATCAGAATTGGGTTTTAATCAGACCCAGCAGATGTGGATTCTAGGGAAGAATCCATCAGCCCATGTGTGCCACTGAAGTATAACATCTCTTCTCGTTAACCACAAGCTATTATCCACAACAACAGGCAAAAGATTTGGTTCCAATCTTTTGGAGCAGACAATGATCCTTGATATTGGGCATGGTAGTGACTACTGAGCTTTAGTGAACAATTGGAGCATCAGCCGTGGATTATATGGCATCACTTGTGGCTGACAGTTCTCTTGGAGATCACTTGGCACGGCCCCTTCAGCAAGAGGAATCATTCAGCATTATCCACAGTCCAAACTATCAATTCTATGTAAAGGTTCTGGGCTAAGACAAGATAAGATAGAACAAGGAAGCATTAATGTTGCATGAGATACCAATGCACAAAGAATTGTAATGATCTCCCAAGCACTAATAATCTTTTCCTTGTTGGTCGAAGATGATGTGAAATTTGATCCTCAGAGAGTTGCCAGCTCATCATACAAATGATCAATCAGTGCTGTAAGTATGTCGCATAATTGTCGAATCGTAGAAGACACTGCCAAATTCCTTGGGACAGTGAAGAACATAACACATCAAAGAGCACTAGCTGCTTTTTTTTTTCCTGCTCTCTTGCAGCAGCTTAAGCACAGATCAAAAGGCAGGACCACAAGTTTAAGCCACCATGGAACTTAGTCATGAAGAAGAATAAGGGGAAAGATGGATGATACTTTGGCTTTTGTTAAAGGGCATGCAGAGAATATTGCTGATGAAAATATTCCGATGTGGTATTAAAGGAAGAAAAACTAAAGGCACAAGATGGCTGCATAAGGAAAAATGTCCACCGTCAATTTGAACAGCAGCACGGATATGAATGATCAGTGCCTATTAGGCTTGAATGTGTGAAACAGAGGCAAAAAATGTGATTTTCGGAGGTCAAAGTGGATCGATGCTATGAACTCAATTTCGTAAAGTCAGCTGCAGAAAATTTAAAGAAAGAAAGAAAGAAAGAAAGCGATTTGATGGCTTACAAACCTCTTTAGGTACATATGCTTTCCTCTCTCTTTGTTTGAATTGTTCAAACTCACACTCATCCGTAGGAATCTGACCAAGAAGCTAGCTCACTGATCTTCTTACTTTGCTAGATAACTTTGTGCAGTTGACTTGTGCATCACGAGGCTGGGTCTCGTGGATCTCTTTGCAATCACATTTTTATATAATTCCAAACTGTTTGTGGAAACTGGTTCAACCCAATTATATCGTTCAAAGCTGCACACGATTAAAGTCTTATGAAACCTTTGTGAGCGCTTACCAGGTGAGTTCCTGCCCGACGGATGGGTGCATGATTGCAGAACAAAATGATCCTTATCTCCCTCCACACATGGGATTGCCAAGGAGCCTAACAAGTTCTTGGAGAGAAGCTGGTTTGATTTGCCAGAGTCATATGATTATTCTGGGTTAATTCTTCAACCATCAACATCAAAACCCATATCAACAACCTAAGTTTGCACTCTGGTCAGCAGACGAAAAGTGGCATCTAAAGTGGAACAGTATCTGAACACACCCACAGCTCACACTGCCTGCCCACTCCATACTTCCAACTCTCCCATATTGAACTACCACATCTTTCCAATCTTAAACCTAGTAAATGTTTTAGTGATGCCAAGGGGATGCACACTGGAACATTATTGAGGTCCACTCATTGAGGCATGAATAGCCACATCCACTGAGGTAGTGAAGTACACCATGAGGGATATGGAATGAGACATCTCCAATAAAGGCAGAGGGGCTAAACTTGAGATCTTTCTGTCAGCTTTTCCAGCAATCTGATGTCACTCCCACCACCAGGCTCAAGTTGATGAAGGATTTCCTACCAGCATCAATCTGGAAAAAAATATTTAACTGTTCTGAATTTGGTCATAGCAGAACAACATGGTTGTTTCTTCCGGCTGATGTTATCATCTAGAATTCTTTCTTGCAGTGGATGCCAAGTCTGTTTCTGTTTGTTCACATGATTGGTCACAGTGTTAGCTTTGCATCATTCTCACATTGTTTTATCTCAACCAGTTGGGACAGCAAGAGATCATCCAACCAAAGATAATGTGACCTTTATAAAGCAGATGCTCTGAATATTGGAATGAGTAGAATTTGCATCACATGTAGGAAGGCAACTTAACCAGTTTCCATGATACAGAATCCATGAGACATCATGTCAGATGGATGGACAATGTCCTAAAGGCACTGGGACTGTCCAAGGCACAGGAGAAAGTGATACCACAATGGATTGGCTAGATGAGAAAAAGGAAAAAAAAGGAGATGGAAAAGGAATATTAACCATCTTGGGCATAAGCCTTGTCAAGTACAAAAGGAGTGTGGAAATGTGTCAACTTGCATATTGATTGAGACCATGAATTTTGTTTTACCTTCTTCTCATGCAAGTTGGGGGGGGGGGGCACTGAACAGCCATGTTTCTTGCAGCTCACACCAAATGCTGGATGGATCAATCTAAGACACTTTTGTGAATCCAAGTCTTACCACAGTGCATAAGGAAACAAAAAAAAAAGAAGAAAGAAACAAATGATGAGAGAGTTGCTTTAGGATGGAGATCAATATAAATGTGACATGGAGAGGTTTCCTTGACAAGAAAGTCCACTTGAGACTAATGATCACCAGGCCACCAATTAATCATGAAAACCAGATCACCCAACTGTGCTAGTCCACCAAATATATGTTCATAAACAACTTTGGCAAAAAGGATAAGTGCAGACAGAAATCATGTTGCATGCTTCCCCCACCAAAAAAAAAAAAAAAAAACTTTTTACTTGCAGCAAAAAAAAAAAAAAACAGAGCACCTGTGCATGATGAGTGATGCATTCATTCATTCCCTGGAATAAAAATAGGCAGGCACCCTTTTCCTCAGACCTTTTGCCAAAGGCTAAAGTCTAGTTGGTCAAGTAGAATTTTTAATAGGATCATCATCAGCATCATTATAGTGGGATTCCATTAACCTTTTCCACTTCCCCAAAGATAACTTAGTTTAGGCATCAAACTAAGAGCATGGCTCCTTCCCCAAGACCATCTCCATCTGACAAAGTGGTTCGTGCTAGTGTTGTTGTTGTTACCCATTATTTATGTTTTGTAGGTACTCTAATCAAACACATTATATGTCTCACCGGAGTTGGATCTTATTCATATGGTACTGCCCAACACTCTGCAAGAAAGATGATGGTGCTTGGTGGTTCTTTTATCTGATTGCTTCAAAGATTATTTACTTAAAAGAAGACCGAGGTACAAATCCATCCATAAACATTATGCCAAAACTTTTTCAATTAATTTTTTTTTAATCTGCAAAGAGGTGCATGGCTGTGAGTCTGGCCAGTGTAGCATTGCTGAGATAAAACAATTGTTGTCTCATTGATATCATCACCACCTTCCATATCTTACTTTAAAACTAATATGTACATTCACAGCATTTATCCTGCCTTACTACCTACATCTCATCTGCATCATCCCTAATCTGCATTTATCCTGCTTTCTTCTTTTTTTTGGTTGGATAAGAATGCTGTCTAAGTCTTTTAACAACTAAGCACATTCCTTAATACAGTGATTGCAAATCTAGCTCAATCCAATCTATTTCTTAATGGTGAAGAAAGCAAATATACTATGATCCCTAGAGTGTTTTTTTTTTTTTTTTGTTGTCTGTGTTGTTCCATGTGAGTCTTTTTTGATAGAAACCAGTATCTTATCATCTCTAACAAATCTTTTGGTATAATGATTGGACCTCTATAGTCAAGAGAGAATCTGTGTAGGTTGCAGAAAACAAAGCTTTAGCAGTCAGTGATGCATGCACAGGGAAGGAAGGAATGAATGAATGAATCATGAACCATGCAACATGTCATGGTGAATAGAGTTGCATGCAAGATGAACAACTCTAAGAGAGGTTTTAAAAAAATAATAATAATAATAAAAAGAGCTTACCGGTGAAGAGCTGGTTGCTAAATCTTCTACCGGCATCGGAATCACCACCATCTACTGTGTTTGATGATGATGATGATGATGATGATGATGATGATGCTGATGCTGCCAAGCAACTCCATCAACTTGTAACCTTTTGTAACCTTTTGTTTTGTTAGGGTCTAAAACGTTGGCCTGTGTTCATGAATGAGCATCAAATTCCAGAAAGAATCATTCTAAGAGAGGTTATTATGGCTTTTGCCTTGGAAGAAGAAAAAAAGAAGAAGAAGGAGGAGAAGAAGAATAATAACAACAACAACAACAACAACAACAACAACAAAAAGGCTGAACTTTTAAATCAGGGCGCAGGATTGATTGGCTGGCGGAGTCGAGGTTACTCTCACATGAACTTGATCTCAGTATCTTTTTTGTTGATTTGATGCATAAACAAAGTTAGGCATCACACACACCACCACAGCAGTGTTCGATGCATATCAATTGTTTAAGACCCTAACCAGCCACTCGATTGAAGTCGATCAATCCCTCCCTACCTCACCATTAAACCACCAAAGCTCTGTCTAATGATCCAACCCACACATGAGACCGCCTCCCCTCCGACTTAAAATTCTCTCTATATATTTATTTATTTTTGCTTGCATCCTAAGCACATGGCTCCTCTCATCCCTGACAACATTCCTCGACATTTATATTTAGTGAGGTTTTGTCCGTGACAGATGGTGTATGATCGATCCATCAACTTTTTTTTTTTTTTTTTTACCTGTGCATCCAATTCTCTTACCTTTTTGGGGAGGGGTCAACAATTGGGGTCATCTTTGAGATGTAGAGAATCTTTAGTAGATGCCTACAACCCTCTTCTTTTAGCTAAGTTTGAACAAGCACAAAAGTCCAGGAGGAACCATGCAACACAAATTATACATACATATATATATATGTATATATGCTTTCGATCAATCCCACAACCTGGCTTGTGGCCTCACCCAAGAACTCCCATGGCTGGTTTCTGAGGTTGAAAACTAAAAGACGAAGGAATTTGCCATCGGGCCGATAAATGAATAAAGAGAGAGAGAAAGAGAGAGAGAGAAGCAAAAGGCATCTATCGGAGGAGGAGGAGCAATTGCAAAGTGTGCAGCCTTCGAACCTACAGTAGTATCATATGTCCTAACTAGCTTTGGTAGTGAGAGCAGATGCTAAAACATAGATCGAGTCCTTTCCTACTAAATTTTAAAATGTAGTAGGATTCATGATCAACCCCGATTCAATCTATCCATCCATCCATCTATCTATCTATCTATCCATCTATCTTTTAAGGCCATCCATGCATCGACTTCAAATTCGACCATTGTGGGTCTTGGTGTAGAGCTGTATTCTATGTAGCACAAAGAAAGGAAGGAAGGAAGGAAGGAGGAGAAGGCAAGCATGCTACACAATAGGCCCCATTTTTGGGCATGCAAAGTGGTGCCCAATTTTTATAGTACTAACTAATGCAACTGCAACCGAATCCATAGTGGTCGCCGGAGTCAGGATTCGTGGTGAGACCTATGGGGTTATTATTCCTTGCTTGTTTCCTGGGAAAGCAAGCAAGACCAGATAGATAGACCAGAAGAAGAAGAAAGGAAGAAAGAAGAAGAAGAAGAAGAAGAAGAAGAAGAAGAAGAAGAAGAAGAAGAAGAAGAAGAAGAAAGGGGGCGGGCACTGCTGCTGTTGCTGCTGCTGCCTCATCATCCTGAGATGGGGAAAGGGCAGAGCAGCAGCAGTAGCAGTAGCAGTAGCAAGCAAGTTATCTTTCCCTTTGTTCCTCGACATTTTGCTCTCCTTCTTCCATCCGTTTCCCTTTCCAAAGCAAAGCAAAGCAAAGCAAAGAACAATTCATTCCCCACTCACACACACACACACACACACACACACACACACACACACACACACACATCCTACCGTGTGCGATTGATTGATTCCTTGGGGGGTCGAGTGGGCGGCATGTGTGCCTCATGACACACAGGGCAGCGTGCAGAGGGAACCCCCTCCCCTCCCCTCCCCTCCTCGCCTCGCTTCCTTCCTCTTTTCCGGTGCATGCACACCACTCACTATATTCCTCTCTCACCAATGTGATCTCCTACGCCAAACAAAGTTCCCATGGAAACTGAGAACCAACCAACCAACGAACCCACCCGGCAACTCAATTTTGACATTAAAGGCAGGCAGGCTGGCTGGCTGGTGGAAGAAGAACACGACGACGACGACGAAGAAGAAGAAGATTATTCTTCCTTCTCCTCCGGTTGGACTGACTGCAGGAAGCAGTTGGGGGACACCCATCTCCTTCCCACTTTTTACTCCATCAACCAGTCACCATAAACAAATCGGCTTAGGGTGGCAGAGGAGGTCTTCGCCATGGACGGAGCAAAGGCGTTTGGGCTTAATCGCATGATGCAGGTCATCATCCCTGCATGCAAATGCTCCTCCTCCTCCCTCCTCCTCGCATCATAACCTGCTGCGTGTGTGCTGCTGCTCCTCCTCTGCGGATGCAGCGCCATTAAAGTGCTGCTGCTGCTGACCCATCTTCCAAAGATTGCAGCACACCCCACATCCTGCATCTTAACTCAATCCCACCGTCTCCGTTCCCAAGTATTAACAAAGCATTCGAGTCCCCCCCCCCCCCTTGTGTAAAAAGTTGAGTGCAACAAGGCATATTGGTGGGCCTCTCTCTCTTATAAGTATGCCTTTGTGTGTGCTTTCCCTCTGACCATCCAAACCACCATCACCACAAAAACTCTTCCCCGCCCCCCCCTCCCTCCTCCTCCTCCTGCTTTCCACCGCCACCACCGCCGCCGCTTTTCCGATCATGACGCCGCACGAGGCTGAGCCAGAGACCGGCGGAGGCCACAGCATGGACCAGACGACAGTCAACTCGACCGTCGTCCCATACCCCACGGGGACCGCTCATCCTGGCCCTCGCCCGCCTCAGGCCGCCGCAGTGTTTCCCATCACCCTCAAGGTAATCTTGTCTTCCTCCTCCTCCTCCTCCTCCTCCTGTCTGTAGGATTGGGGTCACGGAGCTGTTCTTGCGGGTTTGCAGTTCGAGGAGGTGGTGTACAAGGTGAGAGTAGGCGGCGGCGGCGGCGGAGGGTGGTGGCGGAGGTCGAGCAGCCCGTCGGAGAAGACCATACTGAATGGCATCACCGGAGTGGTGTGCCCCGGGGAGATGCTGGCGATGCTCGGCCCGTCCGGGAGCGGCAAGACCACCCTTCTCACCGCCCTCGGCGGCCGCCTCGGCGGGAAGCTCTCCGGCAAGATCACCTACAACGGCCACCCCTTCTCCGGCGCCATCAAGCGCCGCACCGGGTTCGTGGCCCAGGACGACGTGCTCTACCCCCACCTCACGGTGACCGAGACGCTTACCTTCACCGCGCTGCTGCGGCTGCCGGGGACCCTGACCCGAGCCGAGAAGGCCCACCAGGCCCAACAGGTCATCTCCGAGCTGGGCCTCACCCGGGTGGCCCACAGCATGATCGGCGGGGCCCGCGGGGTCCGGGGAGTCTCCGGCGGCGAGAGGAAGCGGGTGAGCATCGGGCTGGAGCTGCTGGTGGATCCGAGCCTGCTGTTGCTGGACGAGCCGACGTCGGGTCTGGACTCGACCACGGCCGCCCGGATCGTCGGCACCCTCAAGCGGCTCGCCGCCGAGAAGGGCCGCACCGTCGTCACCACCATCCACCAGCCCTCGAGCCGGCTCTACCGCATGTTCGACAAGCTGGTGCTGCTGTCGGAGGGCAGCGCCATCTACTACGGCCGGGCCGCCGCCGCCGTCGACTACTTCGCCATGGTCGGCTTCGCGTCGCCGATCGACGGCGTCAACCCGGCCGACCTCCTATTGGATCTAGCCAACGGTACGTGTACGTACGTTCCGTCAAAATACACCACTTCTTATGGGCTGCTCCGTTTAAGGCCCACATAAGAGCCCACGTAACCCGGTTGGGTATGCCTCCTCCCGTGGTGGACATTAATTTTTAGGGTGGGGGCCGTGGCGAGACCACGTGAAGGGGGGGCCACAAGGGCACACCAAGCTTGCTTGCCACTAGAGCAAAAAAAAAAAAAAAAAAAAAAAAGTGCTTTGGTGGACTGGGTTAGGATTAGTGATCTGTTCGATGATTGAGTTCCTTGCACACACTCTCTCTCTCTCTCTCTCTCTCTCTCTCTCTCTCTCTCTCAGGCCCATGCCCATCCATCACTTTCGCATATCTTTGTACCCAAGTGGGCTTTGGTTGATGGGAGTCAGTAGTCCCCCACCACACTTTGATGGGTCTCTAAACCGCTGGTTGAGGATTTCCTTCACTTGTTTGGCAGTCCCATGTATGTGTTTTCTACTCACACTCATTTTGCTTATCTCTATCTACCTACCTACCTACCTACCTACCTACCTACGGACAGCAGCACATCACAGAGAGTGTTATGTGCCTGTGCATGGCGTTATGACGGACAATGCATCCTCCTCCCATCATCCCATCCATGGATGGATGGATGGATGGATGGGAAGGAAGAGAAGGCCTACACTCCGACTACATACATGCAAGGGATGGGTGAAGGAACGAGTGAGGTCAGACCCTCCTTCCACAGATGGAGGGAGGAGGTGCCTCGCCCGAGACACACACACACACACACACACACACACACACACACCAAGCTTGGCAATGGATTAGTGCTGGGTGCTAATGATTTGTAGCATGGAGCAGGAATCTCACCGGATTCGACTTACGCAAGCGAGAACGGCGGCGGCGACGGCGGGTTGCAGCAGGAGAAGAAGGCGGTGAAGGAGGCTCTGATCGGCGCGTACGACCGCAACATCGCCACCCGGCTGAAGGCGGAGCTCTGCGCCGTGGACCTAAACAATTATGGATACACCAGAGAGATGGCTAATGCCAGTAAGCTAAGCTATTCCGAACGCACAACTTGGGAAGACTTTTACTTTTTGCCTCTGGAGCAGGGGAAGAAGGAATGATGTCGAACCGCTTGGTGTTTGAATCGGCGCAGTGAAGCGGGAACAATGGTGCACCAGCTGGTGGGAGCAGTTCACGGTGCTGCTCAGCAGAGGCTTGAAGGAGAGGAGGCACGAAGCTTTCAACAAGCTAAGGATCTTCCAGGTGCTCAGTGTCGCCACCCTCGGAGGCCTCCTGTGGTGGCACACGCCCACGTCCCACATCCAAGACCGGGTGAGAGAAAGCCCCACCTCTCTCTCTCTCTCTCTCTCTCTCTCTCTCTCTCTCTCCTCTTCCGTCTCCTCTCGCTCATCCTTGCATCCCCTCCGTCTTTTTTTTTTGGTGTCTCGCAGACAGCACTCATCTTCTTCTTCTCGGTGTTCTGGGGCTTCTTCCCCCTCTACAATGCGGTGTTCACGTTCCCCCAGGAGCGGCCGATGCTGAGGAAAGAGCAGGCCTCCGGCATGTATCGCCTCTCCTCCTACTTCCTGGCGCGCACCGCCGGCGACCTGCCCATGGAGCTCGCCCTCCCCACCGCCTTCACCTTCATCATATACTGGATGGGGGGGCTCAAGCCCGACCCCGTCGCCTTCCTGCTCTCCCTCCTCGTCGTCCTGTTCAGCGTCCTGGTGGCGCAGAGCCTCGGCCTCGCAGTCGGCGCCATCCTGATGGACGTCAAGCAGGCCACCACCCTCGCCTCCGTCACCACCTTGGTCTTTCTCATGGCCGGCGGCTACTACGTCCAGCAGATACCGCCCTTCATCGTCTGGCTCAAGTACTTGAGCTACAGCTTCTACTGCTACAAGCTCCTGCTGGGGGTGCAGTTCTCCCACCACGACGCCTACCCATGCTCCGGCGGCGGAGTTATGTGCCCGGTGATCGAGTACCCGGCAATCAAGTCAGTCGGACTCGGCCATATCTGGATCGACGTCTGCATCATGGGCCTTATGCTGGTCGGCTATCGGCTCGTCGCCTACCTCGCACTGCACCACCTGCAATGCAGATGAGGAACAATATAAAGGTCTTCTGCAGCTGATCATACTCGAAGAGGAAGATACAATGAGCGATGAGCCACCACCCAAACCACAAAAAAAAAAACAAAACAATTATTCTCTTTTTCCAAGTGCAGAATAACCACTGATTCGAGCTCCCCCGGACCATACAAATAATAATCCATCCATGACTTCTCAGGCTTCCCAGCTTTCTCATCCTGTGAGAATTGCTTGTTTGTAAAAGAAAGGTATGCAAATGGCACTCTTGTAGGTAAACCAACCATGCGCCACAACTAGTGATCAAATTTTTGATACTTGCATCCTATGAATGACAATAAATTCTACTGAAAAAAATCAATCCGACAAAAACCCGAATAAAAATGTCAATGGATTCCATTTTATCTGCCAAACACCACTACACGTCAACATTTTCATACTGGAAATCGGCACCTTGAATTCATAAGAAGAAAAAGGAAATTAAAGATTTGTGATGCATCAAACTTGTATGTAAAATGAGAATGAACGATGTAAATAAAACTCACAGATGTGGAGTAGGGGAGATACTATCGATGCAAACCCTTATGTCCCGGACTCTTCCATCTCTTCTTGCTTTCCAATTTATCTAAAAGCACAGGATTCAATCTGCTCAATCCTCTCCCTGCGCACAGCCATCATCTCCCCTGTTTCTTGTGGTGTCATCAGGATTCAAGTCTGCTAGGAGTCAGAAATCAGTGTGTGTTCAGCGGATGAGAGTATAAATAAGAAGATATGTTTCTCATAAAATTTGCAATTGATGTTTTGACTCATCAAGCAAACATCAAAAAAAAAAGAAAAAATGAAGTCAAAAGCAGTAATCAATCTGTCACTCGTTCTCCAGGCTGTATGTTGTGGATATGTTTCTGTTCTAATGAAACACATGCAGAACCGACAAATAATTTAAGTTCATCCTAATGTTAGAGAAAAATAAATAATAATCCTGCATGTGAATGTGTTGTTTGAAATAAAATCTTCTGAAAGAGATATTGTAAACAGATTGTATGATCCATCCGCCAAGGTGCCTATGTTGAAAACTTGAACCCCTTTGAAGCATCAAGCTTTTCAGCACCCTTTACCAGGCCTCTACAATGATTCCAGTGGATTAGACTCATGATCAACATGCTGAAGCTACGACCAACATCAAAGAGAACTGGTTCCTAGATAGCAGAACCAGGCCACCTGAACAAGATCCTGAAGGCCCCTGCATTCTGATAGTTTTTTTGCAATAAAAATAACAAGCCATACATTACTCTTTATCGGTTTATCCTTGCAGTATGTGCCATAAGTGTTTCCTTAGAGTCTTCTAAAGCTACAGCAGAAGCTGCCTGTTGACCAACTGTTGGTTGACCACCATTTCATTCGACAAGCTCCTCTTGGAGTCTTTCCGACTTCAGTATGTCCTGCTTACATCCAATTGCCAAAACCAACTGCTAGCAGACATATTCACTTGGAAGATAATAAGGCTTTCGTAATTAAACAAACTCCTCCGGAGTTCCCTGAGGTTCTCAACAAGCTAAAAGGAATTCCAATTTTCCATTGCATATTAAATGCGCCAGAATATCCGCCCAACATTATACAAAAGCTACTGGACAGGGACAGATCCTTAGCCAAAGCCCACTAATTTACTTTTATCTCATGTTTTTAATATCTTAAAAGATGATAGAAGTACCAAACTATATGATAATTAGCCACTTCTAGTGAAAATTTGTCGCCACCTGCAGTTTCTGTACTGGAGGATACAAGTTCAGGTTGCAATTAGTCACAATGGCAAACATGAGCAAGAACACAACATTGATGTGGAAATTAGCATATAAAGAGGGCATATTGCATGAACATATCTACACACAAAAAGGTCAGATGTAAACAACTACGACGACGGAAGGTGCTTTATGCATCATAACTTTATTAACAATAAGTTGTCTGGTTGAAATTTAAGAGGGTGCCAAAAAAACAGGGAAGACCAACCATTTTTTCCATGGAAGGAAACATGATTTTTCAGAGCTTGTGTAGAGTTTATGAATTATGAAGTATATCCAGATTCATAGGATGAGGTCTATGAATTTTGCAACTACAAGAATATTCATTACCAATCAGTTATCTCAGTTACGGCAAGTTCCAACCGATTCCACGATGTTGCTTCCGAAATGGTTCATGTTGCATAAACATTCTAGAGCCTTTTGCAATTGGTTATACAGATGGTCACTACTTTGCCAACAACACTTATTAGGTCTCTTGAAAGATCATTATCATCACTTACATCAAAGATAACTCTTTTCATCAATGCCAAGCAACAAAAGAAGAGCCAATATTTCTCATTTATCTCCTAGGTATCTTTCACTTTTGCTCAACTAATAAGGGGCTAATTTCATACTACCCTCTATAGTTAAACATCCTTAACATCTTGGTCTCTGGACTTGGAAATTTTATATTGGAATCCTTATAGTTATGAAAGTGAAACAACTAGGTCCATTGACGCTAGCACTATTAGTTTTACCGATAGAAACACAAAAATAATAGACAAAAAAGTAATTCTAATGTTCCAGTTGGTGGTGGCGGATGGTGTCGGTGGTGCCGCTGGGGATCACGGGTGGCTACCATGGAGGAGAGTGGCAACGAGATATGAGGGCCGCTTTGTATTTGTGTCGATACTGACGCAGTTGGCGAGGGGCGAAAGGGCTACTTGGCATTTGCATTAGTGTCGACGCAGATACCAAGCGACCCTTTCGCCGCTCGTTAACTGCGTTGACGCTGACGCTGATGCAGAACAACGAAAGGGCCACCTATGTAGATGTCGAGTGGCCCTTTCGCCGCTCAGCAACTACATCGATGCCAATGCAGTTTTAGAGTAACAAAAGGGCCGCTCACTATGTCGGTGTTGATGCAGTTGCCAACAAATGAAAGATTTGCTCGACATCTACATCGGTACCGACATAGATGCAAAGCAACGTTGCTCGGCAACTACGTCAGCGTCGGCGCAGATGCAGAGCAGCCCTCATCTCTCGCTGTTAGTCTCCTCATCCATAGTAGCCACACTTGACCACCAACGACATTGTTGTCCGCCACTGTCGACGCCATCCACAGTCACCAACTGGAACATGAAAATTATTTTTTTGCCCATTGTTTTCGTGTTTCCATCGGTAAAATCGAGGGTGTTAGAGTAAAAGGACCTACCGGTTTCACTTTTATAACTATAAGGATTCCAATGTAAATTTTTGAAGTCCGGTTATCAAAATGCTAAAGAGTTCTTCTACCTAAGGGGTATATGTAATTAGCTCGCTGATAAGAGGTCAGCTATAGGGCATAACTTAAAATCAAGAAAGCCACATTAAAGATCTAATTACGCCTTTCAAAATCTGAGTCTTTTACTTTAGATTAATACAGTGCTGAAGAAATAAGCAAAACAAAGAGCCTCGATCAGTCGGGAAAATTAAGAGATCCAAGAATTAAACTACAAGCGGCAATAGTTGAATCGACAACAAGCAAGCCAGGATTTCACCACCACATGTCATTCAGGCAATTCGACAAGCACCGAAGCCGCAACGCATACAATGAAGCTGCCGAAGATTTGACGCAAGAAAAGCAAGAAGTAGGTAATCCAAGTAAAAGCAGAAGACGCCTTTAAGGGGGCAAAATACGTTAGTTTCAAGGAAACAAAGAAGCTACAGTAAGGGAGCCGCTTACGGTGAACAGAATGAAGAGAGGAGGCCTGAATTGTGCACCGCACAGGAAGAGGATGGGGACTTGGAACTGCGGCGCCAAGCACGTCGTGGGCGGGAGCTATGTGTTGCGCTTGAAAGAACGCTAGCTGCGGATGGGGTTATTTTCTTTATATTCTTGCGTTTTCCGTCTCGCAAGAGAGGGCGAAAGGGTGGGAGGGGGGAGGAAGAAGACGAGGCAACGGAGACCGGGACGAGCCCTGCCTCTGCTTCTGCTTCGGGCACGCTTCGCCCGCCTCTGGCTCTGGTTGTGGGATGGAGAAAGGGCGCGGGTCGGAGCTACACATGCGGGTTGAAGAGATCGGACCCGGTTCGCTTTGAGACATTCTAGTTGAGAAACAAACGTTTACTGTAATGATCGGATCTGGGTTGGGATCGTCGCATATCGGACCTCCAATTTGTATCTGTTGTGGGGTCCCAGCATAAACCCGCTAACGGGCGAGGGAACCGTAATCGTCATGTCCTGACCGTCCGATTTCGCCCATTCCTGTGAACGCGAGTCGTAGGCTTCGTTCCACCACCGTCTATTTTGCCGCCTCGATCATACCCAAAGCGAGAGAAGGGGAAGGGGAAGAGCCATGTCTAGGGTTTTCCGGAGCTGCAGCACCCGTGGTGCAATCGTGGTCGGCGCCGGCTTCACGAAGCCGCTCCATATCTTCCGGCTATGAGGAGGCTCCTCGGCGTCCCGGAGATCTCGCGCGGCTGAGGCCGTGAAGATGATCTGAGATTTCATCATTGTCCGCCAGCTTCAGGTCGATTTCCAGCTCCCTTCTTCCTTTTAGTCGTGTATCATCGGTCTTATAATCCGGATATTGCTTCATCTACTTGACTCTCTATTGACTAGTGTCAATTTCTTCTTCACTTTAAACTCTCTTAAAAGTTTCTCAGTTTGCTATTACTTGAGAATGTTCAATTTACGACAAAAGCAACCTGTAAACTTGCTTTGTGAGAATGGGCAGTTGAATGGTGTATAAAGGTTCCATTTTGATCATGCATTTTTTGCTTTCTTGTCTTTAGCGTTAAATCATGTGCTGTTTCACAGGGATTAGTATGTTGGCTTCTCTTATCTTGATGCAGGTCTATTCCTCCTCCTGGCCTCCTCCATGGCCTTGGCTGGTTTTGGTTCCGGAACTGAACCAGGTCAACCATTTGACGGTTTCGAACCGAATCGGAACCGGAGTGATTCGGTTCGGTTCTGGTTCCAATTTTCCCTGAACCGGAATCGGAAGCGAACCAGTTCGGCTAGGAACCGAGCAGAAAAATTTTAAAAAAGTAAAATTTCTTGTAAATGATGCCATGCCAATAGATTAATAAACGGCTAGTTGGAGGGGCATTGTGAAAAATTTGATGTAGAAAAATAAAATAGGTGGTTCCTGCTTGGAACCAAACCGGTATTTGAACTGGAATCGGTTCGGTTTCAAATGCAGCTGAACTAGAACCGCCAGTTCTGAAAGTGGGGTCAGGGCTGCTCGTCCTCCTCAGTTCTGTATGTGTGTGTGTGTGTATATATATATATATATATATATATATATATACATACATTACAACTCACTTTGTTCTTTGCAGAAGTCAAATTTTAGTAGCTTGACGGAAGTGTGCGCTAGTGGAGCTGCCCGCTGTAAGCAAGTTCATATTTTGCTTCTAGGACAGATAATTGCTTCAGCATATTGTTTGCGATGTTGAAAACTTTGTTGGGTTTCTCTATATTCATTTATTAGACTTTGTTTATATTAGTATGCTGTTCAAAATTGTTAGGGGAATCATCTATTTTATATTTCCAGTTGAGTTTCAATATGTTTATCCAATGGTTGAGAGTAAGCAAAAAAGGATATATATACAAAGCTGTGATTTCACCTTTGTCCTAAACAAATTTTTTGTGAATATTCAACTGTTAACTGGAAGTGTGCTTGTCTATGGTGATCCTAGAATACCTGTACTGGTAGTAAAATTTAAATCGATGGGTTGAGATTTTACTGTGTTATCCCTGTACTTGTCTTTTTGCGAGCTAATTCTAGGATCACCATGGTGCTGCACAGGAGACAATTAGGATCTTGTTTTCATGTTTCTGATTTGATGAAGCTCCTTGCTCTACTACTTTTTTTTTTTTTTTTGACAAGCACATCTAGTTTTACAGATGTCAAAACTTTATCATGGTGATCAAGTATTGGTACTGGAGCCAAGGGCATTCATATGTGATTGTCCACGAAGCCAAAGTAATGGCTTTTGGACTAATATTAACTTAGATTGATGAAGGTATGCTTGGAGTCTTGGACTTATATTTATGTGGTTGAGAGGATGGGTGAGGGAAGGGGGCATTTGGAAATCAAAGATGAGTATCGAAGAGAGAAGCGGGCTAGGGCCAAAACTAAATGGGTAGAAGAGGGGGATAAAAAACACCAAGTTTTTTCACTACATTGTCGAAGCTAGAAAACGTAGTAGAAATAGATGAGTTTGCTATCTTAAAACTCCTTTACTAACTATAGTGTATTCTTCCCTTTGGCCCTCCAACGATGCCGAAGGCATTATACACTACATTCCTTTTGGTTGCAGTGATTATGTGTGGATCTGGACTAGTCACCCTAAAGGTGGTGTGGCTACCTCCAAAAGCTTATATCAATCAATTCATTGGAGGAGAACATTTTGACATAAATGAGGAATGTAAGGGGGGGGAGGGGGGGGGGGGATGTAAACTTATGTGAAGTCTCAAAGTCAGACACAATGATAAGCATTTTTCATGGAAACTATTATGGCAAGGACTCCCAACAACTGAATGGTTATCCAAGTTGGAAAGAACTCCTTTGAGCATATATTCTAGTGAGTGTAGATTTGCCTTGGAACATTGGGGGATCATCCAAGACAATCTAAAAGTGAGATTTGAGTGTTTTAATGAATGGAGCAAATGGTCAATGGCCTTGAGGCTATACTACCTCCATGCATGCAGTGCTTGAGTTCAATCAATTACTAATGAATGCTCTTTGCTTCCTTTGGAATCAGGTCTTGCACTGAGCAAAGGGTATGAGCCCACAAAGAGGACATCAAGTTGAGGTAAGTTTCATTATCAACTGTGATGGTTCATCTATCTACTGACCCTCTCTCCTTGTGTGGTGCAGCTTAGCCATAAGGGACGGCAGACTCACGACACCCGAAAGATTTATTATATCATCATCATGCGCTTGTGAATTTGCCATTATATTATTTTTTTGAGAAATTTTTTTTTTAAATTATGGTATCATATTGTTAAATCACAGTGGTGCTGTAATAATTTAATCCAATTTAAAGTGAATTATGTTTTTCTAGTGAGTGGATTTGGGCGAAATTAATCTGATTACCTCTCAATTTTGTTTGATGGGAGGGGCCCGCTCCGGGCTGTCGGTCTGATATTTTTTTACCTGTGGATCCCCCGCACGCGCAAATCCTACGCGGCCATCATGCGGGCGACATCGAACGTCTCCTTTCCGCTCACGGGTCAGGATGGGACCTCATCCAACGGCCAGGATCCGAGATAACGATGCGTATCGTAAAGGAAGTAGGATTCGGCAGGCAGCAGCTCGGAGCCCCCTCGTTTTCTCCGTTTACCGACCGCTTCGAAGCCTTCTCCCCTCTTCTTGCCTTCTCTGTTTTCTAGGGTTCCCGTCAGCCATGCCGGATCCGGCGGTGGCCGCTGGCGGAGACGACGTCGACGACGTTCTTGTGTCCTTCCTCGAGTCCGAGATCCTCTCCGGTGACCAGGTTCTCTTCTTCTTTGCGATGTATAGGGTTCTGTGGTTGTACGAATTGGATCCGATCTAGGGCTTCTTTTACGCGTTTTAATTATTGGAATCATCTCAGGAGGAGACATCGGCAGCTAGGGCGTCGAAGAAGCCGCGGATCGGGGAGGAGAGCTCGCTGCAGGAGATTAGGAATACGGCTTCCTGTCTGCTGCTGCCTCCTTCTCCTGCTCCTAGGCAGATTGAAACCGGAAGCTTTAGCAAGATCCCGCCTGAGCTCTTCCATCACATCTTCAAGTTCCTCTCTTCCGAGGTCTGGTGGAAATTCTCAATTTTGTTCCAAAAAGAAAACCCTCGTATGCTTTGTTTTTTGTGGGTTTGTTTGCATTGATCCTTGGGTTGTCAATGGCAGGACCTTACTTCGTGTGCGCTCGTCTGTAAGTTATTGAGTGTTGCAGCCTCAGATGAGAGCCTCTGGCGCCGCCTGTGAACAACATCTCTTTATTTCCTCTCTTTTTTTGAAGTTTGTCGTCTTGGATTGCAGCAAAATATTTATATATTTTTTCTTTTGAATAATTTGCAGGTATTGCATGCGATGGGGTAACGATCCTTCAAAGGGGAAGTTTCGTGCATGTGCTTGGAAGAAGCTATATATTAAGGTAGATGTCAAAATTTTATCTTCTTTGTCAGGGTTAATTACAGATTACCCCTTGTAGTTAGATCTACTTAGCATCCCTATCCCTGGACTTAACAAATTTACATTAGAATCCCTATAGTTATGGAAGAGAAACATCTAGCTCTATTGATTCTAATATTGTTCGTTTACTAACAGAAACATGAAAGCAAAAGACAAAAAAATAATTTTAATGTAGTTGGTGGTGGTGGATGGTCTCGTATCGTTCGTGGCATGGCGGTGCTGTCTCGAGCCACGGATGGTTGTTGTGGATGAGGTGAGCGCCAGTGAGAGGTGAGGGCCGCTTAACATTTGCATCGGTGGCCTTTTCGTTGCTCGACATTGATGCATATGTAAAGCAACGAAAGGGCCGCTCGGGTGGCTACTGCAGATGAGGAGAGCAGTGACAAGAGGTGAGGGTCGCCCCGCATTAGCGTCAATACAGTTGCCAAGCTATGAAAGGGTCGCTCGACATCTGCATTTGTAGTTCTTTCATCACTTGGTAATTGTGTCGTCATCGACGTATTTGCCGAGCAGCGAAAGGCTCACTCAGCAATTGTGTCGGCGTGGCGCATTTGCCGAGCGGCCCTCACCTCGGCGTTGCTCTCTTCATCCACAACAATCACTCGCGGCCCCAGCAGCATCGCTGTCCGTTGCCACCACCTCCAATTGAAACGTTAAAATTATCGTTTTGCCTTTTGATTTGTGTTTTCGTCGTTTAAAACAACTGTGTTGGGGTAAATAGAGTTAGATGTTTCACTTTCATTATTATAGGAATTCAAATGTAGATTTTTAAATCTAGTGATTGGGATACCAAAGAAGTCTAAGTACAAGGGGGTAATCTGCGATTAGCCTATTCACCATGCTATTATCTTTTAATTGATGAACTGCAATCCATATGTTGAAGCGCAAACCCCAAAGCCAAAAGTTTCCCTTCCACACATTGAAAGTGTGATGGACGTAGCATGTACTACACTATATAGAAGAGAAAGGATTTAAATATTGGTCGGACCAATATATACCAACCAGTATTTATCAGTTTGACCAAGTATTGGTATCAAAACATAAAGCTTAATACCAAAATATATCATTTTTCATTTTTTATATCAATATTATGTCAGTTTGATAAGCTACCGCAACCAATAATGGACCAGTATTTTAATTCTCATAATAGAGTGTCTTAACTTGATGGATAGGGCTTGCTTTAAATGTGTCTCTTAGTGATTCTAAGAATTTATCTTTTTACCCCCAAAACAAAAAAAAAAAATTCTTTGGTTTCATTATAAGAAATAGAAGTACATCCTCTTGACACTTTGTCCCCCATCTGATACATATCTGGCAGATGTCTTAGTCGTTTGATCATTCACCTTAAAGTTATTGGCTTCACATTGTTTTGAAACCACAGGAACTGTTTTCATGCTTCCTAATTGTAACTAGCCTTGGCCTGGAGTTGTAACTTTATGGGAAGTTACAGAAATAATAAAGGAAGCAATTAGATACCTTTGTTCACTTGAGACTAGACACAGAGAGTGAATTGTCTGTTTTGTAAATTGGCCATAACAAATTCACTCATTATGTCTGCGACCATGACATGTTGCTATCTTCATAAGGGCAACCAACTTTTTAGAACTTGTGTAGTTGTGTTTTACCTGAAATATTAAACATCATTGTTAAACGCATTCATGCTTATGAGGGTGCATCAGAAGGAGCTTCAGACCTTCAAAAGAAAATGGTCAAGAAGATGTACCATCATGTATTTATGTTTCACTGATTTAGTCTCTGCTCTAGTATGTCTGCTACTAATTATGGTATGAGGTCTTGATTTAATATTTAGTTTTGATAGCATTACTGAAACCAACCACCTTTTTCTTGTTAGCGTGATCAAGATGAAATGAACGAATTTGCAAGGAACACCCCATCGGAGTTTAGGGAGTACTACATTCAAATGCAGGCAGCAAAACGAAGCCAAGCACCTCTTCCATCACAAGTAAAAGGACCCTGTCTTCTGCTATTTGTCCTTTTAAATTGTATGGTCATTTTTGCTTTGAACAACAACTGCATATCATGAAATGGCTGAGTGGTATAATATAACTTCCTGTCATTGTGGGGCTGGACTTCTTGTATGTGATTTTGGAAAAGCTAATTGTTCTTTTACTCTGTTAAGGTTGATGATGGAGCCATTCTTGATAGAACAGTGGCTGATCAAGTGTCCATGTGGAAAAGCCGCAGAGGCTTAACTGATGATGCAGCAATTGGTCATATCTGTTCTGGAAATACATGCTCTTACTACCAAATTGGAGATGTATTTATCTGTGAGAGGACTGGTCGTGTTCATGGTATGAATACCTCCGCTCCCCGCTTTTTTTTTTTTTTCTTTCTGTTTTAAGGTCTGCTGCCACCTGATTCAGGTTTATTTCTTTGTAGTCTGTGATGATGCTTGCCGGGAAGTTGTCTTGGATCTTCAGACTGGTGGGCTTGTATGCACTATATCTGGTCGCTGCTATTTTACACTGGTCTCTTTTGAAAAAGACACAGATACCTTTGAGAATGTAAGTGTTATGATTTTTCCCCCTAAAAATATTAAGACTGCCAATATCATCTCCTTATAACTTGTATACTCGATGTAGGTATCTAACAACTTTTAAACTTTTTTAAAAATATGACTTTCCTGGAAAGCTTGTGATTTCCAAATTTTGCTCAAACAGCAACTCATTTAGAGAATCCGTTTTTTTATGGTGACAAGCCCACAGTTTTAGACTTGTTTCGACATCATCTCATTCACCTAGCAACAGTCTTGCTGCTAAGACTCAAATGTATATCCTGGAAAATGATTGAAATTTGTTTTTATCAAGCATGATGACAATAATATTCTTAATTGTTACATGTTTTCTTCAACCTGCGCTTTTATTCTCTCGACACAAATCAATGCTCTCTGGTTGTGAATCCAAGACTTCACTGCTTCCTACAACCTCATATAGCTTTTGCCATCTAAGCCTAGTTAAACCGTCACTTCGACCTAGCTTGAGGGAAGCAAAATTTCTATAAAGATCAACTGTGAAAACCTAGCTCGTCAGTTTAGCCATGTATTATTATTACATTTTTTCACTTTTTATGTTTTTGAGCTGAAGCGGCTTGTATCATTCATATAGTTTATTTTTTCTATTATTCATGGTAGTTTAAATCTTGTCGGTTTCAATGGTATAGATAGATACGATGAGAATTGAGGTGCAAATATAAATAAGCAGTATAATAGCAAGCAATCAACTTTTGAAGTAGTTGGATTTACAAGGTGTGCAATGTACTACTATTTAATCCATTAAAGCTAATATTGCAGTCAAGCGCATGATGTGGCACTGGCAGTGGGATTCTGCCTGCCCAATCCAAAGGAGATTTGTTGGTTTGTTTGTGGTTTTCCTCTCATGTAACTGAGCGTCGGTGGTCTTTTGTCTTTTTGAAATTTCAGGAGCAACAGCAAGCAGGTGTGGTAGATGAAGCGGAGCCTTTCATGGGATCTGGTCGTTTTGGTGATAAATCATACTATTACTTTTCCTTTCTTTCTATTTCTACTTTGCTGACTCTTTTAAGTTTGCTTGAGTTCTATTGGATTTAGGGTTCAGGAAGCTAGATTAGTTTCACGCCGGGAAAATTCATTGACCATGCCTCTACTATTTTGGACAGCGCGTGCATATATGCTTGGTTACAATTGTGCTGATGAGGAGGAGCTGGAAGCCGCTTTGAAGTTTTGCTGATGGAGACTGCTCTGTAATATCCTGAAACCACAAGAGACTACCACGCCATAATGCGTGTAGGTTTATGATGGAGACCAGTAGTAGGATGGATGGTCAAAATCAAGATAGAAAGGAATTGGCTTTACTGCATAGTATGTTGGAATGACAAATTTTGATAGGTTGAATGACATGTAATAGATTATTTAGTGCGATTATCTATGGATATGCATTGCATTGGATATCTGCATTCGGCCAACCATTACTATTTTTGTTGTCAAATTTACGGAGGGAAGCACAGGCTCACTAGCAAACAATTGGTGATGTTAGTCCTGAATGAAGTCTATCATGAAATTTCAGTTATAGACAAATCTGACTTGGTCACTGGGTTCTGAATCTTGGCACCCACACTGAGAGTGCCCAGCAACACAAATGTCAAGGTGAGATTGCCACCTTTGGAAGCCCCAAGAGTGACAAGGATGGATCTGTGTGTGTTTGAGATGGATCCTGTGTTCTTCCTCCTCAAAAAAGGGGGAAAGATTATTGAATGTGTTGTTGTTGAGATGGATACTGTGTGCTTCCTCCTCCTTAAAAAAGGGGGTAAGATTATTGAATGTGTTGCTGTTGAGATGGATACTGTGTGCTTCCTCCTTAAAAAGGGAAAGATTATTGAATGTGTTGCTGTTGAGATGGATACTGTATGCTTCCTCCTCCTTAAAAAAAAAAAAAAAAAAGAGGTAAGATTATTGAATGTGTTGCTGTTGAGATGGATATTGTGTGCTTCCTCCTCAATAAAAAAAAAAAAGGAGACAAGATTATTGAATGTGTTGTTGTTGAGATGGATAATGTGTGCTTCCTCCTTAAAGAAAAAGGGGGCGGGCATGATTTGAGTTTGTTGGTGGGTGATGAAAGTCAAATCCTCAAGATGAAGTTCAATGTAATAGAAAGAACATATGGGTCGGTCGTAATTGATTGAGAAGTAGCAACAAGAATAAATTTCCTATTTATTAGTTGAGAATAAATTACGATCAATTATGATACCTCCGTCGTTGGCAGACACGTAACAAAAAGATCATCAATTACGATACCTTCGAGGATCAAGTCAGTTGAGAATGAGAAGTAGCAAAAAGATCATCAATTACGATACCTTCGAGGATCAAGTCACTTGAGAATGAAAAGTAACAAAAAGATCATCAATTACGATACCTTCGAGGATCAAGTCAGTTGAGAATGAGAAGTAGCAAAAAGATCATCAATTACGATACCTTCGAGGATCAAGTCAGTTGAGAATGAGAAGTAGCAAAAAGATCATCAATTACGATACCTTTGAGGATCAAGTCAGTTGAGAATGAGAAGTAGCAAAAAGAACATCAATTACGATACCTTCGAGGATCAAGTCAGTTGAGAATGAGAAGTAACAAAAAGATCATCAATTACGATACCTTCGAGGATCAAGTCAGTTGAGAATGAGAAGTAGCAAAAGATCAATTAACTACGATACCTTCGAGGATCAAGTCAGTTGAGAATGAGAAGTAGCAAAAGATCATCAATTACGATACCTTCGAGGATCAAGTCAGTTGAGAATGAAAAGTAGCAAAAGATCATCAATTACGATACCTTCGAGGATCAAGTCAGTTGAGAATGAGAAGTAGCAAAAAGATCATCAATTACGATACCTTCGAGGATCAAGTCAGTTGAGAATGAAAAGTAGCAAAAAGATCATCAATTACGATACCTTCGAGGATCAAGTCAGTTGAGAATGAGAAGTAGCAAAAAGATCATCAATTACGATACCTTCGAGGATCAAGTCACTTGAGAATGAAAAGTAACAAAAAGATCATCAATTACGATACCTTCGAGGATCAAGTCAGTTGAGAATGAGAAGTAGCAAAAAGATCATCAATTACGATACCTTCGAGGATCAAGTCAGTTGAGAATGAGAAGTAGCAAAAAGATCATCAATTACGATACCTTCCAGGATCAAGTCAGTTGAGAATGAGAAGTAGCAAAAAGAACATCAATTACGATACCTTCGAGGATCAAGTCAGTTGAGAATGAGAAGTAACAAAAAGATCATCAATTACGATACCTTCGAGGATCAAGTCAGTTGAGAATGAGAAGTAGCAAAAAGATCAATTAACTACGATACTTTCGAGGATCAAGTCAGTTGAGAATGAGAAGTAGCAAAAAGAATAATTTTTCTTTTCATGTATGATTTAGCATACGGTCAAGAAATATTTTCTCATCATAATACTATTGGTGTTGACCCTTCCAAACCGTGATATGAGGGTTTCTCATCTTCTATCCCCCAATCAAGATGATGCCTATACATTACACTCTCTAGCAAAAGCCAAGTAAAATGACAACAGGCAAAAGCTATCGACTCATCCATGAACAAGTATATCATCGCAAGATCTAGTTATGAGATACACAAGGATAGCCTTTTTTTTTTTTTTTCTTAACAATAAAACCAGCAATATTCTTTCCCCAAGATGAAAGCTATCAACCTTTGCACGACAGACATCCATCTCCGGGGGGAGCCGAGTAGTTATCAGAATGCGCCTGAGTGCAAAAGAACGTTTTATCCAATTATTAGAAAAAGGAATCAGAACAGCTCTGAAGAATTTGTATCAGTTGTCCCATCAAATAAATTAGGTGCTATTGCATTTTCTCATATCTCTATAAGCGCGAAAATCCCATGTGCACTGTCGAGGGAAAACAAAACCGTATGCAGCGAAGCACGCTTGTAAATCAAACAAATAATGGACCGACCAGAATTTAGATGCAAGCAAAACAGTCCGATGAATCTAAACAGCCACACGGTGGTAAAATTAACTTGAGACATCTTAAAATGGAGTAAAGCGAATTAAAATCTTCATGAGGCATTTCAGGTATCAGAAAATGATGCATGCATGATAATGTTTTGCAAGCAACAAACAGGCATATTAGTATGTTAGAAGCTCGCATGAAAGATACATGTACTTACTGCAACTAGACTTGCCCCAGCCAGGAGCTAAATCCAAAGTCCACCTAACATAATAACTACTTGTAAGAAAGCACTCTCTGACAAAACACAACTTGTAAAAATTGGGCAACTACAATTCCCTTGATGAGACAATTTGTTCAGAAAACAGTGTGGTGTCATAAAACTCTAGAACTAGGAGCTTGAAGAATGAGACTGATGCAAAGATAAGACTGTGACAAGCATGCTAACATCTATGGGCTAGAGAATACAAAAAGCTACAGAAACCTTCTAACTGAAGCACATTTTATGTTAAAACATCTTGCATAATGAATAAACTCAAAAAGATAGTAGTTTCCCCATTAAACATGACCAAACTTAAATTCTTTTTAAAAAATATATATATATATCAAGCAAGACAGCATATCCAGTCCGTACCTCTGAAACAAAGTTAGAAGATCTAGTGTTCTAGTCTATCATATATCAATGAGAACAATCACCGTAAAAGTGCATCACTCTTCAGTGTGCTTCGCCATTCATACCAGTAACACTTGCATCTCTGAACCAATTAAGAGACAAAGAAAAATGAAGAAAAAGGAATCAATTTGATTTCTAATAAGGAACAAGCTTAAATACACGGTGCAGTGACAGTCAATACCTAGAATCATCTTTGGCGCTTCTTTTACTTCTATCAGCTTCGTCTTGCGTTGATCTTGCAGGAGTCTTCTTTGTCTGTAACTTTGGGAGTGGCATTTTATATTGCATCTTTTGCAGCCGTGCAAACCTCTGCAAATTCTGTTGCCCCTTTCTTTGTGTGTTTTTTGCAGCAACTACTTCAGCCAAGGCTTTCTGAAGTGCAGCCTTAGCAACCTTGTAGATCTCAGAAGACATAGCCCCTTCAATTCCATATTTGACAGCATCAAGACAAAGATCATTATACCAAGCAACTAGACAATCTTGGAAATTAAGTCCAGGCTCGGTAGTTCGCTCATCTAGTATGACACTACTTGCAGCATCCCTAGTCCATCGCTTCAAGATGTAATACTCTGGAAGTACACGTATACCAACGATAAAGAAAACCCTCAATATATGCCTGCACAAAATGCCAGAACTCTCAAACTTGTAACAACTGCAGCTTGCTTTCCTATCAGGCTCACTAAAAACGACAACGTAGGCTCTACCACTGTCCTCCTCCTTGGTTACATTGTACTTGTTATTGGGGCCATCTTCTATTTTATCAACATAATAACCCAGCGATTCGATAAATTCCTCCTGAAACTTGTCAAATATTTCTTTTGTATAAACCTCAGCAGCTTGTTTCTCAATAGGTGATGGAGTTCTTAGAATAGGCTTAGCATAGGCCGCAGCAAAATCTGCTTGAGCTTCCTTCTCATTCTGAGATGCCATCTCTTGATCGAATCGTGCAATAAATACAAGCAGGGATGTTTTTGAATTGAAATTTCTCTTGAAAAACTTGTTCAAGCTTTCTGATCGCTGAGATGCAGATAACTCAGGGAAAAATGTACTCTTCTGGTAAGCTGGAGCCCACCGCTGCCGAACGTCATACAGCGACTGCAGCCATGGATTATCCCAAAGGTTATACTTATCGAGAATCAACTCCCACCGGGTGTCAAACTCTTCAACTGTTTCAGAGTGGTTAATACACTCTTTCAAATCCCTCTTTAAGGTAGCATATTTTAGATAAACATCAGACAGCCTCTGCTTGCACCTGCTCAGGATGTGCCAGTTGCAAAACCAGTGACGCGTATTTGGAAATACCCTTGTAATAGCTCCTTCCATGGCCTTATCTCGATCGGTAACAAGTGTATCCGGATGGCGTCCTCCCATGGCTGAAAGCCATGTCTCAAAAAGCCAAACGTATGAACCCTTGGTTTCATCCATGAGTAGTGCACATCCAAAAGTAACACTCTGCAGATGATTGTTCACGCCTCTGAATGTTGCGAATGGCATCATGTATTTTGTCTTCTTATATGTTGTATCAAACGTCACAGCATCACCAAAATACTGATAAGCCATCCTAGCTTTAGCATCAGCCCAGAAGACATTGGTCATGCAATTGTTGTTGTCAACTTGAATCGCATAGAAGAAAGCTGGATTCTCAGCTTGCATTTTCTTTAGATAATCCAAGAGGCCCTCAGCTTCTCCTCCCTCCCCAAAGGGATTGACTCTGATTCCTCTATTGAAGTTCTTCAAATTACCAAATCCTCCACTAGATGTTGCATGCAACAAACCTGAGCTATTTTGGATAATAGAATTGTCAACACGAGGTTGAACTTTACCAGGGAATGCCACCATGTGTGTGTGCTCGGTAATGAGCTTCGTGACAACCCATTTGCCATGATCCTTACGAATCACCTCGATCATTGCCATGCAGCCCTCCCTCGTGGTCCCTCGTTTCCTCTTCTTCTTGCCGTCATCATAGATTACCCTCTTTGAATGGAACCCCTCCCTTGTGCACACAAAGCGCCGCATGATCACAGTGTCATCCTTCCTCGAGCGACGCGATTTGTTCATGCGGACCCCGAAACCCACGCGATTAGCATAAGATATGTAGTACTCCTTTGCAGCATCATCCGAGTCAAACTCCATACCGATACACGGTTCTCCGATGTCAGGACCATCCAAGTTCAGCTCAATTCCAAGAGCACCGAGTGCTAATGCCATGTGAGGGTCACTCGTGCTGTCATTCAGATCCATACTACTGTCTCTTATCAATCCATCATCTTCGCTTAATGTTCCCTCCATTGTTCCAGAATCACAGACCAAAAACTATCCCATCTCTGAAGCAATTAACTCAACTCCTAGAGGAAGGAAAAAAAATAAATAGGCTAAAAACAAGTGTCCATAAACGCAACTGATTCACTACTGCTACCTCGTAAAGCGTTTAAAAGTTGATCCTTTTTGTTATGCGCTAAGTATGTGAAGACTCAAACCAACCACACAAAATAAACCTCATAACATGATCTTTGATAAACTCCATTAGGTTTGCAAGCGTAGGACTCGAATCGATCTTCGCCCAGAGCTCCAACTGAGAATTGCTATCCCATCCCACCATCTGGCCATTACTTGGGTTGTTTACTGAATTAAGCTTATGATGATGTATGGCCTGATACAGATCATACTCCTACAATCATGATCAAACAGCTTTCAAATCTTTGCCCTATAACCACAAATCTGTTCTCTTTCTTCTACGAGAAACATCACTACTCGTGTCGTTTGGGGCCACCAGAAAGAAAAAAAAAAGAAAAAGAAAAAACAGGCACCTTGATGGTCGGAAGAGCAAACAAGTCCTTGTCCTTTTTGGAAATCCAAGCGGGTGGACGGTGGAACGATGACAACGTCACCGACTCCGGCCGCGTGTCCTCGATTCGAAGAACGGCGACTGCGGCCGCGGAGGCGGGACGGCGGCAAGCCTCTCGCCGGCGACAAAAGGTGGCGGGCGTCGATGACGGGAAGAAGAGACGGGAGATGGATCGGCAGCGGTAACCTGGTAATCGGGCGGTGAGGTTAGGGATGGGGAACGTAACCACGAGATGGGGCTTTTTTATTATACCGTCGGATTAAGATCAAGCGGTTCCCAACCAATCACGGGATGGAACGAATCCACCGTCTCTTTATACCTCTCATAGCGGGTCGGATTCTTTTAGCAACCTGCGCTATCCAACCCGTTAAAATCGCATCCGAATACCTATTAATTTGTTAAATTTGATATTTTTAAAATATATAAATAATAAGCATGTTTCTCTGACCCCACCACTTAGGAATTAATATTTTTTTATTTTTGTTCTACCTTAAAAATTTACGATATTGATTTTGTTTATACCTACTTATATATATATATATATATATATATATATATATGATGATGATGATGAAATAAGAGCTTAAACCATGACACATGAACATACAAGGAAATGGAGGAGCAAAGACACACTGAGCTTAAACTAAGAGACATGCATACATGTCTTCTATCACTTGTTTCCTGCATGCATGGAGGTTAACATCCATTCATCCACACACAAAAAAAGACATATAAACTACTCATTTGGAATGAAGACATCAAATTAGCACTAGAAACAGCTAAGAAGGTGTTGATCCAAGTTAAAACTTCAGCAGTCACATATATTGTATACATAGGGGTTGTGGTAAACAATGAAGCTTTAGAGAGAGAGAGAGAGAGAGAGAGGGGCAATCTCAGCATGAGTTGTTGTTGATGAGAAAGCTGTTGCAGAAAAGCTCCATACAAATGGAGAGTTTATGGTCATGTAACAGCAGATGCACACAGAGAATGGAGGAAAGATGAAGTAAGAAAGAACATGAGCTGCTACATAGATTAGATGACAACATGGAGATCTGCATGAAGCTTTTAAGGTAGGAAACAACAGATGACAAGAAGGAGAGTTTAAGCTCATGTAACAACAGATAGCACACACACACACACACACACACACACACAATGGAGGAAACATGGAAGTAGGGGGACATGAGCTGCTGCTACACAGATGACAAGAAGGGGATCTGCATGAAGCTTTACGGTAGGAAACAAGTTCGACACTGCGGCAATACATCACATGCATAGAATAATATCGGATTCAGATCTTGGGAGGATTGCCATGGCCGATACTGGGGCTATGTCCCGGGTTGGTGGGTGGCTGCCACTCCATCAAGTATCTTCCATGGATATCCTTGAGGAGCTTTCTGGGGCATGGAATTTTCGGCACCATCGAAGCGCAACTGGAGGCCACCCCTGCATTGCATTCTAAGGTTCCTGCTTCAGCCGAGAGGAAGAGCTGCATGAGGAGAATGACAATGATCAGCTTTGCTACAGGTGAGACATGTTTGGCCGAAAGAGCCATGGATTAGGGTTAGGATCAGCTGCTGAACTGATGAGAGTCACAAGACTGAAGGTAGAGGTAGGAATGATGCAAGGTGGAATGAGTTGCATCTATGGCTGCAACATCCCTTCTTTAAATAGTAAAGCCAAGACACTAGCAGAGTAACTATGCAGCATGGACTACTTGTTAGGGTTTCAGCACCCACTGTCTCAATTATGTCAGTAAACAAAGGACAAGCAAGATCCTTTCAATCTTAGGATAGATTCTTTTGGCAAACTTAGTAAGGTAGCAAAGTATCTTTTTCATTCATGGTCAGGTGTCGGAAGACATCTGAAGTGGAACTTCCAGAACTTAATACAATGTGTTGAGACCAGACCACAAAGTCAAATGACAAAGGGAATATTGTCCTTGATTAGACTGCACTAAGCTTAGAAATCCAAAGGCTACAGTTGTATTCATGGCCTATACCTAAAAGAATAGGACATACCATCCAGCTGAGGCCAGTTGGATTGGAGGACAAGCAATTTCCTGAGTTTGTGAATGGACCCAAAATGGTGAGTACCACTGAAGCATCTGATTTTTTTAATCGAAGAGATATGCTTTGATGGAGGAACTTATGGCAGACAAGTTTTCCAGATGAAGTAGGTGCTTTCAGTACTGGAACTGATATCATTTCATCACTAATGTTGTGGAAACCAGAGTAATATAAGAAAAAAGTTTCAGGAATTTGAGGACAAACAATATGACAATCATAAGGGAACAAGAGAGCAGAGTAATGAGTTGTCTTTGAACTAGACTTGTTTTGTGGAGCTTACTGTCACTATGAATGATAGAAGTCTTAAAAAAAAACTAAAAAGTGATGAAGGAAGCTTTATCTTACCTACAACTTAATTTTCATGAACACAGTTGATAATACCAAGTAAATTTCTCATAGAGAAGTGCCAACAAGCAGATCATAAATGCATTTGTAACCTCTCTCTCTCTCTCTCTCTCTCTCTCTCTCTCTCTCTCTCTCTCTATCACACACACACACACACCAGCCTCCATCTTCATGAGATCCAGAAATTCTTATTCTTATTTGTTGAAAGAGGCCAAGAACATCTTGGTGGTTTTTGGAATCCTTGTGCCGCCTACAATAAGATCTTGAACTGTACTCTTGAGCACTGGACACACTAAAGTTTTGTCGCATTATACTTTTAATGTTAGTGTCACGTGTACTTCTTCCTTTAGTGAAAGCAGAGGTTCTAGGAATAGAGTCAAATGAAAGTGAGAGGTGTTTCTGGTTCTTTTGAGGAAACTAGCAGCCATCATGACAAAACAACTATACATTAGTTAACCTGCTTCAGTTCTCCAGATTAAGTGCTGAATCCATCATCCCCTTTGTGACTAAGAAGTTTTTGGGACATTAAGCTTTGGTTACCAAATTTCTTCAGGAGAATACATATCTCAAGCATGTGGGCATGCTTCTGTGGCATCACCAACAATTAACATGTTCATTGTCAACCCAACTTCACACAAGTGATCAAAGTAAGAGATCAATTCTTAGACTTAACTGCATTTGTGCAAATGTTAAAAGCGATTGAACTCAACCATAAGTGAGTTCCAGGAAACCACTCTTTAAAGTACATATGAAGGTTTTGATTTGAATTCTAGGAGAGTAGGAATGCAAAAACTCCTAAATCTGGCCTCCGTTTCTCGCAATTCAATCTGCTTTGCCATGTTGCTCCAACTTGAGATGCCAGATAATGTAGGTAATATAACATGGGACATAGAAGGAACAGCTTTCGCTAAGGAGGAATCTTGATATGGGAATAAAAAAAAATATAAACCAGGTCTTGTTTTGAGCAAGTTGAACTAAAAAAATATGTTTTCCAACCTCCATTGCATCACTAGGAACATGTTCTTCACTAATCACATCCAAAAGTTAGCTTTCCCACTTGGCTAGCTGCATGAATTTTTTGACTGAAATCCTCTAATACTTATCCCATTATTTTTCTGTGCCTCTCTGCAGATCTAATTTCCTGTTCCTCCTCATATCTGCTGGGCACAGTAATATTTTGGTTACCCAAGTACCCACTACTTTGTTATACTCAGGAAGTTTAAAGGTTCCCATTATGTTACTTGTGCAAAGGCATCACCTGTTATTTTTCTTCCCATATATTCCTAGCCATCAGTTTCTTGTGAGGTCACCTCCGTGCTATGCTTTGCAAGTGGAGAACCTGGGGAAATATCCTAACCCTCATTGATTGGTGGAGTAGTGAGCTTGAACAAAGAAGGAATCCAACACAAAATTTAAGATGTCAGGTGTGTAAAATTGCAAGCATCGACCATCTAAAATTGTTAGTTCTGAATTCCTTAAACTGATGCGATGCTTGGTCATCAGTGGTAGATGAAGAGGGGAACGGTGCCATTTCACATGCTCATGATTCACATGGCTGAAAGCTTAGAACCAGAAAAATGTATACACTTTTTTTCTGATAGAATATTAAAGGGAAACAAATAAAACACACAAAACAGGAGTTTTTTTGCCTACAATTGCAGTATACTGATACATTGCATGAAACTACTCAGAACAGAAAAGTGGAAGAGAACAGAAGTTTATGAGAGAAGATAAGAGATGACCACTTTCCTTTTGTTGTTTGGAACATGAGGAGAGAAAAGAAAAGCTTACACAAATTTTTAATTTCTCTTTCAATCTGTGTACTCTGTAGGGAAAGAACACAACAAATTTCAGAAAGATAATGACATTATCTTTTTCCGACCACCTCTCTCCTTGATTCAAGCAAAAAGAAGTTAGTATGATAGGAGAAAATAGGAAATTGCTTTTCCTTCTGTGTCTGGATGAAGATGAGAAAAAAAAAGTTCACTAAAGATTTCTACTCCTATAATATCTGAAAGAAAAGAGGGATTTTGGAGATATAAAGATTCTCGATGAGATCTCTTTTGATGTCAGGCACATGGTTCCACCAACTATACACCATGATGTTTGCAATTCAATGCATTAGCATTGCAATGTGGTGCGTATCCTTTGGTATTCTAAATGAACAGTTGAGTGATAGCAACAACTTCCTGGATGGTCTCAGTAGCACGAAAAGGAAACTCCCTCTAGTGCACCTTATACAAAGTGCATGATTTCAAGTTTCCTGTTAAGCATTACAAGGACTATCGTCCGATCAAAGTGCTTACATGAGTAACTTTGATCATTATTGGGTAATCCATGGTTCACATCTCAAAATTGGTTTCTCTATAGCCAACCCTATGGGTTTCTCGAGAGTTCAGCATCCATTTGTGGGATCTGATATAATGTGATGGATAAGTAATTTAGATGGAACAATAATTAAGGATGGAGGTTGATCAGGGTTTTTGCCATTAAAGTGATTTTAGTGCAAAGATGTCTTGTCATATTTCATTATAGAAAATCTCTACAATTCTTTTGATGATTTCTGACAGATCTACTAAAAAAACTCTCAAGAAAAAATTCCCTTTTTGTGGACAACAATTTGTCTACCTTAAAATCCACTACCTACCTTTTTCTATTTTCTATTTAATGAGGCAACAAATCTAGTAGTTGTATTGTATGGCAGGGTCCCAGCTCTCTCATACGTCCTGGGTGCTTGTTGCTGTTTCACACAAAGAAGATAAATTGGAGGCCCATGGTATCATACAACAGTATTGAAGGTTCTCTCACTTGGATACTATTATGTCCATGTTTGGGGACAGAGAAGGAATTACATAACATACAGATCTTGAGGAAGAACAGTAAGATTCTCTCACTTGACACTATTATGTCCACATTTGGGGATAGAGCAGAAAGTATTCAGACAATATACAGACCTTGAGGAAAAACTGAAGATTAGTCTAATACTGAATGAAAGGTAAAAAATTAAATAAGAAACCACCATAGCTGACTCTGAGAAAACAGTTCCTGATTTGTCGGTATATTCCTATTACTATGTGTAACTCATCTGAGCCTACATTTACAAACTATAGAGTCGAAATTGAGAAATTCTTCCACAAACCTTCAGTTGAAAAGCATCTATTATTTTGCTACAGATTGTGCATCATAAGCAATATGTACAGTTGAGTGATGTCTGACAAATAATATGATAACTGTCAAAGGTACATCAGTTTTACAGTAAAAGATAATGAAAATTATGGGATACATCTTAAGCTGCTACCTCAGGCATGCTTACTTCATTTGGTGGCATGAAGCTTTGACAGAAGATAAAGGCAACTTGAAGACAGCAGAATAGAAGCTGCGAAGCATAGTAAATCTGATGGAGAAGATATCGTGACCTTCTTACTATTTTCAAACATCCCAACCAACAGAGCCATCACTATGACGTGCCCCACCTTAGTCTTCAATTCATTGACTGACTGTATTTCCAACCACCTTGGTCGTTCCTGAACATAATAAAGCCAAAATAGTTTACAATTAATGCTATGATATTTAGTAACTTGTTTTGATATCTAAAATCTAAAGTGTAACTGAGTGAAGGGACAAACCAGAAGTTTGAACAATCCAAGCAGGTTTGATCCAGAGGAGGACATTTTTGCTATATC